>JAPDVR010000010.1:48420620-48423120 GCA_026230005.1 Gila orcuttii
ATCCTGTCTTTAGAGTCATTATAATATCGTATTGTGGCTTTAGAGTCATGATAATATCGTATCGTGGCTTTAGAGTCATGATAATATCGTATCGTGGCTTTAGAATCGAGATAATATCGTATCGTGGCTTTAGAGTCGTGATAATATCGTATCGTGGCTTTAGAGTCATGATAATATCGTATCGTGGCTTTAGAGTCATGATAATATCGTATCGTGGCTTTAGAATCGAGATAATATCGTATCGTGGCTTTAGAGTCGTGATAATATTGTACAGTGGCTTTAGAATCGAGATAATATCGTATCGTGGCGTTAGAGTCGTGATAATATCGTAAAGTGGCTTTAGAGTCGTGATAATATCGTACAGTGGCTTTAGAGTCCTGATAATATCGTACAGTGGCTTTAGAGTCGTGATAATATCGTACAGTGGCTTTAGAGTTGTGAGAGTCGTAATAATGTCGTACCGTGGCTTTAGAGTCGTGATAATATCGTACCGTGGCTTTATAATCATGATAATATCGTATCGTGGCTTTAGAATCATGATAATATCGTATCGTGGCTTTAGAATCGAGATAATATCGTATCGTGGCTTTAGAGTCGTGATAATATCGTATCGTGGCTTTAGAGTCATGATAATATCGTATCGTGGCTTTAGAATCGAGATAATATCGTATCGTGGCTTTAGAGTCATGATAATATCGTATCGTGGCTTTAGAATCGAGATAATATCGTATCGTGGCTTTAGAGTCGTGATAATATCGTATCGTGGCTTTAGAGTCATGATAATATCGTATCGTGGCTTTAGAGTCATGATAATATCGTATCGTGGCTTTAGAATCGAGATAATATCGTATCGTGGCTTTAGAGTCGTGATAATATCGTATCGTGGCTTAAGAATCATGATAATATCGTATCGTGGCTTTAGAATCGAGATAATATCGTATCGTGGCTTTAGAGTCATGATAATATCGTATCGTGGCTTTAGAATCGAGATAATATCGTATCGTGGCTTTAGAGTCGTGATAATATCGTATCGTGGCTTTAGAGTCATGATAATATCGTATTGTGGCTTTAGAGTCATGATAATATCGTATCGTGGCTTTAGAATCGAGATAATATCGTATCGTGGCTTTAGAGTCGTGATAATATCGTATCGTGGCTTTAGAGTCATGATAATATCGTATCGTGGCTTTAGAGTCATGATAATATCGTATCGTGGCTTTAGAATCGAGATAATATCGTATCGTGGCTTTAGAGTCGTGATAATATCGTATCGTGGCTTTAGAATCATGATAATATCGTATCGTGGCTTTAGAATCGAGATAATATCGTATCGTGGCTTTAGAGTCATGATAATATCGTATCGTGGCTTTAGAATCGAGATAATATCGTATCGTGGCTTTAGAGTCGTGATAATATCGTATCGTGGCTTTAGAATCGAGATAATATCGTATCGTGGCTTTAGAGTCGTGATAATATCGTATCGTGGCTTTAGAATCATGATAATATCGTATCGTGGCTTTAGAATCGAGATAATATCGTATCGTGGCTTTAGAGTCATGATAATATTGTATCGTGGCTTTAGAATCGAGATAATATCGTATCGTGGCTTTAGAGTCGTGATAATATCGTATCGTGGCTTTAGAATCGAGATAATATCGTATCGTGGCTTTAGAGACGTGATAATATCGTATCGTGGCTTTAGAATCATGATAATATCGTATCGTGGCTTTAGAATCGAGATAATATCGTATCGTGGCTTTAGAGTCATGATAATATCGTATCGTGGCTTTAGAATCGAGATAATATCGTATCGTGGCTTTAGAATCGAGATAATATCGTATCGTGGCTTTAGAGTCGTGATAATATCGTATCGTGGCTTTAGAGTCATGATAATATCGTATCGTGGCTTTAGAGTCATGATAATATCGTATCGTGGCTTTAGAGTCGTGATAATATCGTATCGTGGCTTTAGAGTCGTGATAATATCGTATCGTGGCTTTAGAGTCATGATAATATCGTATCGTGGCTTTAGAGTCATGATAATATCGTATCGTGGCTTTAGAATCGAGATAATATCGTATCGTGGCTTTAGAGTCGTGATAATATCGTATCGTGGCTTTAGAGTCATGATAATATCGTATCGTGGCTTTAGAGTCATGATAATATCGTATCGTGGCTTTAGAATCGAGATAATATCGTATCGTGGCTTTAGAGTCGTGATAATATCGTACAGTGGCTTTAGAATCGAGATAATATCGTATCGTGGCGTTAGAGTCGTGATAATATCGTAAAGTGGCTTTAGAGTCATGATAATATCGTATCGTGGCTTTAGAGTCATGATAATATCGTATCGTGGCTTTAGACTCGAGATAATATCGTATCGTGGCTTTAGAGTCGTGATAATATCTTACAGTGGCTTTAGAGTCGTGATAATATCGTACAGTGGCTTTAGAGTTGTGAGAGTCGTAATAATGTCGTACCGTGGCTTTAGAGTCGTGAT
>JAPDVR010000010.1:48430620-48455620 GCA_026230005.1 Gila orcuttii
TTAATAACCTATTTTAATTACTTCTGGATTCCGTATTAATGCCTAAATAAAATTTTAGTAATCGAAAAGCAGATTTAATTAAAACATATACAATTTAATATCCCCCTGTAGTCAATACATTTCTCCCTTAAAACTCATCTTTGATCACCAAAATGACATATTTAAAAGTTTTTTCCTCGGAAAAAAATTTCTTAATTTCTTAAAATTTTCAAGTCAAGTCACCTTCATTTATAAAAAGATTTTAACAGTATGGATTGTTTCAAGGCAGCTTTACAGTAATAATAGAAATTACCGTATCAGATTGTTTAGGCTTTACAGCTGCTCTAGAATAAAGTTATTGTCCAGCTAAAGTTAGTTTTGATTGATTCACTTCCTTTGCGAAGATCATTAGTTATTAACTTAGCGGCCGCTAACACGACACCGTTCTAACAGAAAAACCCCTAGTGCGCTCCGGCCGCCCATCCGCACAAAACAGTGCCTGGTGTCTCGAGAACACACTCCCTGAAATAGGTTCGAAGAAGCAAACGATTTTCCGCTATCTCTGTTCAAAAACGCAAACCCGCGAAAACGCAGACGGCGCGCACATGCACATCACGTGTTCAGTCGATAGGTATGCACGTTTGAATAAATATGTGCACAGGCGTGTAGTCCTTCTTCACAAATCAACCCTCAACAAACTACTTGTCTGGCCTTAAAAATGTATGATACAGAATTTTTTGTCGCGTCTGCGTAGCCACACGAACCGGAATTATCCCGACAACGTTTTATCTGCACAGAGGTAAAGGGAAGGAGGCCTTCACAGGGGAGAGACTAGTGACACTTCAGGATGCGTTGTCGTCGTGTCCAGGCGCAGGTCCTTCATCAGATCCGGATACGGCCTGGATCCGGCGGACTGCGGTAAAAGTTTTGAGATCGCAATAGACGTGAAGGAGTATAATGCGTTAAGAGCTCGCTCAAGTACTGGGGAGCTAAACCATTCAGTGCTTTGTAAGTAATCAGCAATATTTTAAAATGTATACGATGTTTAATAGGGAGCCAATGCAGTGTTGACAGAACCGGGCTTATATGGTCATACTTCCTGGTTCTGGTAAGAACTCTAGAGGCTGCATTTTGGACCAGCTGTAGTTTGTTTATTAAGCGTGCAGGGCAACCACCCATAAGAGCATTACAATAATCTAGCCTTGATGTCATGAACGCATGAACCAATTGTTCTGCATTTTTCATTGAGAGCATATGACGTAATTTGGATATATTTTTAAGTAAAAAAATGCAGTTTTACAGATACTAGACACGTGACTTTCAAATGAAAGATTGGTATCAAAGAGCACACACACACACACACACCCAGGTTCCTAACTGACGACGAAGACTTGACAGAGCAGCATCAAGTGTTAGACAGTATTCTAGGTTATTACGTGAGGAAGTTTTTTGTCCTATAATTAGAATCTCTGTTTTTTTCAGAATTTAGTAGTAGGAAATTACTAGTCATCCAGTTTTTTATATCAGCTATGCATTCCGTTAATTTTGTGAATTGGTAAATTTCGTCAGGGCGTGAAGAAATATAGAGCTGAGTATCATCAGCATAACAGTGAAAACTAATGCCATGCTTCCTAATGATATCTCCTAAGGGTAGCATGTACAGGGAGTGTGTGTGTGTGTGTGTGTGTGTGTGTGTGTGTGTGAGGGCAGCATGTACAGAGTGAACAGCAACAGTCCTAGTACTGAGCCTTGTGGGACACCATACTGAACTTGTGATCGATAAGACATCTCTTCATTTACTGCTACAAACTGATAACGGTCAGATAAGTATGATTTAAACCATGCTAGTGCAATTCCACTAATGCCAACATAATCTAGAGTTTATTTAAAAGAATGTTGTGGTCGATAGTGTCAAATGCAGCACTAAGATCGAGTAACACTAATAGAGAGACGATCGGATGATAAGAGCAAATCATTTGTGACTCTAATGAGAGCTGTCTCAGTGCTATGATACGGTCTAAATCCTGACTGAAAATCCTCACAGACACCATTTCTTTCTAAAAAAGGAACATAGTTGTGAAGATACTGCCTTTTCTAGTATATTTGACAGAAAAGGTAGATTCGAGATCGGCCTGTAATTGACTAATTCTGTAGAATGAAGTTGCGTTTTTTTATCAAGTGGTTTAATCATAGCCAGCTTAAAAGTTTTTGGTACGTATCCTAATGACAAAGATGAATTAATGATATTAAGAAGAGGATCTATGACCTCTGGAAGGATCTCTTTCAGTAGTTTAGTCGGTATAGGGTCTAACATAGATGTTGTCGATTTAGATGATTTAACGAGTTTATAAAATTCACCCTCTCCTATAGCAATGAATGAATAAAATTTTTCGTCAGTGAGACTACACTGCACTGTCTGATGCGATACTGTAGTAGACGGTTGCATAGTTATAATTTTCTCCCTGATATTATCAATCTTGTGAGTAAAGAAGTTCATAAAGTCATTACTGCTGAGCTGCTTAGAAACGTCTGGGATTGAAGCTTTTTTTTCATTAGTTTAGCCACTGTTTCAAATAAATACCTAGGGTTTTGTTTATTTTCTTCTAATAGGGTTGAAAAATAAGCAGATCTAGCAGCTTTTAAGGCCTATTTGTATGCAATTGTATGCAATTGAAAAAATGCTCTTTCCATGAAATGCAAAATACCTCTAGTTTTGTTTAAATGTAACTCGACACCCTTGGCTCATTTAGTATACGCAGTTCTATGAATATGCAAATGAGCCCCGCCTCCACTCACTCACTCACTCAGAGATCCACTGGTTGACGATCACACGTTGATCTGATTGGTTACAAGGTAGTTTGTGACGTCAGAAACACCAGCGATTTCAAACCGTGTTTTTGAGACTGTCTTTGGTTCACTGCAGTTTTAAGGAGAAAATACTCAGCAATGCTGTCGACTTATGAATTTACACATGGTTTGTCTTAAAGCATATTAAAAACACCACATAGACACATAAACAACATTAAAAGCTGGATTTTTATCACAGGGGGACTTTAAGGGTTTAATTAAAATTAAAAATCAATAGCATGTCTAATCAAGTAAATTCATAAAACATTTAAACTATTAATTATTAGTTATTTATTAATTCATAAATTGAATTAAGTATAATTTTTATTATTTCTTAATAATTTATAATTTTTTTCAGTATTAGTGTAAGTTATGTTTAGTTTCATTGTGTTGTGGTTCAGTTTTGTTCCTGTTCCCTGTCATCTAGTTTCCCAGTTAGTCACTAATGTAGTTCACCTGTTGTTCATTAGCTTCCTCATTTAAACCCTGACTTCTGTCTGTTCTTCATCTTTATGTTGAGTGTATGTAGTCCTGTGATCTCCTGCGTTTTGATTTTCTTATTAAAGACTTTGAATCATTACTTCCTCATGTGTTTTAACTGGAACACACCAGAAACATGATGAGCAGGGCCCTATGAAATGGGGTAAGCAGTTGCTCATTATCATTTAAAGAGACATGCACCGAAACAGGTCGCTGTGAACAGAGCTGTTTTTGAGGTAAAAAGGGTGTTGTTTTACACAACCATTGAGGAATTTTAACCAAAGTATGTTACAAACTTTACATGAAGACCCTAAAGCATCATACCAACTTGTGGAAAATGGGCATCCGATGACCCCTTTAAGGCTGTACAACACATACTAACACAAAGCATAAATACTTGCATTCAAAGTACATATCATCATGTGCTTATTCTTATAAAAAATGCCATTATAAGCCCCGATGAGATTAAATTGGACTGAAAATCTGGACTTGTTCTTGTGAGATTAACCTGTGAGAAACTTCTTGTTCTAGGGTGTTCTGGGTCGTTGCTAGGGTGTTCTGGGTCGTTGCCAGGGTGTTGCAAAACAGTTGCTACAGCGCAGCGTCTGTGGGATTTTTTCAGGTGAAAGTGCAGTAATAGTAATAGTAACACTTATTGTTGGAGGTGTAGTACTAGTGATGCTTGACTTAGTAATCAGCACTAATGAAGAGTTAAGTTTCCGCTCACAATCTCTTAGTCCTTCTGTTTCTTGAAGTTTTGTTCTGAATTCGAGGTCTTTGTTTGGTCGTCATGGAAACTGCCTCCGTTTAAGCAAAAAATACACACGGAGCTCAGCACACGCAAAGCACACACAACCGCACACGGCAGCTTCACGCAAACAACGGCAGAAAGACTTTAATTAGTCATAAAATCACGGATTGTAAATTACACTTTCAATACGCCTGAGTGTGATCAGGTCACGCACAAACACACACACACAAACACACCCACACACACGAACGCCATTCTAGATGTTAATGCAATGTCAGGCTGAAGTGTGTGTGTGTGTGTGTGTGTGTGTGGGTGGGAATCGCTGAAAGCGTCGCTGATACATGTATCACACACACACACACACACAGATCTGATGCTTGAGGAAGGGTCTCTGTGTGGGCGGGTTTGAGCAGAAACATCTCAGCGCACAGAAAACATCCCTCACGCTCTCAGAACATTAGCCTCAGTCCATGTGTTCAACTCACGAACATCATCAACAAACACAGCTATTAAACGCAATAACCAACCCTGTCATTATCACTCACCCTCAGCCCCAAATCTGAGCTCTTATGCTGTTTACATGCAGGTTTATTAAAACTGTTAAAAGCATTATAGCTAAATCAAATAAAAACATTAGATGAAAATGTAAACATTGCCTTAGCAACTCACTGAAGCACTAGTTGAAGCACTAAAAATTAATTGGAAAACGGAAAAACTTAACTTATCAAACATAAGTAGTAATATAAATCAATAATAAAAATGACAAAGAACAGCAAAATGGCTAAAAATTAAACCAAAATGAAAACTGAAAAAATATATGGTAATAGATATTACTATATAGATATGTTTGGTCTTGGTGCTGCTGTTATTGCTTCTGTTACTGTTATTGCTGCTGCTATTACTGCAGTTATTGCTGCTGCTGATGTTACTGTTATTGCTGGTGCTGCTGCTCCTTTTACTGCTTCTGCCATTGTTGCTGCTGTTGTTATTGCTGCTGTTACTGTTATTGCTGATGCTGTTACTGTTAATACAGCTGCTGTTATTGCTGCTGCTGTTACTGTTAATACTGCTGCTGTTGTTGTTGCTGCTGTTATTGCTGCTGCTGTTACTGTTAATACTGCTGCTGTTGTTGTTGCTGCTGTTATTGCTGCTGCTGTTACTGTTAATACTGCTGCTGTTGTTGCTACTGCTGTTATTGCTGCTGCTGCTGTTGTTGCTACTGCTGTTATTGCTGCAGTTATTGCTGCAGTTACTGTTAATACTGCTGCTGCTGTTGTTGCTACTGCTGTTATTGCTGCTGCTGCTGCTGTTATTGCTACTGCTGTTATTGCTGCTGCTGCTGTTGTTGCTACTGCTGTTATTGCTGCAGTTATTGCTGCAGTTACTGTTAATACTGCTGCTGTTGTTGCTACTGCTGTTATTGCTGCAGTTACTGTTAATACTGCTGCTGCTGTTGCTACTGCTGTTATTGCTGCAGTTACTGTTAATACTGGTGCTGTTGTTGCTACTGCTGTTATTGCTGCTGCTGTTATTGCTGCTGCTGCTTTTATTGCTACTGCTGTTATTGCTGCAGTTACTGCTAATACTGCTGCTGCTGCTGTTATTGCTGCTGCTTTTATTGCTGCTGCTGTTATTGCTGCTGCTGTTATTGCTGCTACTGTTATTGCTGTTGCAGTTATTGCTACTGCTGTTATTGCTGCTGCAGTTACTGTTAATACTGCTGCTGTTGTTGCTACTGCTGTTATTGCTGCTGCTGCTGTTGTTGCTACTGCTGTTATTGCTGCTGCTGTTATTGCTGCTACTGTTATTGCTGCTGCTGTTGTTGCTACTGCTGTTATTGCTACTGCTGTTATTGCTGCTGCTTTTATTGCTGCTGCTGTTAATGCTACTGCTGTTATTGCTGCTGCAGTTATTGCTACTGCTGTTATTGCTGCTGCTGTTGTTGCTACTGCTGTTATTGCTACTGCTGTTATTGCTGCTGCTTTTATTGCTGCTGCTGTTAATGCTACTGCTGTTATTGCTGCTGCAGTTATTGCTACTGCTGTTATTGCTGCTGCAGTTACTGTTAATACTGCTGCTGTTGTTGCTACTGCTGTTATTGCTACTGCTGTTATTGCTGCTGCTGCTGCTGTTGTTGCTACTGCTGTTATTGCTGCTGCTGTTATTGCTGCTACTGTTATTGATACTGCTGTTATTGCTGCTGCAGTTATTGTTGCTGCAGTTACTGTTAATACTGCTGCTGCTGTTGCTACTGCTGTTATTGCTGCTGCTGTTGTTGCTACTGCTGTTATTGCTGCTGCTGTTATTGCTGCTGCAGTTATTGCTGCTGCTTTTATTGCTGCTGCTGTTATTGCTACTGCTGTTATTGCTGCTACTGTTATTGCTGCTGCTGTTATTGCTGCTGCTGTTATTGCTGCTGCAGTTACTGTTAATACTGCTGCTGTTGTTGCTACTGCTGTTATTGCTACTGCTGTTATTGCTGCTGCTGTTGTTGCTACTGCCGTTATTGCTGCTGCTGTTGTTGCTACTGCTGTTATTGCTGCTGCTGTTATTGCTGCTGCAGTTATTGCTGCTGCTTTTATTGCTACTGCTGTTGTTGCTGCTACTGTTATTGCTACTGCTTTTATTGCTGCTGCTGTTATTGCTACTGCTGTTATTGCTACTGTTGTTATTGCTGCTACTGTTATTGCTGCTGCAGTTATTGCTGCTGCAGTTACTGTTAATACTGCTGCTGCTGTTATTGGTGATGCAGTTATTGCTGCTGCTGTTATTGCTGTTGCTGGTATTACTATTGCTGTTATTGCTGCTGCAGTTACTGTTAATACTGCTGCTGTTGTTGCTACTGCTGTTATTGCTGCTGCTGTTATTGCTGCTGCAGTTACTGTTAATACTGCTGCTGTTGTTGCTACTGCTGTTATTGCTGCTGCTGTTATTGCAGTTACTGTTAATACTGCTGCTGTTGTTGCTACTGCTGTTATTGCTGCTGCTGCTGCTGTTATTGCTGTTGCTGTTATTACTACTGCTGTTATTGCTACTGCTGTTATTGCTGCTGCTGTTATTGCTGTTGCTGTTATTACTACTGCTGTTATTGCTACTGCTGTTATTGCTGCTACAGTTATTGCTGCTGCAGTTACTGTTAATACTGCTGCTGTTGCTGCTACAGCTGTTATTGCTGCTGCTGTTATTGCTGATGCAGTTATTGCTGCTGCTGTTATTGCTGTTGCTGTTATTACTACTGCTGTTATTGCTGCTGCTGCTGCTGCTGTTATTGCTGTTGCAGTTATTGCTGCTGCTGTTATTGCTACTGCTGTTATTGCTGCTGTTATTGCTGTTGCAATTATTGTTGCTGCTGTTATTGCTACTGCTGTTATTGCTGCTGTTGTTGTTGTTGCTGCTGCTGTTATTGCTGCTGCTGTTATTGCTGCTGCTGTTGTTGCTGCTGCTGTTATTGCTGCTACTGTTATTGCTACTGCTGTTATTGCTGCTGCTGTTATTGCTGTTGCAGTTATTGCTGTTGCAGTTAATGTTGCTGCTGTTATTGCTACTGCTGTTATTGCTGCTGCTGCTGCTGTTATTGCTGCTGCTGTTATTGCTGTTGCAGTTATTGTTGCTGCTGTTATTGCTACTGCTGTTATTGCTGCTGCTGCTGTTATTGCTGTTGCAGTTATTGTTGCTGCTGTTATTGCTACTGCTGTTATTGCTGCTGCTGCTGCTGTTATTGCTACTGCTGTTATTGCTGCTGTTATTGCTGTTGCAATTATTGTTGCTGCTGTTATTGCTACTGCTGTTGTTGTTGCTGCTGCTGTTATTGCTGCTGCTGTTATTGCTGCTGCTGTTGTTGCTGCTGCTGTTATTGCTGCTACTGTTATTGCTACTGCTGTTATTGCTGCTGCTGTTATTGCTGTTGCAGTTATTGCTGTTGCAGTTAATGTTGCTGCTGTTATTGCTACTGCTGTTATTGCTGCTGCTGCTGCTGTTATTGCTGCTGCTGTTATTGATGTTGCAGTTATTGTTGCTGCTGTTATTGCTACTGCTGTTATTGCTGCTGCTGCTGCTGTTATTGCTGTTGCAGTTATTGTTGCTGCTGTTATTGCTGCTACTGTTATTGCTGCTGCTGCTGCTGTTATTGCTGTTGTAGTTATTGTTGCTGCTGTTATTGCTACTGCTGTTATTGCTGCTGCAGTTATTGCTGCTGCCTTTATTGCTGCTGCTGCTGTTATTGATGTTGCAGTTATTGTTGCTGCGGTTATTGCTGTTGCTGCTGCTGTTATTACTGCTGCTGTTGTTGCTGCTACTGTTATTGCTGCTTCTGTTATTGCTGCTACTGTTATTGCTGCTACTGTTATTGCTGCAGCTGCTGTTGTTGTTGCTGCTGTTGTTATTGCTCCTGTTGTTGCTGCTGCTGTTTGTGGCGAGCTGGACGAGGACGAGGACCGTGAGAGAGCGGCACGAGGCCAGTCTCCTGCGTGACGTACCGGTCTCGTATCTCTCACGGAGGAGCGAAAGCAGAAAAGGAGGAGCGACGACAGTGGAGAGCGAGAGAGGACAGGCCTGAACTTGTGTTGTGTTTGTTTTGTTATGTGTGACAGCAGTCGTCCATGAGGGGCTGCTGTCTTTTACTTTCATTTTGTATTTGTTTTATTTTATGTCATTAAAATGTGTGAGAACGTTCGGTGGTTCCCACCTCCTTCTCCCCGTAACATCTAACCTTGTTACACTGTTATTGCTGCTGCTGCTGTTATTGGTAAGTACAGGACTTGCTTCTGCTAATTCACACATTACACGCTGCTGTGAGTAAGACATGCTGCTGCTGTACAATATAACGTGCATGAATTCCCCGTAGCAGATCTATACAGGTGGAGCTGGGGAAGCTGGAGGGTTTCTGAAAGCGCTGCACTGCTAAGGCAAATGCTGACCAGTATTTGAAGGTTGAACATTAAGCTCATTGGCTACTCATAAAGCTGTGCCCTATAGAGACTGATGTGTTTGCAAGCAAATTGAGTTAAGGACATATTAGCCTGTGTCATCTACAGAGTCACATGACAGAATTTTGTATTTATAATGCCTTATAGCACGTATTATTTCAATGTTACACCTTTACAAATTATAATGAATTAAAACACATGACACATTATTATATATTATAATGCATATTAACTAGAATTATTTATGAAGAGAAATACTGCATTAACAAATTGCTTTATAATGCATTAGACAAAGGTTTCAAGTAAAGTGTTTCCAATAGTTTTAATTTAAATACTTTGAATTCTGAAGTGTTATGAAGTCATATGATGATGCTTTGTGTGACATTTATGCAGTTGTCAAATGCTTTTATCCAAAGTTACTTGCATTGCTTTCAGTCTATATATGGTGTATAATTTATTATCATTATCATGTATTCCCTGGATATCAAACCCATGACCGTGGCAAAATATAAGTGGTTACTTTCACACAAAGCATCAGAAGTATATGAGTTATATTGGCTGTTGTTATGCTGCTGTTTGCCCTTGTTGGCGCTGAAATATGATAACAGAATGTGTATTTCTGGTGAACCCTTTCAGCTGACGCTTGATCTACAGCCAGTAAAGATCATATATGAATAATATATCAGACATCTGTGTGGATCTCTGCTGGAGGAGATCACATCTCATCCTTTCCTACAGAATCAACCACAACCTAAATATAGACATTCTGGATTAAAAGGGTTTCATTACCTGTATTTCACATCTGGCTTTACTGTACATGTGTGCCAGTGACTCCACCGGCTGTGAAATGATCAGACGCTGGTTTTAAACACCCGAAGAAGCCATTTATAAACTTCCACAGCATGCAGCATTACATGATATACTTTGCAGTAAATGTAATTATTTGCATTATACAGTATATTTTATATTTTTGCACAATAGGAATTTAGTTTAATACACTATAAATTTTGCCGTACGTTTAATTTTTTGCATTATCTTTTTGCATTATAAAGTATATTATATATTTTTTACACTAGAAGAATTCAATTTAATGCAGAGTATAGTACTTTGCAGTAAATTTAATTCTTTGTAATATTTATTATATTTTAATATTTTTGCACAATAAAAAAATCAATTTAACGCATTATACACTTTGCAGTGAATTTCATTGTTTGCATTATAAGAATTTGATATATTGCATTATATACTGTGCAGTGGATTTAATTCTTTGCATTATATATTTTACATATTTTTTTGCACTATAAGAATTAACTTGAACACATGATAGATATACTTTGCACTAAATTTAAATCTTTGTATTATATTTTTGCATTATATGAATTCAACTTAATGCATTAAATACTTTGCACTAAATTTTATTATTTGCGTCTCATATATATATATATATATATATATATATATATGAATTATATTTTGTGCACAATAAGAATTACATTTAATGCATTATATATTCTGCATTAAAATAATTATAGAAACATGGCATAAAAAGGCTAAGACTGAGAGAAATGAAGTCTGATATCATCGATCTGATCAAATGAATCAATAGTGATGTGGTCCCTGATGTATCTGTGCATCTGCACTAAACACACACTAAACAGCTCAGCTCAGATTTCACACACACACACACACACACACACAGAATCAATGAGACGAGCAGCTGCAGTCACTCTATACCGGCCTGAGATCAAAGATTAACCATAATCTGAATTTAATATAGCAATAAAAAAATGATGCGATTTAAACACTAAATCCACCAGAAACTGTTAAAGCCACTGTTTTCTCCCCTGCATTTCTTTCTCATCTTGTTTGTATGAAGTTCAGCATCTCTGAACTTTCTGATGTTCTCAACAGTCAATCCAACAATCCCTCATAGGAGACGCTTACAAAGAACGAGTGAACAACCGCTTCGAATGATTCCTCAGATCATGTGTTTATGTGTGTGCTGCTACTTTCCCAGGTAAAGCCACACTTTCACCTGCTGCACCAGAACACAACCAGCCTGACCCGAACACCCTAGCAACAGCAGCGACCTGGCAACCAATCACAATCATGCCAGAGTTTCTGCACTGCAAACATCACTCACAATACCTGCATATAAAGATCTATTTACGTTAAAGTGCGCCTAATATGCTTTATCAAATATTTCATGTAGTGTGTAATAGAGCTTTTTGTGAATGTTAAAACCCTGAAAAGTTTTAAAGATCAAAGTGCACGATAAATAAAGGTCAAAAGAATCAATTCTGAAGTTCTGAACTAAACGAGTCGTCAGTAATTCAGTCTCACTTCCTGCCGAACCTGCGTAGCAGAGTTTCCGCTAGAAAAAAATGGTGCCGGTCAAAGTGACCGGCAGAGGTTTCGTTTTACGGACATTTTGATGATATGCCGGTCAAATATCGCCTGTTAATTAGTCAAGTTGAGGAAAACTGGAGGCAGGCTATGTAACTTAAAAAATGACATAATCAGGTCGTATAGAATGCAACATGTTTGCAGTGGCGGCTGGTGATAATTATTTTTTGGGGGGCGGGGCGAAAATAAATCAAATAAATGTCAGATAGCTGTTTGAGGTCTCTTACCCCCCGTAATTGTCCACAAAACTTCAGTGCCGACACGTTTCTCATGACAAGCGCGGGTGAAGCTCTGGGTGAAGCTCGTCCTCTGGCACTGGCACTGGTGCCGGATTTGTAAATCGGATTGGTCCGGTCCGAGATCCTTTATCCTTTTTTTTTTCTTCCAGTGAACGCCTTGTGAAAGTTTTTTTTTTGTAAATCAATGACGGGTTAAATGTGGTTTAACTGCTGCCATTATCTCTACGAAAGTGATCAGCCTAGCAAGGTTTTGTCGAAGTCGCCTGCACACTCGCAGTAGTGGCCCAAGAGCGTAAAGTTGAATGACAGGTGACGAGAACCAATCAGATTGGATAAAATAACATGTATCAAATTATGATTTGCCAGGGACGGCAGCGCCCTCTATTGACGAGCCGCCACTAGCCTAACTTTCAAATAGACGGAAAAAAACATGAACGTCCGGTGGTGGTGGAGCTGTCTGGCTCTGGACATCCGAGGCTTCAGGCGTTCCTGATTCACCATCGTCCGTCGCGTCTGGCCTCTGAATAAAGCTTTTAAGGCTAGTCTGCCTGGGCCTGGCCATATTTGAAACGTCTCACTCAATCGTTCGTTGTTTAGGTCTATATTACAGCCGTTTTAGGCGTGCGCTTTATTTGAAATGCAGCATGCGATGTTGTTTATTAACTTTCAAACGTTTGAGCCTGTTCCTTTATAACATAGCAAAAGGTCGGTGTATTTTAGCTTTATACATTTTAGCCTTATTCTCAAATTCAGATTGTGTTAGGGGGGCGGGATTATTAGGCAATTTTAATCAGACAATTTGACCGGAGAGATTTAATTTTGTCGGACATTTCATTTTTTTCCCAGCCAATGTCCGGTAATTACCGGACAACAGAAACCCTGCTGCGTAGGTGTGTAACTAATTTGCATAATGTCCGCCTGTGGTCCTGATTGGCTGAAACCTCAATCACTGTAGTTTATCTGAGACTGGAAGAGTTTGGTTCGTGTTGTTCGTGTCGAGAAGACGCTGTTTTCTGCTGCCAAAGCAAATCCAGTTTTGATGAGATTGATACGGTAAAACCCACGCCATCGTTACTCTTCGTATCACTGTCTATCAAGAGCTGAGATTCAGATATGATAATGAGCGTTTGGTGTCTGACCAATCACAGCAGAGCAGCTCTCAGAGAGGCGGGGCTTAGAGAGACTGAATCTTCAAACTAAGCATTTCAGACACTGAGAGAAAGAGCTGATGCTGCAGTGGAGATTATGAGAAAATTAGTGTTTTTGACCTTGAATGCATGTATAACTATTGTAGATGCCAAAACAGCATTACAATATTTAAAATAGCACTTTAAATATATGCGCAAGAAAACTCATTCTTCAATATTTAAGCCCAATGCGGAAAATGTCAAAACAAATAAAACGTAAAACATCGTTTACTTAATATACTTGATATACTTAATTTTCAAGGACAAATTAGTATTAGTTTCTGAGTTTAAACCCCTGCAGTGACTTACCGAAGAAGAGAGACAGGAGGCGTCAGGCCTCAGCGCTTCTGTCTGTCTCTCTCTCAGTCTGTCTATCGTTCCAGTCGAGCAACTTGCATTGAAAATCAGTCAAACTATCCCTCCCTCATCTGTCATTCTCACTGTCCTCAGATCAGTTCAGTGTCGCGGGACAATCACTGTCTAATTCTGTCAGACATGAAGGGTCCTCCTCACAGGAGCCAGTGATGCAGGGAAGTTTGCAGCTTCTGTGGACATTGTCAGTGCTTTTCATCTTCATTATCATCATCTTCATCACTGGCTTATTGAAAAGGCATTTCGTTCCCTCATGAATATGAACATCATGAATATGGCATGCATAATTCGCGCAAGTGGAGCTCCGCGTCCTTCAGCGGGTGTTCCTGCGTCTTCAGTCCGGCTTTCGGTGCTCTCTCCTCGGCCTGCGCTCGCTCGAGTCTCCGCCGTTTCCAGGGTAACGGGTTTCTCATCGTTCGCTCCGCGGAGGGTTCGTAATCATGTCGCTGATGGTGTTGATGCTCTTCATCCCGTTACTCCCGCACTATTCGTCTTCATCGAAAATAAATGTGATATATTAAGCGCGATGGGTTTAGACGCGCAGCGCGCGAGTCAGGAATGATCCTGCGTGGGCGGACCGCGCGCGCACCACCCTCCTCATCTTCATCTTCATCTCACACTCACACTGGCAAAAGAAATCATGCAGCCCTACAGAGCGTGTCTGTCAGACTGAAGCAGAGATCTGCTACTACCCCTACACATGAGCGCGCGCGTGCACACACACACACACATACTGCGCACTGTTAAAATCTGAACGTCATTAACACACAACCTTGATTAAGTAACACTAAACATTAGAAACTTCGGGCGCGTTACCGTCCGTCAGGCGCTCTTCATATAGATCGACCCGGGTTCGATTCCCGCGCTGGACAAGATCGAATGATCTTAATTAATTGAGCAGGTAAAATAAACCCAAGAACGAGCCAAGTACACGTCAGATTAAACATGAGAAACTTCAACAAATGATGTTCTTATTCCGTATTACCCGTCTGTCAGGCGCTCTTCATATAGACCCGGGTTCGATTCCTGCGCTGGACGAGATAGATTGATTTTTAAATTGAGAAGGTAAAATAAACTCCTTGTTAGAAGATATTTTATTGATATTACTGGCGCAATTAACTACATTGCATTCACTTAAACGGCTGTTCTTCTACATTCAGTGACTAACAAATTTAAAGTCACCATGAAATCGTTTGTGAAATGATCAATGCTGTCAGACCCATTCTGTAAATGCTTAGAATGCTTAAATTCAGAATCATTATTATTTATGTTTTTTTTTTTTTTTTTTAATCCATGAAAGGACCATCAATATTGTGAATAACACACACTCGCACTAGAAACGAGCTGAACGCGGGTCACACACACCCACTCAGAGTGCCGCGCTCAAGATGGTTCAGTCCGAACGAACCAACCGGCTCACCGTGGGGGAGCTTGCTAGTGGCACAACGACTTACAGTTTCCATGACAACACAAGCCTTCAATCTGTGGATGGCCGTCCTCCATATTAAATAAGAACGAGTATAAAGCAAAAGGAAAAATAAAGAGAGATAGAGAGTGAAAAATGGTCGGCCAAAGTGCTTTCGCTCCCCCGAGCCATCGGTTAACACACAGCTACAGCGATCTGTAATTATTGTCATGGTTACCAGCAGAATAGCTGTGTGTGTGTGTGTGTGTGTGTGTGTGTGTGATTCAGCTCCTGAAATACAATCAAATGTATCAGTGTTCATCACAGGCAGCATTCACAATCATATACGGTAAGACTGTGTGTGTGTGTGTGTGTGTGTGTGTGTGTGTGTGTGTGTGAGTGAGAGAGTTTTGCATATGTTTGTATGTAAATATGTGCGTTTAGGTATGAATATAAATACAGTCGACTAAGGAATATGTAAATGAGGCACCAAGAACTCCTGCTGTGGACGAACAGGATTGTATTCACACATAAAACATGTATATTTCTGTACGTTTGGATACACACTGAAAGCCTCTATATATATATATATATATATATATATATATATATATATATATATATATATATATATATATATATATATATATATATATACCCCTTAATATACGAACGACTTGAAGTGCAAATGTTTACGAATCCTTTAACATTCATAGAATAATAAATAAATAATAATATACAGTATTAATAAATTCACAGACTCTTGCGATGCAGAACATCTTAAGGGCCTGTCGTTCACATCAAAGAACAATAACTATAATCATAAAGGCATGCTATTCTTGTAAAATATTATGTAAAACAATAAATATAACTATAAAGTTTTAATAATTGCTCTAACTCTGAGAGAATAGTAAAGTTCACAGCGCAACTAAAACTGTAACGACAGAGGAACGACATCGCTGGAATCACTTTCAGAAGGTTTTTTTTTTCCAGCTGATGAACGAAAATAAATAAAAATAAAGCATCTCTCCAGTGTGTGTTCATGTTTTACTCCTGTCTGAACAGAAGAAATTAACCTCCTCAAAGAAGGCGGAGCCTCAGAGCCACACCCACCTATTACATCATCGTCACTGACCAATGGGAGTTCAGAGGTGTTTACCAGCCCGAGCGAACTATTCATTCCTGAAAGGAACTACGCTTTGGCCTGATTTTTTTTAAAATAACTTCACACCAGTTCCTTTGATTTCGCTTAATAAACAGAACAATATCGTCCATTAGTGTAGATGTTAATATAGTTATCATTCTGGGTGTGAACGGATTGTGAGTGTGTGTTTGTGAGAGTGTGTGTGTGTGTGTAAGAGAGTGAGTGTATGTGTGTGTGTGTGTGTGTGGTTGAGTGTGTGTGCGTATATAAGAGTGTGAGTGAGTATGTGTGTGTGTGTGTGTGAGAGTGTGTGTAAGAGTGTGTGAGTGTGTATGTGTGTGTGTGGTTTAGTGTGTGTGTGTGTGTGGTTGAGTGTGTGTGCGTATATAAGTGTGTCAGTGTGAATGTGTGTGTGTATATAAGTTTGTCTGTGTGTATAAGTGTGTGTGTGTGTGTGTAAGTGAGTGTATATAAGTGTGTGAGTGTGTATGTGTGAATGTGTGTGTGTGTGTATAAGTGTGTGTGTGTGTGTGTGTGTGTGTGTATAAGTGTGTGTGTATATAAGTGTGTGTGTGTGTGTGTGTGTGTGTGTATAAGTGTGTGTGTGTACCTGTCTCAGGATGGGGTCTGCTATCTGCAGGTACGCTGACGGTCCTGCGCAGCAGTTTGTGTCGGTGAGAGACGTGACGGTGATCATTCATCAGCAATGGATGAACCTGACAACACAAAAATAAACAAACATTTATCATACAACACCTCATCTATCTATAATAATAATGGTAATAATAATAATGTAATAAGTGTAAGATTCACTTTGATTATTGCTAACTACACCGATGTGATTAGCTTAACTGCATTTTTCAGTAGTGATGATCAGATTCACACTTTCTGAAGTCTGATTCATTGTAGTGAATCGGTTCATTCTGATGCTGCAACATCATTACCCACACAACGCTAAGATCATGTGTTTGATATATATTGATATTTGTTATAACAAAGTTCATTGGTGGCAGACTCTGCTCAGTTCAATGGCAAGGCCTCTTCGGCGGCAAGTTTCACCTTCTCCCCGGGTTTTGCCACTAACGTAAAAAGGATTCAAAGGCTCAAGGTAGAAGGAGGCGGGAACTCTGCAAACGGTCAGCGTAGCTTTAATGACAAAATAAACTAAATGAAAGTAAAGCAGCAGCCCCTCACGGACGACTGCCGCATAAACAAAACACAAAGTATAGGCCAGGCCTGGTCCTCTCTCATCCTTCACTGTCGTCACTCTTCCCTTTACCCCCTCCGTGAGACTCGAGAACGGTGTGGTGCACAGGTGACACTCACTAACACTTACTCACTCCGTTCCCACAGCTCTCGGCCCCGCCCTGCTTGCCACATATATATACATATGTTTAGTATCCGACAATTAATTTTAATGCCAAGGGCATAGGTCACTTTTAGGCGTAACCTTCGTTCACTCTCACCCTCTTTGGTCTCATCCACACTTCCTCCCCCTGATCAGCCCTCAATACTAGATACTAACAGTGCGACTGACCCTCTTTTCTCTACTCTAACATCTGCCCCCTTTCATCCAGGCCAACCCCCCCCCCCCCCCCCCCCCGGTTATCTGATGTTCCCCGCGAACATCACTCTAAACTTTCGCTTTGGAGCAAATCGAAAGATCTCGCTGACCTTGATTTGTATCAATCCCTTCTCTCTTCCTTCTATGCTATTGTCTCTACTGCTAAAATGACTTACTATCACAACAAAATTAGCAATTCTGTCAGGACCACTATCGTCAAATACGATTGACAATTAGCATACAGTTGGCGGTATTGTTCTGTTCTGGGTAAGAACTGCTAACTGGGTAAGTTAGTAGCAATAACCCCCCTTAGGGTAAACAGAACAGAACCAACATGAATGTAATGCAGATGACATTAATTCAATATTTAAATGTCCAACATAATTCGAGAATTTATTCTGATTCAAGGGGAATCAGAATGCCGAATCCTGACTGACAAGAGGAGGAGCTGGGGAGGGAGGAGGGTAATCAGCTCCTGAGAAACATGATAGCTGCTGATTATACTGAAGGAGCTTATATATGTATACAGTGATAGGAGTCGTATTCCTATAGGTAGACATGGATCAGCTGAGAGACACTGATGCAAGCTTGACTAATGTGACCTGTCAGAACTGACGCTACGCTTGATTTCTTCTGACTCTTGCATGCTTTTCAAAACCTTCTCCTCTCTTCTTAATCCTCCTCCTTCATTAACCCTAACAGCTGACGATTTTGCCACATTCTTCATAAATAAAACAACCACTATCAGCGGCCAAATCTGCACACCACAAACTGACAACCATATCTTAACAGCAAACACACTTTCGGAGACGGGAGTCTACAAACTCATCCTCTCCAATCACCTACCACCTGTCCGCTTGATCATATCCAACACATCTCCTTCAGGCCACTTCTTCTTTAGGTTTACCCAATCTCACTCACTCACATTATCAACACTTCTCTTCACACTGGAGGGGTGAAGTGTCTAAGACCCAACATCTAGCTACTGGAGTGCCTCAGGGCTCAGTGCTGGGACCACTTCTCTTCTCCATCTACATGTCATCACTAGTGTCTGTCATTCAGAAACATGGCTATTCCCATCACTGTTATCATCTAGCTACTGGAGAGCCTCAGGGCTCAGTGCTGGGACTGCTTTTCTTCTCCATCTACATGTCATCACTAGTGTCTGTCATTCAGAAACATGGTTTTTCCCATCACTGTTATCATCTAGCTACTGGAGAGCCTCAGGGCTCAGTGCTGGGACTGCTTCTCTTCTCCATCTACATGTCATCACTAGTGTCTGTCATTCAGAAACATGGCTATTCCCATCACTGTTATCATCTAGCTACTGGAGAGCCTCAGGGCTCAGTGCTGGGACTGCTTTTCTTCTCCATCTACATGTCATCACTAGTGTCTGTCATTCAGAAACATGGCTATTCCCATCACTGTTATCATCTAGCTACTGGAGAGCCTCAGGGCTCAGTGCTGGGACCGCTTCTCTTCTCCATCTACATGTCATCACTAGGATCTGTCATTCAGCAGGCTTGTGCACAATTCAGAATTGAATTGAGAATGACTCCTGAATTCCAATTCAATTCTTGAATTTGAATTGATGTCAAAAACAGGATCTAGAATTACAATTCGAGTTAAAGGAGGCAGAATTGCAATTCAAAACAAATTCTAAGAAATTCATATACTGTAGATATTTTAAGTGAAGTGTTTAACAATGAAGCTTTACAGTATATGTCAGATATGATTGCATAACATATTCTATAAATGATATTAGTTTGAACTACTTGACAGATTACATTAACAGGAAATATTTTCCCCCAGCAATGAATGTTAAAAGCTCTAGTCACAGAACAAATAATTAAGTTTGATTTATTGTAATTGTAATTTTGTGGAACATGATAGAACATGACTCCATTTCCCAGAATTACTTTAGTAAATCTTTAGAAAAAAAAAAACAATTTGAGGTGGACATTTGTTTGTATATATATATATATATATATATATATATTTTTTAAAACAAAATGTATGCAGGGTTGAGGAGTGAGTTAACTGTAATGAAATTATGTTATTGAATTACAAAATGAATGTAATTGTATTTAGTTGTATTACTGAGGTAAAATGTGTAATTTAATTAGTTACTAATCAAATTAAAAGGAAATTGGTTTACATTTATAAAGTAATCCAAATAAAGTAATCCAAATCACATTTATAATGGGTAACTTATAACAGTAAGCAATTACATTTCCAAAGTAACCTTCCTAATGTATGTGAGATTCTGTGTGGAATTTTTTGAATTGCCATGAATTTAATTCCACTTCCTGTCCTTCCAATTCAAATTCAACTTCCTGTGGGGCGGAGTCAATTCAATTCAAATTCCAATTCATGAATTGAATGGAGGCCAATTCTGAAATTCTGAATTTTGCACAAGCCTGTCATTCAGAAACATGGTTTTTCTAATCACTGTTATCATCTAGCTACTGGAGTGCCTCAGGGCTCAGTGCTGGGACCACTTATCTTCTCCATCTACATGTCATCACTAGGATCTGTCATTCAGAAACATGGTTTTTCCCATCACTGCTACACTGATGACACACAACTCTACCTTTCATTCCAACCAGATGATCTGTCGGGAGCTGTTCGCATCTTGGCATTTCTTGCTGGATGAAGGACCTTCAACTCAACCTTATGAAGACAGAACTGCTTGTGTTCTCACACAACCGATCACTTCATCACAACTTCTCCATTCAGCTTAAGATTCATCATCCATAACTCCATCCAGGAACCTTGGAGTTGTGACTGATGATCAATTGAACTTCACAGATCACATTGCTAGAACTGCCCGGTCTTGTAGATTTGCCTTATACAACATTAGTAGGATCAGGCCCTTCCTATCGGAGCTACACAACTCCTTGTCCAAGCTCTTGTTCTCTCCAGACTGGACTATTGTAATGCTCTCTCCTTCCAGCGTCTGTCAAACCTCTGGAACTGATCCAGATGCTGCAGCAAGAGTGTGTTTATGGAGCCGAAGAGACACACGTCACTCCTCTCTTCATAAACTTGCACTGGTTGCTAATTTCCGCTCGCATCAAATTCAAGGCACTGATGTTTTCCTACCGATCAACCACTGGCTCTGCTCCTTTATACCTAAACTTACTACTTCAGACCGATGCGTCTCCAGAAGCTTGTGTAAGGAACTCAGCTTTTTGGAAATATTAATAATCAATAATATCTTGTTATTATTAATTATAAATATTTGGGTCAGTTAATTGGATTAACTTGATGTGGCTGAATTAATATTACAATCAATTAATCAGTTCGTCCAACGAACTCTTTTGATTATTAATTTATTCTAAGAAAAGGGTATCTTCCATGGCCACAGAAGAATAATTATTTCTTCGCATATACCGCACGTTGAGCCAGTAGCAAAAACCGTGATCATAAAGTGACATTGTATTGCAAACAAAGCAGAACCAAATACATATTATGTACAAGTTTTATTAACTAAATATAGATATTTATATGAATATAAATAAACTAAGCAACATACACACATGAATACATAAATAGGTTAGTGATAGGATGAAATTGGAAACCGGAAGAGGGTCTATGAGAAGAACCATCAGAATTTCATTTTCACATTTCATTGAATTGAATACTTGCATTTGTAATGGGAACAATTCTTGAAGTTGTTGAAAATTGAAGTCGTTGATGGTTCCGGCAGTGTCAAGTGGAAGTTGGTTGAGCGTTCTCTTTCTTCAGGAACGCATGATTGGTTTGGTCAAGGCCTGGGACTCTGTTGAGGCCACGCCGAGTACCCAGGAGAAGTAAGGAAGTCGGAAGGATGGGTGATTGGAGTCGTTGTTGGTTGGAGTCTTTGTTCCAAAACTCCTGAGATTGTCTTTGGGTCTTTGTGAGAGAGTCTCCTCTCTTTTCCATGAGGCCGGATCTGGTTGGGATCCAGGCCTGCTGGAAGGCCTCTTGGCCCCCATGGAGGGGGAAGGGGGGGTTTCCCCGTATCACCCGAGACCGTGTTTGCGGCAGGATGGAAAACCAAGAGAGGGCGGTCACTGTTGCCTGTCTCTGATATAGTCTGAAAAAGAACCACCCCTAAGGTTTGAATGGACCTATGAGTAAGGTGACATGTCCAAGAGGGGAAGTGGCTCTTAGTTGATTTATGGTCTTTGTCCCCAGCGTGCTTAGACTGTTCATTCAAGCTCAAATAGACATAACAAATTCAAATTGCATTCTAAGAGAAGGTGATGTACATCAAAGTATGTGTCATTAAATGAGGATTAATTAGGTAGGAAGAATGATACAGGTGAAGTTATATTGACCGTTGGGTGGTTGTGCAACCACATACACTCCAAACATACCATGTTGTTATACCTAATAGTACACGAGACAGTAAATCATCACGGTTTCTGTGAGGCATGTTCCTTCATAGATCAGAGTAATACCGCAAAGTTTATTTAATTAAAGATTGTCTCTCTCTCTTGAGCATGTGGCGCATGTGGCCACATTCCTTTGAGGTCGTAAAAGTCTGTTATCAGTCTTAAAGTGTTCTGTAACCGGACACCCGGCTGACAAAGTAACTTCATTTGTGAGGTTAGTTTTGGGGGGGAGTTTCATAGACCTTTATATTAAATATAGTGAATATTAATAATTAGTGTGTGTCTGAATGGTCCAGACCCTACACTTGTGTTCTGCAGGTGAACGGTGTCTTGTGGTGCATCATCTCAAAGAGACACAGAATCACTTTCACAGACCTTCACCTGGACTGTTCCTGCTGGAGGAATGACCTGCGTAACTCAACCTGAGTCTTTAGCCATATTCAAGAAACTGATGAATACTTGACCCATTAATACTAACCCTTACTATTCAATATATCTATTTAAAAACAAACCTTGCTACATGGACTGTACTAGATCATGTCCACCCTAATATGTTTTCGTTTGGAAATGCATCTTTTTCTCTCCGTTTTGGCCTTCCGTCCACACTGAGACAGCGTTTTTATTAATGAAATAAAAAAATATCCAATTATCCAAAGTGGATAAATTTGAAAATGCAGATTTCACGTTGTAGTGTGGACTGTCAAAACTGAGGTATTTAAAAACGATGACATAAGTTTAGTCATGTGACGCATATTGTACCAATAGATATACCGGTATTGTGCCTGTTATGTGCTATTCACTTGTTACTTTGCACACTCTTCATTTCACAGTCCTGCGAAGATGACAGAAAATTTACACACATTTGCTGTCCTGCGGTAAAACATGAGAACAGTTTTAGCGTTTTAGACCAAACATATAATGGTGAGTGAGAGGGACCTGGACGATCAGTGAATGCTGAGATATTTTGCTAAATAAAATTATCCTGCCAGAACAATTGCGTGATAACTTTATTATTTATTTTTCCGTCTGTATCATCTATAAAACCTTACAGCTTTTGTCAGGTTTTACGCATGCGCAGTAAGGGGAATTTAGTGTTTTCAGTGCGGACGGAGAGCGTTTTTAAACAAAAATGCCGTTTTCAAATCCATCCAGATTAATGTAGACATAGCCCTACTAGACTAACTGGGACTCATCACAGCACTTGCATATTGTTGCCTCTATTATTGGTTTGATTGCTTGTTTTGCTCTCCTCATTTCTAAGTCACTTTGGATAAAAGCATCTGCTAAATGATTAAATGGAAATGGAAATATAATGCTTCTATATAAAAAATTATATATTTATATGATTGGTTTGTAGTCGCACTAGAGTTTGCAAGCTGCTTTCTCTACACTGATGCTGATGATCCAAGAGAGTCAAAGTGTCATCAAAGGCCTGCAGCTCCCTCTAGTGTTCACAGCTGTGTGTGTGTGTGTGTGTGTGTGTGTTCACCTCCTCTTGATCCAGCAGGTAGAACTGGTCTCCATCTCTGACGCGGAGCTGGCGGCTCCAGCCGGGGGAGTCGTGTGTGTGGCCATTCAGAGGAGTGTGAGGCCGAGAACATGGAGACACACACCTTCCATCTGAACACACACACACACACACACACACACACAAAAAATATTAGTGCACATGATACAACTGAATCAGACCTGAATACTTACTTCTACTTCACACTTTAATGTATCAATAAAAAAAAACTCCAGAATGGGTAACAGGATTGCAGATTCAGGGAATAACTAGTTAGTTAGTTTATAGCTGGTTAACAGTAACAATAATGCTGTTTTAATAAAGATGAAGCAAGTGGGACACATTTTTACGATTTTAGATGAAGTCAAAATGATGACGTATGATTTTAAAAGTAGCGAGGGCAACATGGGTCACATGACTCAAACACTTCAAGTGCAGTAAGTATGGAAAGCACATATCCGGATGAATATGAGCACCGAGAGGACGGGATCATAAAGGTGCGGCACAGGAACGCTCAATGCGCCATGTATGGAAACACACACAAGACAAATTTAAAACTCATTTTGACACTTGCTTTTGTGTTCCGATCGCCCCCACAGCGAGAGAAAGAGCGAGAGAGAGAGAGAGAGAGAGAAAGAGAGAGAGAGAGGGAGAGAGAGAGGGAGAGAGAGAGTGAGAGAGAGAGAGGGAGAGAGAGAGAGGGAGAGAGAGAGAGAGAGAGAGAGAGAGTGAGAGAGGGAGAGAGAGCGAGAGAGAGAGAGAGAGAGTGAGAGTGAGAGAGGGAGAGAGAGAGAGAGAGAGAGAGAGGGAGGAAGATGGGTTACAGCCCAAGAGATGTCACTTCCGTGACGCCCACTCTCTCTCTCTATCGCTCGCACACCCCCAGCCTGTTACCATGACGACCATGGCCGAGCGGGCTAAAAAACGACTTAAAGCGACCGATATAGCGTGAGAAAGAGAGGGGGATTACGAAAGAGAGGAAAAGGAAAGGCAGAGAAGTGGGTGTCAGATGGAAGTGTTTGAGTACAGCATGAAAACGGGATGAGAGGAGAGAACTATTCTGGAAGAGGGAGCCAACTCTGCGTTGCCGTGGCAACCGTGATGGATGTAATCCCTCTCTCTCTCTCTCTCTCTCTCTCCCTGTAGGTGGGAGTCTCTTCCTCCTCTGGCAGCTGGACCCGCAACACATGTGCTTTCCAAACGTTCTCCAGAACACTTTCACAGGCCGTTCCTGTCGCATCTCAGCGGAGATGTCATGGTGTTGGAGAAGCTTTGTGCTCAAGGTCATTCAGGAGGAATTCAGGCAGCATTTGCTGCTTTTTAGAATGATTATTCAATGCTAATATTTCTACAAACATGCACTTTTCAAAAACCAGTCGTTTACTAGACTAATTCAGGGTAACATGAGAACATTATATTCAGTGTGATGAAGAGTATAACAGTGAAAACAAGGAAAGCTGTAAAAATCCATCAATGGCGGGGAAAGAGTTAAATACCAGAAGAAATTTTCAGCAGCACAAAAACTGATGTGTTTATTGTGCAGTAGTTCTTTCTGTTAAACCAAAGGTCAAAGGTCAAAGGCAGAAAGGCAGATTTAACATCTAGAAATCAAGCTGAGCTTCTCCAGCATCTGCACAGATCAGTCAGACTGTAAGATAATAAAGCATATGAAACCAACATGAATAAAGATGATGCTGAGCACATGTTCTTAGTAATGAAATCCTCGTCCTGAATGACCTATAGCTGTTCATGAACAAGAATCAATAAGTTAGTTCACATCTTTTTCCATAAAGCAGATTAACTGTAAGTGTG
>JAPDVR010000010.1:48460620-48493120 GCA_026230005.1 Gila orcuttii
CATCCGCGGCGCTGACTGTTTTAAGGTCTGAGCGATGCGAGGCGCTGCTGCCGCAGGGATAGAAAGCTCTTGGCTGTTCTAGAAAGGAGACTGATCCAATGCAGCAAAGATATTTAAAGGCTAAAGTCCCTAGTGTAGCCTATTGGCTATGTCATATCCCCAGAATATCAGCAGTGAACTCTCGCCGTCTCCGATCGGCGCACAGGGATAAAAATAAATAAATAAATAGCCTATAACGCACATCGGCAAACCTGACCTTACCTGACTAGGCTACTGTAGCCTAAAATGTTATCATTTCGTTTTGAATTTTGTTTAAAAGTAGACATTTTAAGCTTTCTATTTATTTCTCCTGTCTGTGAGGCAAGCAGGCCTAGCCTATACGCCGAGTTTCGGTTCATTTATGAGACAAGCTCCAGTTCACGCAAGAGATCGCACCGGCGCTTCCACGTCCTCCTGATTATATGTCTGCTATATTTGCTTCTTATTTATTAATTCCAGGCAAATAGTTAATGAAACAGTAATTAAAATTAAAATACAATTTATACAAAACGAAATTTAATTTAAAGAAAGGCTTTCTACAAAACAAAACTTAATAAAGTGGTCAAAATCGTGTCTGACCCATCTTATGATCCTATCTTACTCATGCTGTTCACTCTTCATATAATCGACATAGATTAAAAAAATCTATTTTGTGTGATTTGTGTGTATTTAAAGCGGTTTACCACTATACCGCGGGAATATCTTGCTTTTCAACCCCGGTTAAAAAAAATCCATACTGCCCCAGCCCTAGTTTCAAAGTCAAAACGCGACGCGGGAGTTTTTATATGAATGTTTCTGAAGTGAACTGACGGCCTTAAGAAAAGTTTCGATGTTATTTCAATGTAATCTGAATACGTTTATGAGCGCTGGTTTGTGTTCAGCCGTTACCGGAGAAACCGCTTTGTTTTCAGCCGTTACCGTGGAAACCGCTGTTTCTGCCGCTCCTACAGCGCCTCCTGCTGGACCTCTTTGTAAACAGCATCATTTTGTGGGTGGAATTTTTCTACAATATTCACTCATGACAGTAAAATAGTGCATTCTAACTCAATCTACTGCAGTATTTCCTCTCTCACTCAGTACCGCTACCGGTATAATTTGGAAAAATACCGTGATATGGATTTTTGGTCATACCGCCCAGCACTAATAAGACATCTCTTCATTTACTGCTACAAACTGATAACGGTCAGATAAGTGTGATTTAAACCATGCTAGTGCAATTCCACTAATGCCAACATAATTTTCGAGTCTATTTAAAAGAACGTTGTGATTGGTGGAATCAAATGCAGCAGAGACTTGAGAAAGCTTGAGTTGATCTGAATAATGACGCTCTCATCTTCAGTAGAGCTGCTTCACCCCTGAATCCGAGTTTGTCTCATATTTGATGAAGTTTGCATCATTGATTCTATTATTTTCCTGTTTATTACTGTGAAGCTGCTTTGAAACACTGATGATATATAATAATATAACAAACTGTTTGTTTCGTTCTGAATAAACTCACTTTACAGACAGAAGTCCGGCAGACAGGAGAGCATGACATTTAAACGAGCTCTCCTGAAACTCCTCCAGCTCAATGTAAATGACCTCTTGAGATTCACAGAGGCACGACTGACGCTCATCACCGTTACAGATGCGGACTCATCTGTTCATCACTGCACTAAACAACACCAAACACCATCATGGACTCTCAAATCATACAGTATGCATTCATTTAACAACACAAAACCCTAATGTACATAACTGATCATAAAATAAACTAAGAAGAAACATAATTATGCCTATTAAAAACCATAAAATGTGAAGTGTCACAAAGGGAATTCTGGGAATGGCATTTCAATGTAAATTATAGGGTTCTTTTTTACATCTAAAAATGGAAGATGTAACCGTGTTTTACTGTACAATTACATTAGATTTATTACAGTTTTCCCTGCATTGTTAACCGATTAACCGAGCATTGATACAGTATTTTACAGTTAAAATTAAAATAATTTTGTGATTCTCAGTGTGAGTATTTGTGTTGATGTTCTCGCGTGTGTTCCGGAAGCTCTCCCTCGTGCGCGCGCGCGGGCCGCTCCTGACTCGGTTCGGTTCGGGATCTATAAATAAACCTACTGTTTCTGAGCTCAACTATTCACACTGATTATCGATCGCAACGATTGGACTCTCACGCGGAAGGTGCATTATCGATCAGGTGAAAGTAAAGGCATCGCTGGACTCCAGAGTGAGAGCTGTCAATCATCTGTCGGCCAGCGCGAGCCCGTATTGATTAGTGATCGGAGCCGATCAGATGATCGATTATAACTCTTACCTTGTGAAGACACATAGGACATGATCCTCCGGCACTGACCGTGATCAGCTCGCTCTGTGATGATCCATCATCACTCCTCCAGCGCGACAACATTCAAAAATAAAGGAGAGAAATGACGCACAGCTCTCCAGACGCGAGGCGCGCGCACGCAATGTGCTATTATTATTATTATTATACTATTATTGATCTGAATGATGATCGAAAAGATCCGCTGATCACTTTGCGCTCCCGTCACCGAACGCAAGCGCGCACTGGCACGCACACGGGAACGCGCACGGGCGCGCGCACCCGGCACGGCGCGGTCCAATGAGTGAGTGATCGATACCGAGCCCGAACCCAATGAGTGAGTGATCGATACTGAACCCAATGAGTGAGTGAGTGGACTGACCGAGCACGAACTAGGGAGAAGTTAGTCAGTTAGTTACTCAGAAAGTTGCTCTGTGGAGATAAAGTGGATCCGCTGGAACTCCATGTATTGGGAAATATTATTCCAGTGTAAATCAGCTGTTTTCTATGTGAATATATAGTAAAGTGTAATTTATTCCTGTGATCAAAGCTGAATTTTCAGCATCATTACTCCAGTCTTCAGTGTCACATGATCCTTCAGAAATCACTATAATATGATGATTTGATGCTCAAGAAACATTTATGATTATCTTGTTTGTTATTTCCGTGAATCTCCTCTTGGAGAGAGAGTATTAAAAGTGTGATTTCTAGACCTGGAAAACTCATGGAAGTGTATTAAATTATTTAAAAGTCATGGAATTCTTAAAATAATTATACATTTTTCTAGTTATGAAGGGTAGATAGAAATCTACTATTCTATCGAGCTATTTCTCAGTAAGAAAGCACAAACAATTTATAACGTCAAGTAAAACTATTTAAAATATATATACACTCACCTAAAGGATTATTAGGAACACCATACTAACGCCTTAATTCTACGTGGCGTTGATTCAACAAGGTGCTGAAAGCATTCTTTAGAAATGTTGGCCCATATTGATAGGATAGCATCTTGCAGTTGATGGAGATTTGTGGGATGCACATCCAGGGCACGAAGCTCCCGTTCCACCACATCCCAAAGATGCTCTATTGGGTTGAGATCTGGTGACTGTGGGGGCCATTTTAGTACAGTGAACTCATTGTCATGTTCAAGAAACCAATTTGAAATGATTCGAGCTTTGTGACATGGTGCATTATCCTGCTGGAAGTAGCCATCAGAGGATAGGTACATGGTGGCCATAAAGGGATGGACATGGTCAGAAACAATGCTCAGGTAGGCCGTGGCATTTAAACGATGCCCAATTGGCACTAAGGGGCCTAAAGTGTGCCAAGAAAACATCCAACACACCATTACACCACCACCACCAGCCTGCACAGTGGTAACAAGGCATGATGGATCCATGTTCTCATTCTGTTTACGCCAAATTCTGACTCTACCATCTGAATGTCTCAACAGAAATCGAGACTCATCAGACCAGGCAACATTTTTCCAGTCTTCAACTGTCCAATTTTGGTGAGCTCATGCAAATTGTAGCCTCTTTTTCCTATTTGTAGTGGAGATGAGTGGTACCCGGTGGGGTCTTCTGCTGTTGTAGCCTATCCGCCTCAAGGTTGTGTGTGTTGTGGCTTCACAAATGCTTTGCTGCATACCTCGGTTGTAACGAGTGGTTATTTCAGTTGCTCTTCTATCAGCTTGAATCAGTCGGTCCATTCTCCTCTGACCTCTAGCATCAACAAGGCATTTTCTCCCACAGGACTGCCGCATACTGGATGTTTTTCCCTTTTCACACCATTCTTTGTAAACCTTAGAAATGGTTTTGCGTGAAAATCCCAGTAACTGAGCAGAATGTGAAATACTCAGACCGGCCCGTCTGGCACCAACAACCATGCCACGCTCAAAATTGCTTAAATCACCTTTCTTTCCCATTCTGACATTCAGTTTGGAGTTCAGGAGATTGTCTTGACCAGGACCACACCCCTAAATGCATTAAAGCAACTGCCATGTGATTGGTTGATTAGATAATTGCATTAATGAGAAATTGAACAGGTGTTCCTAATAATCCTTTAGGTGAGTGTGTATATATTATTAAAAATTATTTTACTTCATTAGATAATTAGATATTCTTATTACTATAAATATAATATTTATATAAATATTACATTAAAACGACACTCTAGTCTCTGTAAAATAAAGCTTATATCAATTTATTTATAAATATGTTATTTCATTATCTTCATGAAATATTATTATAACCAACTATAATATATATTTATATAAATATTAAATGAAATTGCCACTCCTAGTTACTGTAAAAAATTTCTATTTATAAATATATTGTTTCATTATTGTTTCATTATTGTAAATATTATTATTATTATTGTTTTTGAATATTCTGAAAATGTTTTCAATTTATTTTATTTCATTATTTGAATAAAATAGTATTATAATAGTAATCATAAACTAAAATCTCATCATCATCACCTTCATCATCATCTTCATCATCATCTTCATCACCACCTTCATCATCACCTTCATCATCATCATCACCTTCTTCATCATCATCATCTTCATCATCATCATCACCTTCTTCATCATCTTCATCATTATCACCTTCATCTTCATCATCACCATCATCATCATCACCTTCATCATCACCTTCTTCATCATCTTCATCACCTTCATCATCTTCATCATCATCACCTTCATCATCACCTTCTTCATCATCATCATCTTCATCATCATCACCTTCATCATCATCACCTTCTTCATCATCATCATCTTCATCATCATCATCACCTTCTTCATCATCATCATCTTCATCATCATCACCTTCATCATCATCACCTTCTTCATCATCATCATCTTCATCATCACCTTCTTCATCATCATCATCTTCATCATCACCTTCTTCATCATCATCATCTTCATCATCACCTTCTTCATCATCATCACCTTCTTCATCATCATCATCATCATCATCACCTTCTTCATCATCTTCATCATTATCACCTTCATCTTCATCATCACCATCATCATCATCACCTTCATCATCACCTTCTTCATCATCTTCATCATCATCACCTTCATCATCTTCATCATCATCACCTTCATCATCACCTTCTTCATCATCATCATCTTCATCATCATCACCTTCATCATCATCACCTTCTTCATCATCATCATCTTCATCATCATCACCTTCATCATCATCACCTTCTTCATCATCATCATCTTCATCATCATCACCTTCATCATCTTCATCATCATCACCTTCATCATCACCTTCTTCATCATCATCATCTTCATCATCATCACCTTCATCATCATCACCTTCTTCATCATCATCATCTTCATCATCATCACCTTCATCATCATCACCTTCTTCATCATCATCATCTTCATCATCATCACCTTCATCATCATCACCTTCTTCATCATCATCATCTTCATCATCACCTTCTTCATCATCATCATCTTCATCATCATCATCACCTTCTTCATCATCATCTTCATCATCATCACCTTCATCATCATCACCTTCTTCATCATCATCATCTTCATCATCATCACCTTCATCATCATCATCACCTTCTTCATCATCATCACCTTCATCATCATCATCTTCATTATCACCTTCATCATCATCATCATCATCTTCATCATCACCTTCATCATCATCATCATCATCATCACCTTCATCATCATCATCATCACCTTCATCATCTTCACCTTCATCATCATCATCACCTTCATCATCATCACCTTCATCATCATCATCATCATCATCACCTTCATCATCTTCATCATCATCATCATCACCTTCATCATCTTCATCATCACCTTCATCATCATCACCTTCATCATCATCATCACCTTCATCATCACCTTCATCATCATCATCATCATCATCATCATCATCATCATCACCTTCATCATCTTCATCATCATCATCATCATCATCACCTTCATCATCATCATCATCATCATCATCATCATCATCATCACCTTCATCATCTTCATCATCATCATCACCTTCATCATCATCATCACCTTCATCATCACCTTCATCATCATCATCATCATCATCATCATCACCTTCATCATCTTCATCATCTTCATCATCTTCATCATCATCATCATCATCATCACCTTCATCATCTTCATCATCATCATCACCTTCATCATCATCATCATCATCATCATCATCACCTTCATCATCTTCATCATCACCTTCATCATCATCACCTTCATCATCATCATCACCTTCATCATCATCATCATCACCTTCATCATCTTCATCATCATCATCATCCATTTTAAGCTGAAATTCAGTTTTCACTGTAACTACTGGAACATTAAAGGGACAATGTGTAGTTTTTTAGGTATTTTATTATCTAAAATCAATATTTTTATTCATAAATATGTCCTCAATGGTGTACAAATACCTCTGCCAATTATCTGACTTATCATCATAAACGAAGAATTTATTATCTTTATATACATGTGACGGGTAGGTCCACGGAGGCTTCTATGTTGTTCCGCCATCTTGAAAAACTATAATAGCAGAGAGGGTCAAAAAGTACTAGACCAACGCGTTTTCACAAGGCGTTTTCGTTCAGAGCCAGCGTCACGTGACTGAACGCAGCAGAAACGGAGGAGCAGAGCAGTGAGAGGCGCTTCACGGCCCCGGCGAGTTTAAAAGCTGCATTGCACTGTTATTATTCATACTGTAACATTCGTTTGTTCGTTGTTTGAAATAACAAACCTGTTCACCCGAAGGAAAACTCGAAGTGCTGTTAGAAGACATCCTGTCATAGCTTTTTGGTACACAACAGCCACCGTAGATGCAACACGCATTTGAAAAAGCGAGGCGCTGGAGACCACAATTCGTTTGAATACAAAATACAATTTCACCACTAGATGGAAGAAATTCCTACACAATGTCCCTTTAAAGTGACACAAACCAACAACCACCACAAAACATCCCAGAATTCCTCAAATAACAGAGGTGTTTGTAATGCTGTTTTCCCTCCAAAACCACATCACTTCCTGGAGGAGGATGATGATGTCATTCACGTGTGTTTAACACTCGCAGGATTCAGAGTGATATTTGAGGCCGCAAGTACAATATTTCTCAAAACTCCAGAGAAACGCATAGAATGTTTCAACAAAAGCAGCTTTAATTCAGCATGAGGCGATGATCATCATAAACATCTGATATTTTAGTACAATCTTGTGTAAAACAGGCTTATTTCATGCTTGGAGAAAATATGCAAAAATATAGCAAATCATAACAGTAATAATATAAATAATTCTTCAGTTTTGTCAGTATAATGCTCATTAAGAAATATTATGTTATGCTAAATTATATTTCATGTAGTTTGGTTTTGCGTCCTGTCATGTTTGACTTTATGAGGAAAAGCGTTGTTCATCGTTCCTGTCGATTGATGCATTAATAATAAACAAACACAAAATCAAACAGTCAACAAGATTAATTTCAACTCATTTAATTTACATTCTCTCTCTCTCTCTCTCTCTCTCGCTCGCACTGAACGTCACATGAGCAGAAACGCAGGCCTGTGATTGGACGTTCAGTGCTTTAACGCTCCTGCAACATAATTCTGCTACATTGGAGAACTAGTGTTTATTTTCATATTGCACCACATTATACAGATATGATTGATAAACTCTATCAGGATCCTGAATTATTATTACGTACATAAAGGAAGTTTCTTCAGATTCACGTTTTTACTCATGCAGTTTCAGCAGTGCATGGAGTCTCTTACAGTTACTATAATATATCTATATATATATGTGTGTGTGTGTGTGTGTGTGTGTGAGTGTGAGTGTGCGAGTGTGTGCGTGTGAGTGTGTGTGAGAGTGAGAGTGTGTGTGAGAGTGTGTGTGTGCGAGTGTTTGGCCTCGATCAGCAGAGATTTCTTACTCTTTACTGACCTCTAGTGCAAACTCAAAGTATTGCGCTCGTCTATGAGCGTGGAGGAATAATGCAGTTCTCGCGATGAGCGTTCGGTTCATGCATAGCGTGAGGAATCATGCGGAACACAGGATCGATCGTCAGGAACAACAGCGGATAAAACAGGAGTGAGTGACAGCAATTCAGAAGAGGCTCCTGGGAAAAACCTGCAGAAACCAGAACATCGTGAGAGTCAGCAGCGTTTCTATTCTAGAACGAGCGCTAGCTAACGCTCTCTCGAAGTAACGAACAAACGTTCTTACAGTAACAAAATAGAACGTTAGTTCAAAGTTATCTGGTCTTTAATAATGTTCTATAAACACTAGCACAAAAACATTATTATACATCGATCATAGAGCGTTTTCTCTGAAATGTTTTAGTTAGATGTTCGTCTAACGTTTTTCAAATGTTTCTTGTTTCAGAACGTTCAGAGAACATTCAAAAGTAACGTTTCACAATATTTGAAGAATGATAAAATGTTCCCTTAATGTTCACATAACCAAGAAGAAAAAAACGTTTTAAAACATTTAATAAACTGGTCATTTTTTAATTTTCATACAACAGTTTTCATAAGTTAATGGGAACATTAGCAAAGCATTCTCAGAACATGCTAATCCATGCTAGCAATGGGTTAAAATGTGCCAGGAGCATGCTAATTAATGCTAACATGTTAATTCATATTAGCAGCATGCTAATTAATGCTAAAAATGTGTTAATTCATGTTAGCAACATGCTAATTTATGCTAGCAATGTGTTAAAACATGCTACCATTATGCTAAATCATGCTAACAAAATGTTATATAATGTTAACCACATGCTAAATCATTCTAAAAATGTGCTTATTCGTGTTAACATGTTAATTTGTGCTAAAAATATGTTGAATCATGCTAGCAATGTGTAAATTAATTTTAGCATCATGCTAGCAATGTGCTGAAAGATGCTAGCAACATGTTTAATCATACTAGTAATGTGTAAAAACCTAATAGTGACATGTTAAATCATGCTAATGTGATAAAACATGCTAGCAGAATGCTAATTAATATTAACAACATAAGTAAACCTAGCAATGTGGTAATTAATGTCAACAACATGCTAATTCATGCTAGCAATGTGTTAAAACATGCTAGCAACATGCTAAAACATGTTAGCAATGTGCTAAAACATGGTAGCAGCAGGTTGAAAAATGCTAGCAGCATGCTAAAACAAGAAATGTGCTAATTCATGTTTGGAACATAGTAATTAATGTTAACAATGTCCTAAAACATGTTAATTCATGATAGCAACATGCCAATTCATGCTAGCAATTGTGATAAAACATTAGCAACATGTTTGTTAATATGTTAAAACATGATAACAGCAAGCCAAATTATGATAGCAACAAGCTAATTCATGTTAGCAACATGCTAAAACATGCTAACAACAAGCTAGGAAGCTTTGTCAGGCCAGCATAAGTTGTGTTTGTGTGTAGCATAAACAGGCCTGTCACTGCTAGTTATCTCACCTGTGTTATTCTGCGACCTGCACACCAGCGCAGTTGTCTTTGCCCTCAGATGCGATGGCTAAATACTCCGCACTGCAACACAGAACACAAACGCAACACGATGAGTTCATGTTTAAGTCTTTGCTTCTGCAAAAATAAACATGCAATAAACCAATCAGAGTCTCATCTCCCATTCCCTTTAAAAGCGAGTTGCGCTTGCGCCATGACGGATCTTTTTTATTTACAAAGCAGAATTTACAAACGGAAAAACTAAACGCTTCTCTAGCGAAGAAACAGATCTGCCCGTGCGTGAGGTTAAAGTTGTGTGTGTGTGTGTGAGAGAGAGCGTGTGTGTGTGTGTGTGTTAAAGCGAGACTATCTACAGGAGAAGCCGGATTCATCATATCTTTATGTACTCAATAATAATCTTTTACATTGTAAATGTAACTTATTTTTCATATTTGGCATGTTTGTGTGCTGCTGAGTGTCCCTGTGTGTGTAATAAGCAGAGTGTGTGTGTGTGTGTGTGTGTGTGTAATAAGCAGAGTGTGTGTGTGTGTGTGTAATAAGCAGAGTGTGTGTGTGTGTGTGTGTGTGTAATAAGCAGAGTGTGTGTGTGTGTGTGTGTGTGTAATAAGCAGAGTGTAGCGTGTTGTGGACCCGCCTATAGACGCAGATTACTAACGCGCTCTTTAAATAACAAAAAAATACTGCGCCCTTGACTTTAGCCCAGGGTTCAGTTGGTCAACGCAACGGCTCAGTGTATTTCAGTTCCTCAAAATAGCAACGCTCCAACAATGCTCCTGAACACACACTCGCCCTCAGACCAGCCGCTCATGGGCCACAGATGGAGCAAATGCATTCGCTATTTAAACAACGTGGCGCAGGACGTGAAAATGAAAAGTGCGCCGAGGTGAAACTAGCAGAACACACTCGCGTCGCGCCTGACGTTTAATGTTTTAGGTAATGGACTGCAGACACTCACGCGCTGGCTCTCAGAGCTTCTTCTCCCACCGCCGCGATCTTCCTGTAGCAGTAGATCATCTCCACCAGCAGCCAGAGCTGCAGCCCGATGATCGTCACGTACATCATCACCTCCGACACGATGGAGGCCGTCCCGCGCGTGGCTGACGGGCGCACACACACACACACACGCGCACACACATTTTTTGTTAATATTTTTGTTAATATATTTTCTGAAGAAAGACAAACATAAATAGGGATGAAAGTCAAATATGAAATGCCATGCATGTATATTTACGGAGTAATCCTCTGTTTTGCAGAGGGGCGTCAATTTTCATCTGTGATTAGGAGCCAAATTACAGGAGGGGGAAATGGCTTCAGAAAGACGGCAGCTTGATGATTTTAGTTTTACACAGAGATCATTAGTAAAATCTGTTGACTTTATCAATCTTTATTGCATTATATGCCCACGGTGACGCCTCAAAGATGACAAAAAAGCACTTTTATCATGTCTTTTTCCAAAGTTTGTGTGTCTGTAACTTTAGAAGTATTAAAGATATCTCAATGTCCTTTTAGATGTTGGTTCTTAACAAACATTTATTTTACTATCTTCATTTTTAAGGCTCTATATGATTCAGTTACAGAGATATGAGGATCTCAATGCGGCTCCAGGAGTAAATTGTTCAATTTGACACATTTTCAGTGGTCAAAAACCAAAGTTTGTGTGTCTGTAACTCAAGAAGTATTACAGATATCTCAATGTCCTTTAACGTTCCAATTATTAACAAACTTTTCTTTTTGCATCTAATTTTTTAAGGCTCTATGTAGCTCACTTTCAGAGATATGAGGATCTCAATGCGGCTCCATAAGCAGATTGCTGAATTTGACATATTTCCAGTGGTTGTGCTCATGAAGATACTTGTATTTAATTGTGGCTTTTTTTCTTCATTTATGTATTTCTTTCACCAGAAAAACATGGAATGGTCCTAAAACAGTGGCAGCCGCTGTACGTCATGCATTACAGAGATTTGAGCATGGTCACGCCGTACCTTTGGCCACGACGGTGAGGTGGAACTCTTTGCTGGCGATGGTGGAGTACTCGTAGTGCTGGTAGCTGAGGATCCGGTTGAAGACGCACCGGTAATCGCCCGAGTCGTTGAAGGTCACGTTCAGGATGTCGACGGACGCGTCCTGAAGGTCGAAGGTTTTCTTGCTGCCGTGCCACTCCATCCGGTCCTGAAAACGGTCGTCGATGATGTTCGACACCTCTCCGTCGTAACTGTAAATCTGTCCATCAGACAAAAAAATAAAATAAAAATAATAATAAAAAAAAATCACCATTAAAGTCTCATAAAAGCTGCAGTCCATCTATATTACAAGTCAAAAAAACACAACCACATTTGCGTTGACATCGTATATTTTTATGTATAACGGCTAAATAAATACACAGTAAAAATGTATATTGTAAATATGTTTATAATATTATTACCGGTGTGTTACATCATTGCATTCTTTTTTACAGTACTGTTAGATGTATTATTTATCTAAATACATTTTTATCAATCTATTTTAATAGATTTCTTTTAGTCAAATGTATAAAATTTTTGTATGTACTTAAATACAATTATTTTAATCATGTTTTATTTATTTAAATTAATACAATGTTTTTGTTTATTTACATCGAATTGTATTTATTTTAATCAAATTTATTATTTGTTTTTTAATTTGTATTAATTTATTTTAATCATGTTTTGTTTAAATAAATGTTTTTGTTTATTTTAATCTTTGTTACTTTAACTTTAATGTATTAATTATTATTAATTTAAATCCATTTTATTTAGTTATTTGAATCTAATTTATATATTTTAATCAATTTATACATTTAAATTATTAATTCATTTAATCAATTTATTATTATCAATAATTTATTTATTTACATACACATCTTGTTTATTTTAATTAAATATATTATTTAATTATTAATTTATTTTAAACAATTCATTATTTTAATCAAATGTTTTTATTTGTGTACCTAAAATTGTGTTTATTTTAATATTTTTTATTTTGAATGTATTCATTGATTGTTTAAGTATTTATTTTAATCAATTTATTCATTATAATTAAATATATTAATTGAAATAAATTATTCATTTATTTTAAACCATTTATTACTTTAATGAAATGTTTTTATTTGTTAACAGAACATTTAGTTTATTTCAATCTTTTTTACATTAAATGTAATCATTTATTATTTAAGTATTTATTTGAATCAATTTATTCCTTTTAATTAAATCTAATAATTTTAAACCATTTCTTATTTCAATCAAATATATTTAGTTAATTAGTTAGTTTAATTCATTCATATGAACTGCTGTTTTGAATGAGCGCTTCCCGCTCAAACGCTCACGTGTATGTACTCGTCCTGTCCGCGCGCCCGGAAGTGCCAGTCTACGGTGGCCGTGGCTTCCACTTCTCCGCGCATCTTGCAGGAAATGCATCCGAGCTTGAAGGCTTTTCCCGCGACGGCCTCGGTGTCCGAGTCCACCTCTGCGCATGCGCCGCTGCACACGGACACTGCAGAAACACACACGCGTCACACTCACACACACTCTCCAGCAACGTCATATTCTCATGAGGAAAGATCAAACTCATACTGACAACGTATCATATATTTCATAAATACAATTTCATAAATACATTTGTTATTTGGAAAATATCAGTTTATATTATGTTCCATCATTGCATTCTTTTCTAATCAACATTACTGTAGTCATATGTGTTATTTAAATGTATACATTTATAAATTTCTGTTAAATTAATTATTTAAATTAATTATTTTTTTGGTTTATGTATGTATTAATTTTCATCAAATGTATTAATTATTTTTTCAATTATTTTTAATATTTTTTAAATAAAATAAGAAGTAAAATAAATGCTAATACAAATTGTTTTAAATAAATAATACATTAATAAATATGGGATCAAAAGGATTAAAATAATCAATATTTAATGTAGGTAAAACAATTAAAATATTTAATAAAAAATAAGTTTGATTTAAAAATGCATTGATTTTTGCATTGATGGGGCCCCGGACCCCTGTCACTCCCCAAAGGCCCCGGACCCCTGTCACTCCCCGAGGGCCCCGGACCCCTGTCACTCCCCGACGGCCCCGGACCCCTGTCACTCCCCGACGGCCCCGGACCCCTGTCACTCCCCGAAGGCCCCGGACCCCTGTCACCCCCCGACGGCCCCGGACCCCTGTTACACCCTGACGGCCCCAGACCCCTGTCACTCCCCGAGGGCCCCGGACCCCTGTTACACCCTGACGGCCCCGGACCCCTGTCACTCCCCGACGGCCACGGAACCCCTGTCACTCCCTGAGGGCCCTGTACCCCTGTCACTCCCTGAGGGCCCCGGACCCCTGTTACACCCCGATGGCCCCGGACCCCTGTCACTCCCCGACGGCCACGGAACCCCTGTCACTGCCTGAGGGCCCCGGATCTCTGTCAATACCTGAGGGCCCTGGACCCCTGTTACTACCTGAGGGCCCGGACCCCTGTAAATACCTGAGGGCCCCGGACCCCTGTTACTACCTGAGGGCCCCGGACCCCTGTTACTACCTGAGGGCCCCGCACCCCTGTAAATACCTGAGGGCCCCGGACCCCTGTTACTACCTGAGGGCCCCGGACCCCTGTAAATACCTGAGGGCCCCGGACCCCTGCAGGTCAGACTCACCTGAGATTGTGAAGAACACACACAGGAGCAGCAGACGTCTCACACACACGTCCATGATGCTCACAGATGACACTGAGCTCGACAGTGATCTCTCTCTCTCTCTCTCTCTCTCTCTCGTGGGCTTCTGAGACTCTAGAGTCCACAGTGAGGGGTCTTCATGTTCTGAGGTTCTGAAGGGCCCCGTCCCGCAGATGTGATGGACTCCTGCAGAACACTAGACCAGCATCAGTTTGTGTGTGAAAACAGGCCAGAGAAACACAGCCAATCATCAGACGTCAGACCTGAGATCAGTGTTTACATCATTTATATCTGTGCATGTTTTACATGTATCCGAATAAACGCGCGCAACGCATGCACATTCATTTATGAATATATTTCCATCACTGATCATGAACGCATCATCACTGTAATCATGCACACAGATCTGAAACTTGCCTTTTGACTCGCGTGTAATAATCCTCAAGCATTAGACTGATGTTTATGATCGGGTGTCGCTGATCTGTCGGGTTTAAACGCCATTCTGAGAGGCTCGTTCACGCGTTCGCTGAGTTCTGATGCATTGCGGTAAAAATCCCGGGCCGCGCGCGCGCGCGACGCAACCTGAACCCGCGGTGACGTCACGACGCTCCTCGCAGGTGCAGCCCCTTCAAAACCACAATATGATCATTAACTATAATAAATAGGGGCGTTCCCTTCAAACTAGGTCCCATTTAATACCAAATACAATTATTGACGGTACAATATAATTTTGAATTATATATATATTCTTTTAACTTATCATAAAGTAAAAAACCTATTAAAATACCTTTCATGCATCGCCGTGCTCTCTACTAATCAGTTATTCAGACTTCAGAGAGATCTAGCTAACTAACATTACATTAATAATTTGATTACGGTTTATCAGAGTTGTCAACGTCATTATTTTTTGCATTGCAAATAATTTTTAATGTTTGATGTTTTTAAACCTTTTTACTGCAGGTTTGTGAGCTTCAGTTAGACAGCAGGGGGCGCGCGCGGTATGCAGTACTGCTCAGCTCATGAATATTAATAAGGCCACGTGTCATGTGGCGTCACATAATAAATATTTATGAATCCGACGTCGTTTGTAGCAGGATTGGCTCACAGTAGCTGTCACATTCTATTCTATATTTATTTAGCCATTTAATTGCATTCATGTGAGACACTAATAGAATCAAAGAATATTTTGTCGTTATCACTGTGAACACACACACTCCAAAGCATTTATGAAGAATATGAATATATAAGCACTGTGTTTTTAAAGGGGGCGGTGTCTCTGAGAGGGGGCGTGTCTCTCTCTTCCGCAGCAGACCTCCATCACAGAGAACGCAGGTGAGATTATAAACACATTAAAATTTCATTTCAACCGACCAAGGGATCATAATCAACATATATATTACACACACGGTAGTTAAACTTGCAGATTGTGTGTCCAACGGTTGAATCGTGCAGATCTTTGCCGCATGTTGATGTAAACACATGATCATAAGCTCTCATATGATTATGATCTGCTAGCGGGCCTAACGCCGAATACAACCGGAATAAACGGGTTTTGATGTGCATATATCTGGAGTTGTGCTGCTGATCCCGGATCAGGACTCGGTTTCTCCCCGGTAGGATGGAGCAGATCCTCGGTCGCGCGAGCGCGCCCCCGGGCCCGGTTCTGCAGGTGTGTTTCCCGAGCGCGCGCGCCGCGGTTCTGGAGAACCTGAACCGACAGCGCGAGGAGGGTCAGCTGTGTGACCTGTCCATACAGGTGCAGGGTCACGTGTTCCGCGCGCACAGGTGTGTGCTGGCCGCATCCTCCCCGTACTTCCATGACCAGGTGAGTATGTGTGGAACTGATGTCATCATCACACACATGCAAACCCTCTCATTTGCATATTAATGTCTGTTTGATGTTAAACTTTGAATGATTCCTTGCGACCTGCCCAGCAAACGTTCTCTCTAAGTTCTCACAGTAATGGTAATAGAACGCTCGCTGAAAGGTGTGACATTAGCACAAATGGAACGTTTTTCAGAATTCCATTTTTAAAATGTTGCTACTTGTTTAGAACGTTCGGAGAACATTCAGAAGTGTTTGCAAAAAATACATTTAAATGGAACGTTCCCATAACATTAGCATAGCATTTTGTTTTAAAATGTACATTTTTAACGTTCCCATAACATTTTAAAACAACGGTTTCATAACTTTATGGGAACGTTTGCAAACATTTTTTGTGTTCTGGGTGGAGACAAAGTCGCAACACTAGTACTGGAATATTATTCAAATGCTAAAAATATACAATAACTAGTGAAAGTTTCTGACACTGAGGTAGTAGAACTGATGTCATCATCACGCACATGCAAACCCTCTCATTTGCATATTAATGTTTGATGTTAAACTTTGAATGATTTCTCGCGACCTGCCCAGCAAACGTTCTCACAGTAATGGTAATAGAACGCTCGATCAAAGTTATGACGTTAGCACAAATGAAACGTTTTTCAGAATTCCGTTTTTAAAATGTTGCTACTTGTTTTAGAACATCGTCCTGATAAAGTTTGCAAAAAAGGAACATTCCCGTAACATTAGCATAGCATTTAAAAAAAAAGTACATTTTGTACACAGAACATTAAAAAATAACATTTTCATAATGGGAACTTTTGCAAACCTTTTATTAGAACATATTTTTGTGATCTGGGTGGAGACAAAGTCTTCCTGATTAAGTCTGTAAACAATAAAAACAATGGAATGTTCCCGTATTATTAGCATAGCAAATCTTAAAAAGACGTATTAATGTTCTTAAAATGTAAGTTTGACGCTCTCAAAACATTAGCACAAATGTAACGTTTTTCAGAATTCCATTTTTAAAATGTTGCTACTTGTTTTAGAACGTTCGGACTCGGAGAACTTTCAAAAGTCGTCCTGATAAAGTTTGCATTAAAATTAAATGGAATGTTCCTGTAACATTAGCATAGCACATTTTAGCATAACACTTTATTTTAGTGTCCTTGTTACATATATTACATGTACTTACCATAGTAATAACAGTAAATTATGCATAATTACATGCAACTAACCCTCAACCAAACCCTAATCCTACCCTAACCCTGGAGTAAGTACAGTTAATTAATATTACTCAGTACTTACATATATAATTACACTGTAACAATGACACATTAAAATAAAGTGTAACCCACTTTTTTTAAATGTACATTTTCAACGTTCACAGAACATTCCTAAATAACGTTTTCATAACTTTATGGGAATGTTTGAAAACCGGTCTTAGAACACATTATTTGTGTTCTGGCTGGAGACAAAGGCTTAACACTAGTACTGGAATATTATTCATATGCTGAAAATACGAGAACACTATAGTTCGAGAACACTACAGTTCGAGAATGGTAAATGGACTGCATTTATATAGCGCTTTCACAGACCCAATGGTCACCAAAGCGCTTTACATATTTGCCTCACATTCACCCATTCACTCCCTCACTCATTCATACACCGACGGCGGTGTCAGCCATGCCAAGGCGCCATCCAGCTCTCCGGGAGCAGCTGGGGTTAGGTGTCTCACACACACACAGCTGGGGTTAGGTGTCTCACACACACACACACAGCTGGGGTTAGGTGTCTCACACACACACACACAGCTGGGGTTAGGTGTCTCACACACACACAGCTGGGGTTAGGTGTCTTGCTCATGGACACCTCGGCACTTGGTCAGGTGGAACCGGGGATAGAACCACCAACCTTTCGGTTTGTAGACAACCTACATGAACCACTGAGCCACTGCCGCCCCGAGAACACTAACGAGAACCTTATACGAGAACACTACAGTACGAGAACACTACAGTACGAGAACACTATACGAGAACACTACAGTACGAGAACACTACAGTACGAGAACACTATACGAGAACACTACAGTACGAGAACACTACAGTACGAGAACACTACAGTACGAGAACACTATATGAGAACACTACAGTACGAGAACACTACAGTACGAGAACACTATACGAGAACACTACAGTATGAGAACCTTATACGAAAACACTACAGTACGAGAACACTATATGAGAACACTACAGTACGAGAACACTATATGAGAACACTACAGTACGAGAACACTATATGAGAACACTACAGTACGAGAACACTACAGTACGAGAACACTATACGAGAACACTACAGTACGAGAACACTATATGAGAACACTACAGTACGAGAACACTATATGAGAACACTACAGTACGAGAACACTACAGTACGAGAACACTATACGAGAACACTACAGTACGAGAACACTATATGAGAACACTACAGTACGAGAACACTAATGAGAACACTACAGTACGAGAACACTATATGAGAACACTACAGTACGAGAACACTAATGAGAACACTACAGTACGAGAACACTATATGAGAACACTACAGTACGAGAACACTATATGAGAACACTACAGTACGAGAACACTATATGAGAACACTACAGTACGAGAACACTACAGTACGAGAACACTATATGAGAACACTACAGTACGAGAACACTATATGAGAACACTACAGTACGAGAACACTACAGTACGAGAACACTATACGAGAACACTACAGTACGAGAACACTATATGAGAACACTACAGTACGAGAACACTAATGAGAACACTACAGTACGAGAACACTATATGAGAACACTACAGTACGAGAACACTAATGAGAACACTACAGTACGAGAACACTATATGAGAACACTACAGTACGAGAACACTATATGAGAACACTACAGTACGAGAACACTATATGAGAACACTACAGTACGAGAACACTACAGTACGAGAACACTATATGAGAACACTACAGTACGAGAACACTATATGAGAACACTACAGTACGAGAACACTATATGAGAACACTACAGTACGAGAACACTATATGAGAACACTACAGTACGAGAACACTAATGAGAACACTACAGTACGAGAACACTATATGAGAACACTACAGTACGAGAACACTATATGAGAACACTACAGTACGAGAACACTACAGTACGAGAACACTATATGAGAACACTACAGTACGAGAACACTATATGAGAACACTACAGTACGAGAACACTATATGAGAACACTACAGTACGAGAACACTATATGAGAACACTACAGTACGAGAACACTATATGAGAACACTACAGTACGAGAACACTAATGAGAACACTACAGTACGAGAACACTAATGAGAACACTACAGTACGAGAACACTATATGAGAACACTACAGTACGAGAACACTATATGAGAACACTACAGTACGAGAACACTATACGAGAACACTACAGTACGAGAACACTATACGAGAACACTACAGTACGAGAACACTATATGAGAACACTACAGTACGAGAACACTACAGTACGAGAACACTATATGAGAACACTACAGTACGAGAACACTATATGAGAACACTACAGTACGAGAACACTATATGAGAACACTACAGTACGAGAACACTATACGAGAACACTATATAGTTGCAGTGCTGATAGTGAAGTGACTTATTTACAATCCAATCTCACAAAACTGAACTTTTTTACAAGTTGGTGATTTAATTTGAGTTCTTATGATTCAAGTTAATCTTGAGTAAGTGTACTGAATAAGTGCTTGAAACATTTGAAAAACCCCAATAAATGAATTCCACATCGTAGGAGTTTAAGCTGAGGTTATTCTAACTTCAAGAGCTGTTTAAAACATTCTTTTCAGGATTCAGATTACAATCTATAGAAATGTAACTATATTATCTAAAGGCAAAATTGTAGTTTTTTTAATGCGCTGGTCAGTTTTGAGCTTTATTCTTCTTCCACAACATGTTCTGTCCATCCATCTATCTATCTATCTATTTATATATCCATCCATCTATCTATTCATCCATCTTTCTATTCATTCATCCATCCATCTTTCTATTCATCCATCCATCTATCTATTTATATATCCACCCATCTTTCTATTCATCCATCCATCTATCTATTTATATATCCATCTATCTTTCTATCCAGTTTTCATCAGGCAGTATTTTGGCATGGACCAATCACTGAATAGATTTCCTTATTTAAGAATATTCTCAGATACATTCGCATTGAATGTGAAATTCCTGAGTTTACATTCAGCACACATTTGACAATACATAATTTTTTGGAGAATACATTATGATGTTCACATTGGAAATGAAAGATGAACACCTCATCCAACATGTCTTAATTACAAAAATTATATTCCATAATTATGTTTACATAATATAATGTTATTTTTTATTTAATCTATGTCGATTATATGAAAAGTGTACAGCATGAGTAAGATAGGATCAGACATGATTTTGACCACTTTATTAAGTTTTGTTTTGTAGAAAGCCTCTTTAAATTAAATTTCGTTTTGTATAAATTGTTTCTTAATTGTAATCACTGCCTTTGTTTCATCAACCAATTGCCTAGAATTAATAAATAAGAAGCAAATATAGCAGATATAATCAGGACGTGGAGGCGCCGGTGCGATCTCTTGCCTCACAGACATGAGAAATAAATAGAAAGCTTGAAATGTCTACTTTTAAACAAAATTCAAAACGAAATGATAAAATTGTAGGCTACTCAGCGATTTGGCGATGTGTGTTTTATTTAGGCTATTTATTTATTTATGTTTGTGCCTGTGCGCCGATCGAGTTCTGGGGATACAGCACAGGCTATAGGAGCTTTAGCTTTAAACATCTGCTGGATTGGGTCAGTCTCCTTTCTAGAGCAGCCGAGAGCTTAGCCTCGCGGCGGTAGCGCCCACAGACCTGACAACAGTCCGCGGTGCGGCGGTGCGGGTTTGAACATTGGTGGATGATGGCGGACGGATCATGAGTTTGTGATGCGGTTGCGGATGAAATAACATCCGCGCATCTCTAATACGAATGTAATGTTATTATGTGTCATGGAACATCGCGCTCCCCGACTCGCGAATGGGCGGATTTGCTCCATCTTTTGATGATGACTTTTGTTTAGAAAACCTTGAATCCATGTAAGACACAATATCATTATACATAATCCAAGTCATTAGACACAACGTGCACACATGTGTAGGCCGATGTTCTCAGCCCTATCCATCCATCTATCTTTCTATCCATCCATCCATCTTTCTATTCATGCATCCATCTTTCTATCCATCCATCATCCATCTTTCCATCCATCTATCTTTCTATCCATCCATCCTTCTATCTTTCTATCCATTCATCCATCCATCTATCTTTCTATCCATCCATCCTTCTATCTTTCTATCCATTCATCCATCCATCTATCTTTCTATCCATCCATCCATCCATCCTTCTATCTTTCTATCCATCTATCTATCCATCCATCCATCCATCCATCTTTCTATCCATCCATCCATCTATCTTTCCATCCATCCATCTTTCTATCCATCCATCCTTCTATCCATCCATCTTTCTATCCATCCATCCATTCATCTATCTGACCATCTGTCTTACATTAAAGTGTATATTTTATTGCACTCAATCCTGTATCTGTAAAGTCAGAAATCTCCACTCCAGGAGCTTCACACACATAGACTTTACACTTTTATTCATATCTATATTCCAGTGGGTTGTTCATATATAATTTGCCTGATTTATACAACATGGAGTGATAAACAAAGAAATCTTTTGCAAGTCAAAATCAAACAGTAATTTTGAACCTGACTTTATCCAATGTTCAGAATTCTGTATGCAAATGAGTGCATATTTAATGAGTGCCTCATTTGCATATGTAAACAACATTTCAGAAAACGTACAAAACTGTGGAAGTCAGTTAAGAATGTGTTAAATCTGGTCGTTCAGCGCTCGGTTCTGCCTGTGTCCAGGTTCTGCTGAAGAACGTCACCACGGTGTCTCTTCCCTCGGTCATGGACCCGCTGGCCTTCGAGAGCGTGCTAAACTCCGCCTACACCGGGCAGCTCAGCATCGTGCGCGACGACATCATCAACTACGTCACCGTGGCCAGCTTCCTCCAGATGTGGCACATCGTGGACAAGTGCACGGACATCCTCAAGAGGTCGCGACCCCTAGCGCAGGTCAGCCCGGGCGTGGCGAGCTCCTCGAGCCATCAGTCGCCCAGCAGCTCCGACTGCTGCTTCCCCGACCCGTTGGACCCGCCAGGCGAGCACGCCGCGGAGAAACGCGCGCTTCCGCCACTGGCCACATGGAGGCGCCCTCAGCAGAGCCGGTGGAGCCGAAGCAGCCTATCGTTTCCTCTACGGACCGAGCCCGAGTGTGGGCCGGATCCGCACCCGCCTCTCCCGTCCATCGAAACGGATTTCGCCGCGAGACACCGAATCCGCGTTCGGCTCCGAGGAGCGAAAGAGGAGCAGCGGCGGGTGGAGGCGGATGAAGGCGTCGGAGAGCCGGCGGAGGACGAGGATAAACTGAGGATGAAGAGCGAGGAGCGCCAGGCCGGTGAGTGGAGCTTCTTCATCACTGCCGTTTAGCTCTCGTCCTGCAGGGGGCGCCAGCGCGCTGTTTCTGACTGTGTTTGTGTTCTTCTCTCAGGAGTCGTGGAGTCGGACGGGCGTCTCAGAGAGAGCCTGTGGCAGAGCGAGTGGCCGTCGGTGGACGAAGACGACGAGGACGACGAAACGTCGGATGCGACTGGGAACGCGACGGTTTCCCAGAATCCTCCCTGCTCTCCTCTCTCTGCGACGCCGAAAGTCCACTTCTGTCACTGCGGGAAAGCGTATACCCTGAAGAGCATGCGCGACCGCCACGTGAAGATGCAGCACCTGAACCTGCGCCCGTTCGCCTGCCCCGTCTGCGCCAAGAGCTTCAAGATGAAACACCACCTGACCAAACACGTGAAGACGCACGGCGGCCTGCATCCGTACGAGTGCGCGCTCTGCGGGAAGAAGATTGTGTGGCGGGACAGCTTCCTCAAGCACCAGGCGCGCTGCCAGCAGACGTCGACCGCGGCTAGCTATCAGCAGGAGCTCAGTGATGCCGCCGGACCAGTGAAGGTGGAGCACGACGATTACTCGTTACTGGAAGAGGAAACACTCTCGTAAAATCAGATTCCCCAAAGAAGCTTTCAGTGACTCGTTCTTAAAGGGACAGTAACGTCATCAGTTACTCGCCAGACGTTCGTTCATCTTCAGAACACAGATGAAGATCTTTGTCAATGTTTTTATCGTTCATCAGCGATGGATTTTGATTGGCTGTCAATGTTTTTATCGTTCATCAGCAATGGATTCTGATTGGCTGTCAATGTTTTTATCATTTATTGGCGATGGATTCTGATTGGCTGTCAATGTTTTTATCATTATATTGGCAATGGATTCTGATTGGCTGTCAATTTTTTTATCATTTATTGGCGATGGATTCTGATTTTCTCTCAATACTTTTATCGTTCATCATCAATTAAATAATTAATTCTGATTGGCTGTCAATGTTTTTATTGATTCTGATTGGCGGTCAATGTTTTATCGTTCATAAGCAATTAATTCTGATTGGCTGTCAATAATCTCACGGAATCGGATCATATCACGGTTTTTGTGTAACCGATTGGATAATTTTTCAGATCAGGGAAAAAAAAAAGTAATGCAACTTTGCTTTTCATTTATAAAGCCCACTTCAAGTACTTGGATACCACAGCAAAAATCTAGCTTTTAATAATGAAACATTATTAAAGACAAGTGAACAGTCAGTAGGAAGGTCTAGCAGTAGTATTCGAGTACAGAAATTATTAAATGTAAAATAACACTATGGTTTTCACTGTGTAAATTAAATGTAGATTAATTTCTGTTAAAGCTGTTTTGTTGTTTTATTAACATTAATGACACAGACAGTAGCAGGTATTTATTGGCTGCTGTCACTTTAAGAGCGAATGCATGGATCCAATATACTGATACACGTCCGATTTCCTTCTCAACTGTTTGTTCACTAAAACATTATGACTGACTGTGTTCAAGAATACTAGCAGAGACGGGTATTTTATCAGTTTTGTGTTTCTTGTTCAAGCGCCAGCGAACATTCATACAGCTCTCCGCTCAGTTCATGTGTTTCTTTAATGATCTCTTCATGAAGTGAAGAGTTTAGCGTGAATAGACAGAAATCGCTCAATTTCATTAAAATATCTTTGAGTTCCGAAGATGAACGAAAGTCTTACAGGTTTGAAATATGTCAAAAGAAAGAACAGAGCGTCTGCTTTTAAAGAAAACATTTCATTCTGGCTTTATGCATTACTTCAACACTTGAAAGTTCATAAAAAGCAAAGTTTTAAACAAAAAGCTGAGAAAATGGTGTTTTTTGTCAAAGACTTTCTCCGGATGGGATGATGAGAACACAGAAGAAAGGAGTGCACGGATGATAAAGGGTTATTCTTAAGAGTGATCAGCTGGAAATCAGTGTGTTTTCATCTATATGATGTAGCAGAGATGTTGACCTGTTTATTTCTGAACACACACACACACCTGGTTAACCCTCAACTCACCCGTTCACCTCTGTAGTTCTGTGATAATGAACACACATAGACTGTACATAATAATGATAAAAATGCATTGTGGTTTTTATATTGTCAATAAAGGCATTTTATTGAAATCAGTTGCAGTGTGAAAACTTCAGCGGGTGTTTATTTCATTTATAATTCAGTAACACTTTACAATAAAGAGCCCGTTAGTTAGTCATTATAAGTACGAGCAATTCATTTGTTACTTTATTTATTAATCTTAATGTTAGTTAATAAAAACACAGCTGTTAGTTCATGTTAGCTCAGGTCCATTTGAATTCGTAAATGTTGAAATCAAGATTAATAAATGTTCTTTGTCATAATTGTAAAGTGTTACCAGTAATCATCTGAAGAATAACCAGTTAAAACTACACAACTTTAAAATGACATTTAGAGCTTCATGTTCTCAAAAGCACATTCACAAATAACATCAATATTTCTGAACAAAACTGGTTTGATGTGTTTGAATTGTACTTTTCGCTTCAATAGTTCTTTTGTGCGACAAATGAATTTATAAAAGTACAAATATTCCACGTCGTCTCACAAAAATAATCATAGAATTAGCAAAATACTGTAAAATAGCTGCGGTAGAACAGACGGCTGTGCAATAATTATATACATGAATTTTTATTAGAATGCATAGTGTCCAATAATAAGTATGACTAATATATTTCTGGGGCGTGTTGATTTATGCATTACCCAGAAGTCATTACATGACTAATTCCAGAGGTATTTCTATTCATAAAGTAACAGACATCTTTGCATCAGACTCATGTTCATCTGCTACAGGACCTGATGGAGGCCAGGCTGCGTTGATGTACTATTGTAGATTTTGTTAATATTTTGATTTGTTTTTTTGGTAACACTATTTTACAGTGTCCTTGTTACATGTAGTTACTATAGTAATAACTATAAATTATGCATAATTACATGCACTAATCTTACAACAAACCTAACCCTATAGTAAGAACACATAATTCATCAATAATACTTAAATATATAATTACACTGTAACAAGCACACCTTAAAGTAAAGTGTAACCGATTCCGTTTTAATTTTAGAGAAGTTTTACTAATTCTGCTGTGCGTTATTGTCATAATTATTCGTTTTATGGTAAAACCTTACAGTAAGGTTAACTTTAACATGAACTAACATTTTACAGCATTTATTAAATCTGCTAAAAATAAAGCGGTTCATTGTTAGGCTTAAATACAACATTTGATCATTAAAATATATCAGTAAATGTGGAGATTTCTATCCATCCATCCATTTATTACATTATTAAATGTAATAAATGCTGTATAAGTATGCTCATTTTTTTTAAATAAGGCTATATAGTTTTAGTGTAATTAGTTTTAGAAATGGAAGCTTGTTTCCGCCACTGAATAAAACAGTTTGAAATTATAATTCTGATATTTTTCTCACAATTCTGACTTCATAACTCACAATTGCAAGTGTATTTCATGAAATTCTGAGAAAAAAAGTCGCAATTACCGTTTTATTTTTTATTCTGTTACGGAAACAAGCTTTCATACTTTAGTACTTCAAGCAACTTAAGCTAAAGGAAATTGAGAAATGCTAAAATTAGTTTTTTTTAATATTTTATTATTTTATAGTTATAGTTTTCGTTGAACATTCAGCTAATGTGATGAATGAATATATCGATTGGTCTTTAACTCTTGTAACGGAGATCTCCGGGTTCATCATGTGATCTGACATCACTCCCGAGTGGCCCAATGAGCTTCAGTTTCATGAGCCTGATGCATGATGGGAGTGTGCAGAACTCTTGTGCTGTGCAGAATAAAACTACAGACGTTCCAGTTAAAATCAGGAGTCCAGGATCAACGCCACCGTAGTTTGAGAGGTTAATAAAACATTTCTGCTTTATGATGTTGCAGAGATGTACTGCAAAATACAGTTTCCTAATTCACCCACTTCAAACAGAACAAATAATAAACTTCATTCTTCACTAAACGTTTCCACGGAAAAACATGCTGCTAAAATCTAAAGTGAAAACAAACCATAAAACGGGTAAAAGAGTAAAGCCTGTTCACATCAAGAACGATAACTACATCAGCGTATGATAATATTACGTTTATTAAATTTGATTCTGTTCTTTTCCTGTTTATTACTGTGAAACGACCAGCATAGAAATAAAACAAACGTGTTTAAAGCAGGAGGGATTCTGATTGGCTAATAATGTTTTTATCGTTCATCAGCGATAGATTCTGATTGGCTGATAATGTTTTTATTGTTAATCCACAATTAATTCTGATTGGCTGTCAATGTTTTTATCGTTCATCATTGATTATTCTGATTGGCTGATAATGTTTTTATCGTTAATCCACGACAGATTCTGATTGGCTGATAATGTTTTTATCGTTAATTCACGATAGATTCTAATTGGCTGATAATGTTTTTATCATTCATTGGCGATGGATTCTGATTGGCTGTCAATGTTTTTATCGTTAATCCACGATAGATTCTGATTGGCTGATAATGATTTTATCGTTAATCCACGATAGATTCTGATTGGCTGTCAATGATTTTATCGTTAATGCACGATAGATTCTGATTGGCGATGGATTCTGATTGGCTGTCAATGTTTTTATCGTTAATCCACGATTAATTCTGATTGGCTGTCAATGTTTTTATCGTTAATCCAGGATAGATTCTGATTGGCTGATAATATTTTTATCGTTAATCCACGATAGATTCTGATTGGCTGATAAAGTTTTTATCATTCATTGGCGATAGATTCTGATTGGCTGTCAATGATTTTATCGTTAATCCACGATAGATTCTGATTGGCTGATGTTTTTATCGTTAATGCATGATAGATTCTGATTGGCGATGGATTCTGATTGGCTGTCAACGTTTTTATCGCTCATCAGCGTTAGATTCTAAATTGGCTGTCGTTCATTGGCGATGGATTCTGATTGGTTGTCGTTCATCAGCTGGAAAACAACTGGATTCTAACGATATTCGTAATGGTTATAGTTGTGCTGACTTCCATATTCTCGTAGTGATTATTACAGCTTTATAGTTATCGTTCTTTGGTGTAAAATAGTGTTATGTGACAAAGAGAGATAAAATTAAACTCATGCTCATTTAAACACATCTATTCTTCATCTTTAGATTAAACTTTAAACTACTTAATTATTTAGATTTCTACTTCCTACTATTATATTATGATATTTTTTTCATTTCAGTTTACCGTTTGATCATTCGCTTGATTTTCGTCAGACTTTGGCTAAACTAATGTGGTGGTCGTCATGCCGATATAAAAGTGCGTCAGTCTGAGGTCGGGAGATTCTTCTTCTTCTTCTTCTTCTTCTTCTCGTCGTCTTCGTCATCGTCGTTAAGGAAGAGCAATGGAAACATTCCCAGAATGCACCCGATGGCGACTCCGATGGCTTTTCCCTGAACACACACACAGACAGGAGTGTGAGGATCGACTGAAGCGCCTCGTACACACGCGTGTGTGAGTGAGTGTGTGTGTGTGAGTGAGTGAGTGTGTGTGTGTGTGTGTGTGAGTGTGTGTGTGTCTCACCATGTGTGACGTGACTCTGGTCTGCCACATGTCCACCTGTTTGGGCGTTAAATCTGGAATCTGCATCCCGAAACGAGACGCCAGAGCCTCCACGTAACCTGCTAAACTACACACGCACACACACACACGTCATTTAATTTAATATTCTACAATATTATTGATCTCCTGCACTGACACCATTATATGAGAACTGAGAGCTGGACGATGACATCACGGTTTTCTCCAGGACGGCTATATATATATATATATATATATATAAATAAATGAACTAAATAACTTTTTTTACAACAGAAATGAACATCACTGAACTTACTTACGCTGGACTGTGACGCTGTTTTCTTCTAGAAACAAACTCTTGCATTATTCTCCTGTTATCTCTGTAAAGCTGCTTTGAAACACTCTATTGTAAGAAGTGCTGTATAAATAAAGGTGACTTGACACACACACAACATCACTAACACACACAGCGAGTTCACACACTCTCTCTCACACACACACATCATTTCCTGTTGTTTATACTGCTAAAAATAAATGTGTTGCATTATTTTCATGTTATCTCTGTAAAGATGTTTTGAAACACTCTATTGTAAAAATCAATATATAAATAAATGTGACTTGACACACACAGCGAGTTCACCCACACACACACAGAGCAATTCACACACACTCTCTCACACACAGTGAGTACACACACACACACACACACAGTGAGTTCACACACACTCTCTCACACACACACACACACAGTGGGTCTCATTCATGAAACATTCGTAAATATACAAGTAAATATGTGAGTGATTTGCGCGTAAAGAGACCTTTCCGAAAACTCTTCTCCTGATTCACAAATACTTCCTAACCATCAGATGTGATAGTGAAATGAGTGTGTGCGTTAACCCTCTGGGGACCACAAACGCGCCCCGCGTTTTGCTCGTTTTTTTTCACATAGCAGGAAAATAGACTTAAAATACTCTGTCATTTTTGGTCATACAGACTTAAGAAATATAAAAAAATAAACTGTTGAATGTCTATTTTTTTATGTGTCCACTTACAATCGAAATAGAACATTGTGCTTTTGTAAAATAAAGAAAATAAACAGGGTGTGCTTTCTCTCTCCATCTCCGTTAACTTTTTTCTGGAGCACGTCTCTAAACTTAAACAAAACTCAGCGAATACTATTCACCCAAGCATGAGCAATATATCTTTATAATCATTTAAGTTTGTACTTTTAAAATATCTAATTCAAAACTAAAATAAATATTCTCTGTTTATGTAATCTATAAAAAAAGAGAGAGGTGTCAGCCGATCTCATTATCGTTCTCTCAGCTCATTATTCTGCTAATGTGACACGCCCACGGAGAGCGCGCGCTATTCAGACGCAAATGATCTAAGCAACACATGCAAACGTGTCAACGCCCCTCATAAACGCGATAACACAACAAATGTAATCATCAGATTAATGTACTATTTCGTCTTGCGAGGCTGTGTGAGGAATAATCCTGGGACATTTACCTCAGAACATGTGCTGGTTTATTTTCATTTCGAGGAGCGACGGATCTAGCCGAGAATTGTGAGTAAGTTTTTTATTCTTGTGCTTTGTTCTAATCGCGATATGGAATAGTGTCTGTAAACGCAAAAAGACTGTTTAAATTTTAATCACGTTTCTGTGTGTGAATGAATTAAGGGCACATATGGGCGCTGTTGTTTATGTTACAGATGAAATATGAAAGACAACATTTCATAGTTTTTGGATAGATTATAACGTTTTAATTCTAAAATAGATATCAAATAAGCTTTTGTTAGCCAGTTTCTGCTCATATGTAAATATACAGTGTGTTCTGTCAAAAATAAACTCATCAACTAAGATGTTATTATAGTGTTTGTTCCAATGTAAGCTATATCAAACTAATGAATCCTTAACTTTAAAATATGTATGATAAAATTTTTTGGCCTACTTTTAAAAAGAATACTTTATAAGAAATTTATGGGAAAAGACAATTTTCTTTTCAAGATGTTTCCAACTCTAACTGAACAAATTCTGTAGAGTGGCCCATATAGCCTATTTGAACAGGATTTGTTTCCAGGCATGACTATGTACTAAAACTGTGCTTTTGACTTTCATTTATATTTGGATTATATATTTACACTGCCGTTCAAAAGTTTGGGGTCGGTACAATTTTTAATGTTTTTAAAAGACGTCACTTATGCTCACCAATGCTGTATTTATTTAATTAAAAATACAACAAAAACAGTAATCTAGTGAAATATTATTAATTTAAAATAACTGTTTTCGATTTTAATATATTTTAAAATATTATTACTCCAGTCTTCAGTCACATGATCCTTCAGAAATCATTCTAATATGATGATTTGATGCTCAAGAAATATTTATGATTATGATTAATGTTGAAAACAGTTGTGTACCTTTTTTAGGATTCTTTGATGAACAAAAAGTTAAAAACAACAGCATTTATTTGAAATAGAATCTTTTATAACATTATAAATGTCTTTACTGTCACTTTTGATCAATTTAATTCCTCCTTGATGAATAAAAGTATTGATTTATTTTATTTATTTCCCCCAAAAAATAAAATAAAAAATACTTACTGACCCCAAAGTTTTGAACGGTAGTGTTTAATGTTACAAAAGATTTTATTTCAGATAAATGCTGTTCTTTTGAACTTTCTATTTATCAAAGAATCCTGAAATAAAAATGTAAATAACTGTTTTCAACATTGATAATAATGAGAAATGTTTCTTGAGCATTAAATCAGCATATTAGGATGATTTCTGAAGGATCATGTGACACTGAAGACTGGAGTAATGATGCTGAAAATTCAACTTTAAAATCACAGGAATAAATTATATTTTAAAATATATTAAAATCGAAAACAGTTATTTTAAATTGTAATAATATTTCACAATATTACTGATTTTTTGTTGTATATTTTATTAAATAAATACAGCATTGGTGAGCATAAGTGACTTCTTTTAAAAACATTAACAATTGTACCGACCCCAAACTTTTGAACGGCAGTGTGTGTGTATATGTATATGTATATATATATTAGGGGTGTAACGGTTCACAAAATTCACGGTTCGGTTCGGTTCGGTACGGTACGTTTCCGATACAGCAAAAAGAAAGAAATGCCAGAGAAATTTCCTTGATTTAATTTTTTTTATTATATTTTTCTTAAAACTAACATCATAAAGTATGATATTTTTTAACTTTGAGCAATGATGGAGCTATACTTGACTTTTCTTAGGAGCATATAAAACAAAACAGCTCCTTGGACAAAATTAAATGTAATATTGTAGTAGGTTTATTTTAGTTCAGATTAACATTTGAGGGCAGCAATTGTATTCATAATGTCAAAATAAAACCGACGTGATGTTACTTGAAAGCATTATAGCCTACTATTCCTGCCAAACTTCCATGGTTACAGTTAGTAGTGTTACTAAAGTAAATCCATGGTGAATATTGCTGATCTGTGGACACTGATAGTTCATTCATGGCACAATGTTTCTTCCTGGTTTCCACGTCAGCGCTGTTTGATCCGTTAATAACGGAGAAATGCGAATGTTTCTCACTAGATCTCGCAGCGATGTTATTATTTAAGTGGCGAAGTCAAATGCTTTCTTTACTGGATGTCTCAGCGCTGTGTAGTAACAGTGCTGCTTGAATAATATCGGCTCGCGCTGCATTGGCCCAGACTGATAAACGGTCCGTCAACCACACAATAAACGAGTAGCTCAGTTTCGTTCCGCTTACATTACATTTGCCATTTGATGTTGGGCAATGTTGTGGTCACGCCAGCGTCTCTCACATTATGAGACGCTTGCCACGCGCGACGCGCCTACATTTGAAATAACGAAGTTTTGGTCGGCAGGAAAAATGGTCCAACGAACCGTTCGGTTCAAAAAT
>JAPDVR010000010.1:48498120-48523120 GCA_026230005.1 Gila orcuttii
ACACTCTCTCTCTCTCTCTCTCTCACACACACACACACACACACACTCAGATGAAAGAGATGAAGCAGGCTTGAACTGTTGATAGTGAACACACACACTCTCTCTCGCACACACACACACACACACACTATCTCTCTCGCACACACACACACACACACACTCAGATGAAAGAAATGACGCAGGTTTGAACTGTGTTGATAGTGAACACACACACACACACACACTGCTGACACTGAGTTTGAGTGAGAAGAGGCGGGTCAGAACCACAGAGTCAGTGGAAACAGTGTAAGCTCAGAGATCTGAATAATCATAGTGTCTGATGAAGTGCATCACTGATTATCATATATCGCTGTAAAGCTGCTTTAAAACAACCAGTACTGAATAAAAGCGCTGTAGAAATAAAGCTGACTTGACTTGAGAACTGTCTGTCACAAATACATGCTGTAGTACCATGGTAAAATGTTGGTACAATGGTAATACCATAAGGCGAAAGGGTTGGCTAGCTGGTGTGTTGGGAGACCAGACACACACACACACGCCCTGAGAATACCACGGTATAAGCACGGTATATGCCGGTCCGTTACCTTCCGCCGTGGACTGGAAGTTCTGCAGCTCCTTCAGTAAGCAGACCCGGGTCGCCGGGCTCAGGCCGTACACGAACTCCCGGGCCTGGTTCGGCAGGTCCAGCTGCTCGGGTTTGACTTTGCGCCGGTGTGTTCCGAGGAAACATCTGTGTAGGTGACCCGGTCCGGGCGCGCGACCGGTCACGAGCGCGCGCACTAAAGCCAACCGGATCATCACCACAGCACAAATACACGCGAAAGATCCAGACACGCCCTATAACACATGAATGAACGCGACACTAGAGCGTCTGTATGCTGTTCATATCATAAACATATCAAAAACAGATGAGCAAAATCAAACGCGCATGTCATACTGCCTCACTGAAACCAAAATAACCAAGTGTGCGCGCGCAGCACCAACGGACACAGCCGACGCGCCTCAAAAAACCGCTTCCATTCTAATCTTTCTCTTCTATTGTGAGATATGTTCCGGCTATGCTGTTAATTTAGCGTTATGATTCATCGTTGTGTGTGATCACTGACAGTTCAACTACGCGTGAGACTTTCCACAAGCTCTGTTCGGACGCGATCGCGCTGATGGGAAATGTAGTCCTGCGCGGCAGATGCGTCATGGGAAATGAAGTTAAAACCGTTGAAAACGTCCTTCGCTCGTCGCTGCTGACGAGTTGGGTTTAAAATCAGGAAACATGAGTGGACATAATTATGCATTTATGGAACTTGAGATAAGAACTTAAGATTTAATGTTGAGTCTTTCAATTTGGAAGCTGCTTTCTGCAACACAAGTGTATATAGTGATAAAAAATGCTTTGGTAAATCTTAAAGGTAACTTACAGCGGTTAATAAGCAAAACTGGGGCCAGTTGCATAAACCTCTAAGACTAGTCTTACAAGTTAGACATAAAACATTTTTCTTTAAGACTGTTCATAGCTCTTTTTTAAATCAGTTACTTAAAAAGTAGATTAGCCTAATTTGATACAGAAAACTAAGACTGACTGACCCTAACTAGCCAACCTAACCCTAACTGTGTACTAGTCGGTCATTCATTCTAGAACTTAAGACATGGTCATATCATAATAGCTATGTTTATGCAACTGGACCCTGCATGCGTCTTGCGGAAGAACATTGTAACCGGAACTACTTTGTATTATGACGAGTCACGCAGGTGCAGTGCTCCTCCGCAGCGGTGGGTCTAAAATAGTCCCAATATAAACACTCATTATAAGCGTAGCGTAATGATTCAGGATAAGACAAAAACTCGGGTTTGGAAGATAGTTTAAATATGAACTAAAAAAATTACACTGTGTACCTTTAATCACGATACAAAAAATAAATCATAATTATGACATACTTTGACTTTATGTCATTATGGCTCAAGAAAATGATGACAGTCATAGTTAGGAGATAAAAAGTCGAAATTATGACACACTAAATAATAATTTACATTAAAAAGTTTGAGATGTTGAAATTAGGACATGGTTAAAAAGGTCATACCAAGTCATAACTTTCACTTTTTGTGTTATGACATAAAAAAGAAAATTATGATACACTAAGTCATTATTCTATTATTACATTATCTCACATTAATTATTAAAATTATGAAATCATAAAATTGTCATAATTTAATTTTAGTATGCTAAGTTACTTTTTGATGTTAGACTATGTGTCATATATACATTTACAAAAGCATGTTTTTTTTTCTTTTGTGGCACATTAGAAAAGTCCTAATTATTTTTCTTTTAACTCCAGCAATATCACGTCCTTTAAATGCATTTCATTAACAAACTGTGAACAATCCTTACTAAAAATATTTTAATATAATAACAGAATCAAATCAAAGTATAAAGTTGATAGAAACCTTTGAGAAAACAAACGACAACAAAGACATTCAAAAAATATATAATTAAGTGCAAAGTTCCAGATCAACATAGATTTATCAGCATATTAATTTTTATTTACAAAAGAACTCAAGCTGATTCTTTATTTACATCAGTTCTCTTGGCAAAAAAATTAACAGTTTAGCCAGAAATCGAACACGTGATGGAGTCGCAACACTTCAGGTGTTTAATGAAACATTTGCATGGCATGATAAACTATCAGAGATTAACAGCTGATTCAGCTTCTCCAGTGCACAACTGCATCATTCTTTTATTACATGTACAAGAATGTACACAATTATAAGAGAGGTCACACAAGAGACCAGTAGTGATCATATCGAGGTGCAGTAGCATGTCACTCTTTATCCGCGATAAACACATGATCAGCCCTTTTATACCAACACAAACACAACATCAGTTGGAGTCGGTGTCGTCGTCGTTGTTAGCGTAGTCGTCCTCGACAAGCGCGACGCCAGGTTGCGTTCCCCACTCGTCCTCGTCGTACTCGATGCTGTCGTTGTCCTCAAGGAGCTCGTTCGCAGGCTCCGCCCCTCCCTCGGCCGCACCCACATCAGCCCCGCCCCCCTCCTCAAACTCCGCCTCCGGAGCCGCCGCGGCGTAGCCGTTGTTATTAGAAGCGGCAGCGCGCTCGAGTCCGTCGTCCTCGATGTAAACGCGCTGGTGGCACATGGGACACGTGTCCTGGATGTACAGCCACTTGCGCAGGCAGAGCGCGTGGAAGTAGTGGTGGCACGGCGTGATGCGCGCGGACATAGCGAACTCCTGGTAGCATATCGCGCAGACGTCCTCAATGTCCCGTAGCTGCGCGCCTTTGAGCTCCGGCAGCGAGTTGATCTTCTTCACGGCGGTGCGGCGGTTGATGAACGTCTTCCAGCCGTTCTTAGCCTGCAGGTATATGTTGAAGTACGCGTGGAGGCACATCATGCACGCGCGGATCTTGCTACCCGCCTCGAACATCATAGTGTACGCGCCGTTCCCGAACATGATCACGCCGAACACGAACTCGATTACATTTCCAGTGGAGCGCACGTAGTACACGTAATCGTCCAGCTTCTCCCAGTGCACGTTGTAGAAGCCGTCGATCATGAAGAGCGCGTAGACGGTTAGCGACACTAGCACTTTCAGGCAGAGCTCCACGCAGAACGCGGTGACGGCGAACAGCCACGTGTTTAGCACGAACTGATGCCAGAGCACGTAGCTGAGCAGCACGGGCAGCGCAAACAGAGCTAGTGATACTAGCAGGACGGGAACATGTCTGCGCACTGAGGAGACGTGCGACGCGCTGAGAGACATTAGCACCGGATCCGTCATGCCGTGGATGAAGTGCAGGATAGCCGTTAGCAAGAGGCACATGTTCCTGCTTAGCCGCACTAGCCGCTCCTCGGGAATCAATCCGCTTAATCCCGTTTGCAGCGCGAGGATGAAGAACAACACAGGCGCTACGAAGCCTAACCGCTTATCCTCCTCCTCGGTAGAGCCGATGAACGCTAGGATGCTAAGCCCGAGGTAGTGCGCGAGCGAGGAGATGACGGCGCTCATGCCGAGCACGGTTAGCGTAGAGTCGCAGCCGCTGATGATGAGGTTGCCGAGCAGATCCCAGAACACGTCCCATCCTAGAGGAAGCCCGCTTTCAGAGCGCACAATGCGCACCACGTACGCTAGGATCACGGCCTGCGCGGTCATGCGCGTTAGCCAGAATACACGCAGTATGTCCGGGAAGCGTATGCGCTTCCACGTGTCCTCGAGCAGCAGCTGCAAGCCGTAGATGCGGTACATGTGGCGTAGCAGTAAGTAGACATAGCGGCACGAGTAGTAGAACCACTTGAGCTTCAGCAGGAGGTTAACGGCGGAGTGCGCCGCTAGAACCACGCCGGACGCCAGCGCTAATGTTTTCCGCGTGTCCGCTGGCAGCTCCGCCGCCATCCCGCACAGCGGCGCCATGATGTCCGCCACCAGCAGGGCGGCGCCGAGCGACTGCACGTTCAGCAGCGCCACGTAGCCCAGTCCTAGCAGTAGCTGCAGCAGCGCTAGCGCTAGCCAGAGTGTCGGCCCGTTACGCAGCGGCAGCAGTGCCACCGCCGGAGACGTGCCGTAGTAGTTGAGCAGAACCGAGGCCACGCCCAGCAGAACGCCCGCCAGAAGGGTGTAGAACTTGAACAGGGACTTCTGGGAAAGCACCAGAACCACACCGGAGACCAGAATACCTGCAAAACACAGAGAGCATGAAAACTGACGCATGCGTGATGCTAACATCAATATTCACATGGTAATAATGCCTCACGCTTAGTTTTGCGAGAGAACTGTAGTCACTTAAATAGGAATCCGCATGATTTGACACAAATTTCATGGTTTGATTGACTATATTTAGGGCCCTATGATGCGGAAAAAACTGAATTTATTGTATATCGTGGAATTTCAAAGAATTTGTAATTTTTTTTGATGAATTATTCAAAAGCAGGACAGTACACTTACCTCATATCGCAATATAGACTAGTGTGTGTAAATATTAAACCGCAAAAACACTATTCAAATATGAATCCTGTATTAACAAACACACACACACAAAATAAAATATGAATCCTGCATGTTCAAAACATTTTTCTACCATGTTTTAATTTTAACAGTAACTATCTGTTGTTAAGTTAGTTTAATTTTATATGATTAAAAGTTAAATTAACGTTTTACGCCTTCATTTGATAGCCAGAAAAATTAAAATACACAACATTTCACAGAAATTAAAAGACAAATATATTAAATTTTTGTTTTTCTTAATTCAACTAATTAGACATGCTTTATGATTACTAAAATGTAATTTAACCATTAGAATTATGTTGCAATTCGACTGTATTTCGGATATTTATCATACATTTCACTATCATACTGAACTAGGCTAAAGCTGTAAACTATTCACTAGTGTTGCTAATAATATCGATATTTTTCAAGGTATCGTATCCAAGTCACAAACTCCAGTATCGTGACAACACTACAATACAGGAACCTGTAATATTTCTGATTAAAATGAACAACTGATTTGCATACAAACATTTAAATGACAGTTTTAATGACATAATAGTGTTGTGTCGTCCAAAAATGTAAACATTTAAACGGTGGCTGTCATGTTCGTGAGGGTTCATGAACACATTGTGATTATTATTTACATATTATTTATTACTCTTGCGTCATATGAATGAACGGACAGTTTTGACAGTTTCTCTCACGTTATAAACACACGGAGATCAAAGCGCTTGATTAGACTGTCACTGGTTTGGTTTTTGCTTCCAGGCCCGGTTCGCGGATTTAAGCTCATTATCTCGGATTTAAACAGCAGAACCAGAACCTTAGCACTAGAACCCGCCCGAACGACCCAGATCCCGGTTTGACTGACGGACGGACTCACCCAGCGCGCGGATTAACGCTCTTCCGGCGGTTCCGCTCCATCCGATACCGGGATCCGAGTAGGAGTTTAATATCGCGTCGATTATAAAGATGCTCGGGACCCGCAGAGCCACATCCAGCACGGCCAGAAAGTGCTGACCCAGCCGCCCGTGAGCGGAGGCCATGTCGAGACGCCGCTGTCCGGGAACCGCAGGTTTCGGTGCTGTGACTCGGTTCGATGTCACGCAGGATCTCCACTGGTCGCCATTTTGGCTCTGCTGCTGTTGCTATGTGAGGAACGCGGAAGTGACTATGCACATGCGCGCGATGCAGAATGCAGAGTACAGAATACTACACGACAGAGCCAGAGCGCACACTCGGGTTTATGATTAATAATAAACAATAATAAAACTCTGTTATTCATATGATTTCTGTTTATTTTTAATAATCACATAAATATTTAAACACCTTCAGATATATTTTTATATTTACTAATTTATAATATACAATTTAAATTATACATGATATCCATAACAACAAAATAAAAATGACACATTTAACATTTATGTTTTAATATTACAGCTTAAAAATGCATTTTAAATTTAATTGCATTTTGATATAATCATGAATATTCATGTATCAACTGTATATAACTATTCTTGTTGCACATCTTGTTATTTTAGCTTTTATTAATATTTTGAAATGGCAATTATTTTTATATTGTCAGGTTTTAATTTAATTTTAATTTTCAGATATGTTATGTGCCTTTATGTTTAACTTTTTTATTATCTTTAAAAAAAAAATACTATTTAGAATACATTTATTTCAGGTTTAGTTTTTATTTATTTCCAGTAAGTAATTTTTAGTGCAACATTTCTAATCTTCGTGCAGTTTTACATCCAATATTTTATTTTATTTCAGCTTTATTTCAATTAAAATAAATGGCTTTATTTTAAAATTGCCTTTGGCTTGCTTAGTTGGGGACATTAAATTCAACATTCTACAATATTATTGATCTCCTGCATTGATCATTATATGAGAACTGAACTGAGCTGGACGATGACATCACGGTTTACTGCAGAGCGGCTATATAGATAAATAAACTAAATGAATAACTTTTTTTAAAACAAAAATGAACCATCACTGAACTTACTTACGCTGGACAGTGACGCTGTTTTCTTCTAGAAACAAACTCTTGCATTATTCTCCTGTTATCTCTGTAAAGCTGCTTTGAAACACTCTATTGTAAAAAGCGCTGTATAAATAAAGGTGACTTGACTTTAACAGTAATATCCATGTACAGTACACATAGTTCCTGTCACTTTTATTGTGCATCTTCTGTATAACAGACACGCGTATGGAAATAAAAGTGGTTCTCATGAACTGGTCTTGAAGAAGAGTCTCGTGGTGTTGTCGAGGATGGTTTCACTCAGGTCCAGTGGGTCTTCGTCCCTCACCGCTGCCAGCACCTCCAGAACCTGTCTGATAATCACATTTACACACACAGATTCAGTCATCTTATCAGCACGCAAGAGTGTGTGTGAGAGAGTGTGTGTGTGTGTGTGTGAGAGTGAGAGTGTGTGTGTGTGTGTGTGTGTGTGCGTGAGAGAGTGTGTGTGTGGGTTTTTAGTGTGAGCGTGTGTGTGTGTTTAGTGTGTGAGAGTGTGTGTGAGAGTGTGTGTGAGAGTGTGTGTGAGAGAGTGTGTGTGGGTTTTTAGTGTGAGCGTGTTTAGTGTGTGAGTGAGTGTGTGTGTGTGTGTGTTTGTTTTTAGTGTGTGTGTGTGTGTGTGTGTGTGTGTCATACGTGATGTGGCAGGGCTCGTTGCGGTCCTTCACGCAGTGTCCCGTCTCCCACTTCTTCTTGGTGGGGAATGAGCTTCTGATCATCTTTGCTCCTGCGTGAGTGTGTTTAATGCCACACCACGGCGCGTCTGTGACACGAACACGTGAAGAAACACCGAACCGTTGTTTCTTGATCATCAAATCATAACAAATCAGTTATATTCATATATAGTGTTCCTGTGATATAAATCGGCCTGAACCTGTTTCGATCATTAGTCTGTCCGATGGGATCGACTTCATCACCTCCAGATTCTCTGCTGTTTTCAAAGAGCTAAAATATAGAACTAAAATAATTTTAACGATGAATAAATGGTGAGTCAAGCATCAGTCAGAGACACTGAACTCACCAGCCGTTGATACCGATGTAGAGATCGAGATCTATCAGAGCCGCTGCGTCCTGATGAGTGCCGTCAAATGAGTGAACCTGGGAAACACACGAGGTAACACTGAGGAAATATGGAGTAAACACTGAGGAAATATGGAGGAAACACTGAAGAAACACATGAGGAAACACTGAGGAAATATGGAGGAAATATGGAGTAAACACTGAGGAAATATGGAGTAAACACTGAGGAAACACACGAGGAAACACTGAGGAAATATGGAGTAAACACTGAGGAAATATGGAGTAAACACTGAGGAAACACTGAGGAAATATGGAGGAAACACTGAAGAAACACATAAGGAAACACTGAGGAAATATGGAGGAAATATGGAGGAAACACTGAGGAAATATGGAGTAAACTGAGGAAACACACGAGGAAACACTGAGGAAATATGGAGTAAACACTGAGGAAATATGGAGTAAACACTGAAGAAACACATAAGGAAACACTGAGGAAACACTGAGGAAATATGGAGGAAATATGGAGGAAATATGGAGGAAACACGGAGGAAATATGGAGTAAACTGAGGAAACACACGAGGAAACACTGAGGAAATATGGAGTAAACACTGAGGAAATATGGAGTAAACTGAGGAAACACACGAGGAAACACTGAGGAAATATGGAGTAAACACTGAGGAAATATGGAGTAAACACTGAGGAAACACTGAAGAAACACATGAGGAAACACTGAGGAAATATGGAGGAAATATGGAGGAAATATGGAGGAAATATGGAAGAAACTGAAGAAACACACGAGGAAACACTGAGGAAATATGGAGGAAACACTGAAGAAACACACGAGGAAACACTGAGGAAATATGGAGGAAACACTGAAGAAACACATAAGGAAACACTGAGGAAACACTGAAGAAACACACGAGGAAACACTGAGGAAATATGGAGGAAACACTGAAGAAACACAAGGAAACACTGAGGAAACACTGAGGAGGAAATATGGAGGAAACACTGAGGAAATATGGAGTAAACTGAGGAAACACACGAGGAAACACTGAGGAAATATGGAGGAAACACTGAAGAAACACATGAGGAAACACTGAGGAAATATGGAGGAAATATGGAGGAAATATGGAGGAAATATGGAGGAAACTGAAGAAACACACGAGGAAACACTGAGGAAATATGGAGGAAACACTGAAGAAACACATAAGGAAACACTGAGGAAACACTGAAGAAACACACGAGGAAACACTGAGGAAATATGGAGGAAACACTGAAGAAACACAAGGAAACACTGAGGAAACACTGAGGAGGAAATATGGAGGAAACACTGAGGAAATATGGAGTAAACTGAGGAAACACACGAGGAAACACTGAGGAAATATGGAGGAAACACTGAAGAAACACATGAGGAAACACTGAGGAAACACTGAGGAAATATGGAGGAAATATGGAGGAAATATGGAGGAAATATGGAGGAAACTGAAGAAACACACGAGGAAACACTGAGGAAATATGGAGGAAAAACTGAGGAAATATGGAAGAAACACTGAAGAAACACACGAGGAAACACTGAGGAAATATGGAGGAAACACTGAAGAAACACACGAGGAAACACTGAGGAAATATGGAGGAAACACTGAAGAAACACACGAGGAAACACTGAGGAAATATGGAGTAAATATGGAGGAAACACGGAGGAAACACGGAGGTAACACGGAGGTAACACGGAGGTAACACGGAGGTAACACGGAGGTAACACGGAGGTAACACGGAGGTAACACGGAGGTAACACGGAGGTAACACTGAGTAAAAATATGGAGTAATACACTGAGGAAACACACGAGGAAACACTGAGGAAATATGGAGTAAACACTGAAAAAATATGGAGTAAACACTGAGGAAATATGGAGGAAACACTGAAGAAACACATGAGGAAACACTGAGGAAATATGGAGGAAATATGGAGGAAATATGGAGGAAATATGGAGGAAATATGGAGTAAACACTGAGGAAATATGGAGTAAACACTGAGGAAACACTGAGGAAACACTGAAGAAACACATGAGGAAACACTGAGGAAATATGGAGGAAATATGGAGTAAACACTGAGGAAATATGGAGTAAACACTGAAGAAACACATGAGGAAACACTGAGGAAACACTGAGGAAATATGGAGGAAATATGGAGGAAACTGAAGAAACACACAAGGAAACACTGAGGAAATATGGAGGAAAAACTGAGGAAATATGGAAGAAACACTGAAGAAACACACGAGGAAACACTGAGGAAATATGGAGGAAACACTGAAGAAACACACGAGGAAACACTGAGGAAATATGGAGGAAACACTGAAGAAACACACGAGGAAACACTGAGGAAATATGGAGGAAACACGGAGGTAACACGGAGGTAACACAGAGGTAACACGGAGGTAACACGGAGGTAACACGGAGGTAACACGGAGGTAACACGGAGGTAACACTGAGGTAACACTGAGGTAACACTGAGGTAACACTGAGGTAACACTGAGTAAAAATATGGAGTAATACACTGAGGAAACACACGAGGAAACACTGAGGAAATATGGAGTAAACACTGAGGAAATATGGAGGAAACACTGAAGAAACACATGAGGAAACACTGAGGAAATATGTAGGAAATATGTAGGAAATATGGAGTAAACACTGAGGAAATATGGTGTAAACACTGAGGAAACACTGAGGAAACACTGAAGAAACACATGAGGAAACACTGAGGAAATATGGAGGAAATATGGAGTAAACACTGAGGAAATATGGAGTAAACACTGAGGAAATATGGAGTAAACACTGAGGAAATATGGAGTAAACACTGAGGAAACACTGAGGAAACACTGAAGAAACACATAAGGAAACACTGAGGAAATATGGAAGAAACACTGAAGAAACACACGAGGAAACACTGAGGAAATATGGAGGAAACACTGAAGAAACACACAAGGAAACACTGAGGAAATATGGAGGAAACACTGAAGAAACACACGAGGAAACACTGAGGAAATATGGAGGAAACACGGAGGTAACACGGAGGTAACACGGAGGTAACACTGAGGTAACACTGAGGTAACACTGAGGTAACACTGAGGTAACACTGAGGTAACACTGAGGTAACACTGAGTAAAAATATGGAGTAATACACTGAGGAAACACACGAGGAAACACTGAGGAAATATGGAGTAAACACTGAGGAAATATGGAGGAAACACTGAAGAAACACATGAGGAAACACTGAGGAAATATGTAGGAAATATGTAGGAAATATGGAGTAAACACTGAGGAAATATGGTGTAAACACTGAGGAAACACTGAGGAAACACTGAAGAAACACATGAGGAAACACTGAGGAAATATGGAGGAAATATGGAGTAAACACTGAGGAAATATGGAGTAAACACTGAGGAAATATGGAGTAAACACTGAGGAAATATGGAGTAAACACTGAGGAAACACTGAGGAAACACTGAAGAAACACATAAGGAAACACTGAGGAAACACTGAGGAAACACTGAGGAAACACTGAGGAAACACTGAGGAAACACTGAGGAAACACTGAGGAAATATGGAGTAAACACTGAGGAAATATGGAGTAAACACTGAGGAAACACTGAGGAAATATGGAGGAAACACTGAAGAAACACATGAGGAAACACTGAGGAAATATGGAGGAAACACTGAAGAAACACATGAGGAAACACTGAGGAAATATGTAGGAAATATGTAGGAAATATGGAGTAAACACTGAGGAAATATGGAGTAAACACTGAGGAAACACTGAGGAAACACTGAAGAAACACATGAGGAAACACTGAGGAAATATGGAGGAAATATGGAGTAAACACTGAGGAAATATGGAGTAAACACTGAGGAAATATGGAGTAAACACTGAGGAAACACTGAGGAAACACTGAAGAAACACATAAGGAAACACTGAGGAAACACTGAGGAAACACTGAGGAAACACTGAGGAAACACTGAGGAAACACTGAGGAAACACTGAGGAAATATGGAGTAAACACTGAGGAAATATGGAGTAAACACTGAGGAAACACTGAAGAAACACATAAGGAAACACTGAGGAAACACTGAGGAAACACTGAGGAAACACTGAGGAAATATGGAGTAAACACTGAGGAAATATGGAGGAAACACTGAAGAAACACATGAGGAAACACTGAGGAAATATGGAGGAAATATGGAGTTAACACTGAGGAAATATGGAGTAAACACTGAGGAAATATGGAGGAAACACTGAAGAAACACATGAGGAAACACTGAGGAAATATGGAGGATATATGGAGTAAACACTGAGGAAATATGGAGTAAACACTGAGGAAATATGGAGTAAACACTGAGGAAATATGGAGTAAACACTGAGGAAATATGGAGGAAACACTGAGGAAATATGGAGGAAACTGAAGAAACACACGAGGAAACACTGAGGAAACACTGAGGAAATATGGAGGAAACACTGAGGAAATATGGAAGAAACACACGAGGAAACACTGAGGAAATATGGAAGAAACTGAAGAAACACACGAGGAAACACTGAGGAAACACTGAGGAAATATGGAGGAAACACTGAGGAAATATGGAAGAAACACACGAGGAAACACTGAGGAAATATGGAGGAAACACTGAAGAAACACACGAGGAAACACTGAGGAAATATGGAGGAAACACTGAGGAAACACTGAGGAAACACTGAGGAAACATGGAGGAAATATGGAGGAAATATGGAGGAAATATGGAGGAAATATGGAGGAAACAAGGAGGTAACACGGAGGAAACACGGAGGAAACACGGAGGAAACAAGGAGGAAACAAGGAGGAAACACGGAGGAAACACGGAGGAAACACGGAGGAAACACTGAGGAAACACTGAGGAAACACTAAGGAAACACTGAGGAAACACTGAGGAAATACTGAGGAAATATAGAGGAAACACCAAGGAAATATGGAGGAAACATCAAGGAATTATGAGGAAATATGGAGGAAACACCAAGGAAATATGGAGGAAACATGAAGGAGAAAGAGGAAATATGGAGGAAACACTGAGGAAATATGGAGGAAACACTGAGGAAATATGGAGGAAATATGGAGGAAACACTGAGGAATTACGGAGGAAACACCAAGGAAATATGGAGGAAACACCAAGGAAATAGAGGAAACATGAAGGAAACACAGAGGAAATATGGAGGAAACACCAAGGAAATAGAGGAAACATGGAGGAAACACTGAGGAAACAGACGAGGAAACACGAGGAAACACACGAGGAAATAGGGAGGGAGCACGAAGGAAACAGAGGAAATATGGAGGTAACATGAAGGAAACACAGGAAATATGGAGGAAATGCGAAGGAAATAAGGAGGTAACGAAGAAAACAGGAAATATGGAGGTAACATGTAGGAAACAGAGGAAATATGGAGGAAATGCGAAGGAAACAAGGAGGAATCACTGAGGAGATTTTGAGAAAACATGGAAGAAACAGAGGAAACATGAAGGAAACAGAGGAAATATGGAGAAAACTAGAAGGAAACATGAATGGAGAAAACGGGGGGAAAATGGAGGAAATATGTAAGAACTGTCATGATGCCAAAGGAAACAGGTCACACTCACCACTCCACCGACACACCGGTCTCTGTTCCTCTTCATGATATCTGTGAGCAACACACACACACACACGCAGAGAGTTTAGTCACACACACACACAACATCACACACACGTTTCCAGAAGAGACTCCATACCAAGGAACTGTGTGTGTGAGTTCCTGCAGTGGAGGAACATGGGTAACCGAGTCTCTTCAGCCAGATCAAACTGCAGCTCGAAGTATCTGTGTGAGCCAAACACACGTGATCAACATCATCACAAACACACAAGATCAACATCACCACAAACACACCACAAACACACCACAAACACACGTGATCAACATCATCACAAACACACCACAAACACACGAGATCAACATCATCACAGACACACAAGATCAACATCACCACAAACACACGAGATCAACATCATCACAAACACACCACAAACACACAAGATCAACATCACCACAAACACACCACAAACACACGAGATCAACATCATCACAAACACACCACAAACACACAAGATCAACATCATCACAAACACACCACAAACATCATCACAAACACACCACAAACACACAAGATCAACATCACCACAAACACACCACAAACACACGTGATCAACATCATCACAGACACACAAGATCAACATCACCACAAACACACAAGATCAACATCATCACAAACACACAAGATCAACATCACCACAAACACACCACAAACACACAAGATCAATATCATCACAAACACACGAGATCAACATCATCACAAACACACGAGATCAACATCATCACAAACACACCACAAACACACAAGATCAACATCATCACAAACACACGAGATCAACATCATCACAAACACACAAGATCAACATCATCACAAACACACAAGATCAACATCATCACAAACACACCACAAACACACAAGATCAACATCATCACAAACACACCACAAACACACAAGATCAACATCATCACAAACACACAAGATCAACATCATCACAAACACACCACAAACACACAAGATCAACATCATCACAAACACACAAGATCAACATCACCACAAACACACCACAAACACACAAGATCAACATAATCACAAACACACCACAAACACACAAGATCAACATCATCACAAACACACCACAAACACACAAGATCAACATCATCACAAACACACCACAAACACACAAGATCAACATCATCACAAACACACCACAAACACACAAGATCAACATCATCACAAACACAAGATCAACATCATCACAAACACACCACAAACACACCACAAACACACAAGATCAACATAATCACAAACACACCACAAACACACAAGATCAACATCATCACAAACACACCACAAACACACAAGATCAACATCATCACAAACACACCACAAACACACAAGATCAACATCATCACAAACACACCACAAACACACAAGATCAACATCATCACAAACACAAGATCAACATCATCACAAACACACCACAAACACAAGATCAACATCACCACAAAAACACAAGATCAACATCATCACAAACACACCACAAACACAAGATCAACATCACCACAAACACACAAGATCAACATCATCACAAACACACCACAAACACACAAGATCAACATCATCACAAACACACAAGATCAACATCATCACAAACACACCACAAACACACAAGATCAACATCATCACAAACACACAAGATCAACATCATCACAAACACACAAGATCAACATCATCACAAACACACAAGATCAACATCACCACAAACACACAAGATCAACATCACCACAAACACACAAGATCAACATCATCACAAACACACGAGATCAACATCACCACAAACACACCACAAACACACAAGATCAACATCATCACAAACACACCACAAACACACACCACAAACACACAAGATCAACATCACCACAAACACACAAGATCAACATCATCACAAACACACGAGATCAACATCATCACAAACACACAAGATCAACATCATCACAAACACACAAGATCAACATCACCACAAACACACAAGATCAACATCATCACAAACACACAAGATCAACATCATCACAAACACACCACAAACACACAAGATCAACATCATCACAAACACACAAGATCAACATCATCACAAACACACCACAAACACACAAGATCAACATCATCACAAACACACAAGATCAACATCACCACAAACACACCACAAACACACAAGATCAACATCATCACAAACACACAAGATCAACATCATCACAAACACACAAGATCAACATAATCACAAACACACCACAAACACACAAGATCAACATCATCACAAACACACCACAAACACACAAGATCAACATCATCACAAACACACCACAAACACACAAGATCAACATCATCACAAACACACCACAAACACACAAGATCAACATCATCACAAACACACAAGATCAACATCATCACAAACACACCACAAACACACAAGATCAACATCATCACAAACACACAAGATCAACATCATCACAAACACACCACAAACACACAAGATCAACATTATCACAAACACACCACAAACACACAAGATCAACATCATCACAAACACACCACGAACACACAAGATCAACATCATCACAAACACAAGATCAACATCATCACAAACACACCACAAACACAAGATCAACATCATCACAAACACACAAGATCAACATCATCACAAACACACAAGATCAACATCATCACAAACACACCACAAACACACAAGATCAACATCACCACAAACACACAAGATCAACATCATCACAAACACACCACAAACACACAAGATCAACATCATCACAAACACACCACAAACACACAAGATCAACATCATCACAAACACACCACAAACACACAAGATCAACATCATCACAAACACACAAGATCAACATCATCACAAACACACAAGATCATCACCACCACAAACACACCACAAACACACAAGATCAACATCACCACAAACACACAAGATCAACATCATCACAAACACACAAGATCAACATCATCACAAACACACAAGATCAACATCATCACAAACACACAAGATCAACATCACCACAAACACACAAGATCATCACCACCACAAACACACCACAAACACACAAGATCAACATCACCACAAACACACAAGATCAACATCATCACAAACACACCACAAACACACAAGATCAACATCACCACAAACACACAAGATCAACATCACCACAAACACACCACAAACACACAAGATCAACATCACTACAAACACACAAGATCAACATCATCACAAACACACAAGATCAACATCACTACAAACACACAAGATCAACATCATCACAAACACACCACAAACACACAAGATCAACATCATCACAAACACACCACAAACACACAAGATCAACATCATCACAAACACACCACAAACACACAAGATCAACATCATCACAAACACACCACAAACACACAAGATCAACATCATCACAAACACAAGATCAACATCATCACAAACACACCACAAACACAAGATCAACATCATCACAAACACACAAGATCAACATCATCACAAACACACAAGATCAACATCACCACAAACACACAAGATCAACATCACCACAAACACACCACAAACACACAAGATCATCATCATCACAAACACACCACAAACACACAAGATCAACATCACCACAAACACACCACAAACACACAAGATCAACATCACCACAAACACACCACAAACACACAAGATCAACATCATCACAAACACACCACAAACACACAAGATCAACATCACCACAAACACACCACAAACACACAAGATCAACATCATCACAAACACAAGATCAACATCATCACAAACACACCACAAACACAAGATCAACATCATCACAAACACACAAGATCAACATCATCACAAACACACAAGATCAACATCACCACAAACACACAAGATCAACATCACCACAAACACACCACAAACACACAAGATCATCATCACAAACACAAGATCAACATCACCACAAACACACCACAAACACACAAGATCAACATCATCACAAACACACCACAAACACAAAAGATCAACATCATCACAAACACACCACAAACACACAAGATCAACATCACCACAAACACACAAGATCAACATCATCACAAACACACCACAAACACACAAGATCAACATCACCACAAACACACAAGATCAACATCATCACAAACACACCACAAACACACAAGATCAACATCACCACAAACACACAAGATCAACATCATCACAAACACACCACAAACACACAAGATCAACATCATCACAAACACACCACAAACACACAAGATCAACATCATCACAAACACACCACAAACACACAAGATCAACATCACTACAAACACACAAGATCAACATCATCACAAACACACCACAAACACACAAGATCAACATCATCACAAACACACAAGATCAACATCATCACAAACACACCACAAACACACAAGATCAACATCATCACAAACACACAAGATCAACATCATCACAAACACACAAGATCAACATCACTACAAACACACAAGATCAACATCATCACAAACACACCACAAACACACAAGATCAACATCATCACAAACACACAAGATCAACATCACTACAAACACACAAGATCAACATCATCACAAACACATCACAAACACACAAGATCATCACCACCACAAACACACCACAAACACACAAGATCAACATCACCACAAACACACAAGATCAACATCACCACAAACACACAAGATCAACATCACCACAAACACACAAGATCAACATCACTACAAACACACAAGATCAACATCATCACAAACACACAAGATCAACATCACTACAAACACACAAGATCAACATCATCACAAACACACCACAAACACACAAGATCAACATCATCACAAACACACAAGATCAACATCACCACAAACACACAAGATCAACATCACTACAAACACACAAGATCAACATCATCACAAACACACAAGATCAACATCACTACAAACACACAAGATCAACATCATCACAAACACATCACAAACACACAAGATCAACATCATCACAAACACACAAGATCAACATCACTACAAACACACAAGATCAACATCATCACAAACACATCACAAACACACAAGATCAACATCATCACAAACACACCACAAACACACAAGATCAACATCATCACAAACACACAAGATCAACATCATCACAAACACACAAGATCAACATCATCACAAACACACAAGATCAACATCATCACAAACACACAAGATCAACATCATCACAAACACACAAGATCAACATCACCACAAACACACAAGATCAACATCACCACAAACACACCACAAACACACAAGATCAACATCACTACAAACACACAAGATCAACATCATCACAAATACACGAGATCAACATCATCACAAACACACAAGATCAACATCACTACAAACACACAAGATCAACATCATCACAAACACACAAGATCAACATCACCACAAACACACAAGATCAACATCACCACAAACACACCACAAACACACAAGATCAACATCACTACAAACACACAAGATCAACATCATCACAAACACACAAGATCAACATCATCACAAACACACAAGATCAACATCACCACAAACACACAAGATCAACATCATCACAAACACACAAGATCAACATCACTACAAACACACAAGATCAACATCATCACAAACACACAAGATCAACATCATCACAAACACACAAGATCAACATCATCACAAACACACGAGATCAACATCATCACAAACACACAAGATCAACATCATCACAAACACACCACAAACACACGAGATCAACATCATCACAAACACACAAGATCAACATCATCACAAACACACCACAAACACACAAGATCAACATCATCACAAACACACAAGATCAACATCATCATAAACACACCACAAACACACAAGATCAACATCATCACAAACACACAAGATCAACATCATCACAAACACACAAGATCAACATCATCACAAACACACAAGATCAACATCATCACAAACACACAAGATCAACATCATCACAAACACACAAGATCAACATCATCACAAACACACCACAAACACACAAGATCAACATCATCACAAACACACAAGATCAACATCATCACAAACACACAAGATCAACATCATCACAAACACACAAGATCAACATCATCACAAACACACAAGATCAACATCACTACAAACACACAAGATCAACATCATCACAAACACACCACAAACACACAAGATCAACATCATCACAAACACACCACAAACACACAAGATCAACATCATCACAAACACACAAGATCAACATCATCACAAACACACCACAAACACACAAGATCAACATCATCACAAACACACAAGATCAACATCACCACAAACACACAAGATCAACATCATCACAAACACACAAGATCAACATCATCACAAACACACAAGATCAACATCATCACAAACACACAAGATCAACATCACTACAAACACACAAGATCAACATCATCACAAACACACCACAAACACACAAGATCAACATCATCACAAACACACCACAAACACACAAGATCAACATCATCACAAACACACAAGATCAACATCATCACAAACACACCACAAACACACAAGATCAACATCACCACAAACACACAAGATCAACATCATCACAAACACACAAGATCAACATCATCACAAACACACCACAAACACACAAGATCAACATCATCACAAACACACAAGATCAACATCATCACAAACACACCACAAACACACAAGATCAACATCATCACAAACACACAAGATCAACATCATCACAAACACACCACAAACACACAAGATCAACATCATCACAAACACACAAGATCAACATCATCACAAACACACCACAAACACACAAGATCAACATCATCACAAACACACCACAAACACACAAGATCAACATCATCACAAACACACAAGATCAACATCATCACAAACACACCACAAACACACAAGATCAACATCATCACAAACACACAAGATCAACATCACCACAAACACACAAGATCAACTTTACCACAAACACACCACAAACACACAAGATCAACATCACTACAAACACACAAGATCAACATCATCACAAACACACAAGATCAACATCATCACAAACACACAAGATCAACATCACCACAAACACACAAGATCAACATCATCACAAACACACAAGATCAACATCATCACAAACACACAAGATCAACATCACCACAAACACACAAGATCAACATCAGCAAAAAAAAAAACAGTTTTAATGTGGGGAAAGACACTCACTTCAGTTGAGTTTCTCTGGGACAAAACTCTAACCGGTCAAAATCTGTGAAGCATTGGAAGAGAAAACCAGTTAAACAGATCAACTGATGATCATTAACTACTTCTGATTAATTAATTGTTTACTTGGGTAATTCTACATTGTCAGGAAAGCAGTAAATGTGATATATTTCCCTAAGGATTGGCATGATGGTTTACCGAGGCCACACTCTCCCACAGCGACCACCTTCTGTGTGTTACTGAGACTCAGCTCCAGCAGAGACGACAGGTACTGATCCGAGCCCAGCGAGTCGAACTCAGAACAGCGGGTCGGGTGACAGCCCACCGTGCTGAAGAACTCCTCTACACACACACACATACACACACACATTACTGTGTGTCCGCAGATCTGCAGAGATACCGCATGGAGTGATGTTACCTCGGGTCTGAGCGAGTCTGAGCGCGTCTCTGCTGTCCTCCAGGGATCCTCCAGTGATGATGAACTGCGGAAACATCATGATCAACCTCATTACTGCTCAGATATCAATTATTAATGATGAACACGGAGGAAACACGGAGGAAAATATGGAGGAAACACGGAGGAAACAGAGGAAAACACTGAGGAAACACTGAGGAAAATATGGAGGAAACACAGAGGAAACACGGAGGAAAATATGGAGGAAACACGGAGGAAAATATGGAGGAAACACGGAGGAAACACTGAGGAGAATATGGAGGAAACACAGAGGAAAATATTGAGGAAACACGGAGGAAATATGGAGGAAAGAGTGAGGAAAATATGGAGGAAAATATGGAGGAAACACTTAGGAAACACTGAGGAAACACTGAGGAAACACTGAGGAAACACTGAGGAAACAAGGAGGAAACACAGAGGAAAATATGGAGGAAACACAGAGGAAAATATGGAGGAAACACAGAGGAAAATATGGAGGAAACACAGAGGAAACACTGAGGAGAATATGGAGGAAACACGGAGGAAAATATTGAGGAAACACGGAGGAAATATGGAGGAAAGAGTGAGGAAAATATGGAGGAAAATATGGAGGAAACACTTAGGAAACACTGAGGAAACACTGAGGAAACACTGAGGAAACACTGAGGAAACAAGGAGGAAACACAGAGGAAAATATGGAGGAAACACAGAGGAAAATATGGAGGAAACACAGAGGAAAATATGGAGGAAACACAGAGGAAAATATGGAGGAAACATGGAGGGAAACACTGAGGAAACAAGGAGGAAAATATGGAGGAAAATATGGAGGAAACAGAGGAAAATATGGAGGAAACAGAGGAAAATATGGAGGAAACAGAGGAAAATATGGAGGAAACAGAGGAAAATATGGAGGAAACACAGAGGAAAATATGGAGGAAACACTGAGGAAAATATGGAGGAAACACAGAGGAAAATATGGAGGAAACACAGAGGAAAATATGGAGGAAACACAGAGGAAAATATGGAGGAAACACAGAGGAAAATATGGAGGAAACATGGAGGGAAACACTGAGGAAACAAGGAGGAAAATATGGAGGAAAATATGGAGGAAACAGAGGAAAATATGGAGGAAACAGAGGAAAATATGGAGGAAACAGAGGAAAATATGGAGGAAACAGAGGAAAATATGGAGGAAACACAGAGGAAAATATGGAGGAAACACTGAGGAAACATGGAGGAAATATGGAGGAAAATATGGAGGAAACACAGAGGAAAATATGGAGGAAACACAGAGGAAAATATGGAGGAAACACAGAGGAAAATATGGAGGAAACACAGAGGAAAATATGGAGGAAACACAGAGGAAAATATGGAGGAAACAGAGGAAAATATGGAGGAAACACTGAGGAAACTATGGAGGAAACACTGAGGAAACATGGAGGAAACACAGAGGAAAATATGGAGGAAACACAGAGGAAAATATGGAGGAAACACAGAGGAAAATATGGAGGAAACAGAGGAAAATATGGAGGAAACAGAGGAAAATATGGAGGAAACAGAGGAAAATATGGAGGAAACAGAGGAAAATATGGAGGAAACAGAGGAAAATATGGAGGAAACAGAGGAAAATATGGAGGAAACACAGAGGAAAATATGGAGGAAACACTGAGGAAACATGGAGGAAACACAGAGGAAAATATGGAGGAAACATGGAGGGAAACACTGAGGAAACAAGGAGGAAAATATGGAGGAAAATATGGAGGAAACAGAGGAAAATATGGAGGAAACAGAGGAAAATATGGAGGAAACAGAGGAAAATATGGAGGAAACAGAGGAAAATATGGAGGAAACACAGAGGAAAATATGGAGGAAACACTGAGGAAAATATGGAGGAAACACAGAGGAAAATATGGAGGAAACACAGAGGAAAATATGGAGGAAACACAGAGGAAAATATGGAGGAAACACAGAGGAAAATATGGAGGAAACATGGAGGGAAACACTGAGGAAACAAGGAGGAAAATATGGAGGAAAATATGGAGGAAACAGAGGAAAATATGGAGGAAACAGAGGAAAATATGGAGGAAACAGAGGAAAATATGGAGGAAACAGAGGAAAATATGGAGGAAACACAGAGGAAAATATGGAGGAAACACTGAGGAAACATGGAGGAAATATGGAGGAAAATATGGAGGAAACACAGAGGAAAATATGGAGGAAACACAGAGGAAAATATGGAGGAAACACAGAGGAAAATATGGAGGAAACACAGAGGAAAATATGGAGGAAACAGAGGAAAATATGGAGGAAACAGAGGAAAATATGGAGGAAACAGAGGAAAATATGGAGGAAACAGAGGAAAATATGGAGGAAACAGAGGAAAATATGGAGGAAACAGAGGAAAATATGGAGGAAACACAGAGGAAAATATGGAGGAAACACTGAGGAAACATGGAGGAAAATATGGAGGAAACACTGAGGAAAATATGGAGGAAATTATGGAGGAAAATATGGAGGAAAACACTAAAAAATCTGAGGAAAAATAGGAAAATTGGAGAAAACGCACAGAAAACTGATGAACTTACAGAAGAAACACAGAGAACACGAAGGAAATATGGAGAAACACTGAGGAAACAGAGAAAACATGGAGGACAAACGAAGAAAACAGAGGAAATATTGAAAAAAGAAGGAAACATAAGAAAAAGGAAATAATATGGAGGAAATATTGAGGAATAAAACAGGAAACAGGAAGGAAACACTGAGGACCTAATTTTTGCTCAAATAATATCATTGATGGATGGTGATGACCTTTGCTGACCTTCTGCACGCCGACCTTCAGCGCTCTCTCGATGACCTGAGGAAAATCATCTGAGAGACACAACAGACGTCACACACTGTGATCTGCTCTGAAACAACATGACACGCGTAAAGTGTGTGACAATACACTCATCATGGAGAAAATCTGCCCTGCATTCATCCCGTATCACTTGGAAAGCAAGTGTACCTAATAAAGTGGCCAGTGAGTGTATTCTTCATTTTTAATAACAATGAGTTTTCATGTTGGCATTACCTTCATGTTTCTGAGTTCCTCTATAGACTCCTCTGAACATTGAGTCTGTTAGATTGATGCCAATATCTGCAGACAGAGACAGTTCAGTACATGTGTTTCTTTATGAGTGACAGTGTCATAAACCTTCATGTTTCAGTCATTCTGCTGAAAGATCACTTCTTAAATTATCAAACACATAATAATAATCTCTCACCTATGAATCTGAAGTTTGCCATTGTGATTTTTGCAGAAGTAGATAAATAAAACCTGCACGCGCTTCTCAACGCGCCCATATACACAACAAACACGTGGTCGAGTGGGCGGGGCTTCGCGACCCGGAAGAATCTCTAGTTGGAGAATCGATGGTCTAATAATTCCTACTGTCTATGAATAATTCTAGGTTGGTTGGATTTGAATGGCATACTTGCATACTATTTCATATGGCAGAGACAGTTAAGTAGTGTGCTATTCTAAATTAAGTCAG
>JAPDVR010000010.1:48533120-48538120 GCA_026230005.1 Gila orcuttii
CCTGCATCTGCGGAGAATGAGTACGTGGCTCTCCGGGCGTCTGTGGTGCTCCTCAGGGTGCTCCTCAAGGTGCTCTTCAAGGTGCTCCTCAGGGTGCTCCTCAGGGTGCTCCTCAGGGTGCTCCTCAGGGTGCTCCTCAGGGTGCTCCTCAAGGTGCTCCTCAGGGTGCTCCTCAGGGTGCTCCTCAAGGTGCTCCTCAGGGTGCTCCTCAAGGTGCTCCTCAGGGTGCTCCTCAAGGTGCTCCTCAGGGTTCTCCTCAAGGTGCTCCTCAAGGTGCTCCTCAGGGTGCTCCTGAGGGTGCTCCTCAGGGTGCTCCTCAAGGTGCTCCTCAAGGTGCTCCTCAGGGTGCTCCTGAAGGTGCTCCTCAGGGTGCTCCTCAAGGTGCTCCTCAGGGTGCTCCTCTGCGTGCTCCTCAAGGTGCTCCTCAGGGTGCTCCTCAGGGTGCTCCTCAGGGTGCTCCTCAAGGTGCTCCTCAGGGTGCTCCTCAGGGTGCTCCTCAGGGTGCTCCTCAAGGTGCTCCTCAGGGTGCTCCTCAGGGTGCTCCTCAGGGTGCTCCTCACCGCACACATTCGTCAGGTTCTACTCTTTGGACCTGTACTCTACACCGGGGTCCCGTCTCGTCCTAGTGCTTCTCTTATGATTTCACAGTTGTCGCTATGCTTGTGTTGCTATAGCAACTGGGTCCGAACCAAAGTTCATGTTTTGATACATTTTATACATCGGTAAGTTTTGGTTTGGTTTCACATTGCAATTCTGCGAGCACACTAAAGAGCTTTACATGACATACTTGCGTCCTGTCGTCATCATCTGTGTGGGCTGCATCTCGACACTAATTGGTTTGTAAACGGACGTGCGTCTGATGTCAGCGTGTTGTGATTCGGCGGGTAACTTTGACAAGAGTAAATGAACAGACGCATATCGTTGCCATTATACTGTTATTATTACGGCATTACCGCCTGCAGCAGCAGCTATACTCGAGGTGAGTTCAAACTCGCCAAATGAACGTCCTCGTTGAGCAAACATTTTATTAAAGCGTTTAATTTTACCGTCGCCGGCAGGAAAGCAGGAGAAGACTGCAAGCAATCTCGCGAGAACCACCGGAACTTCCTGTGAATGCTCTGAAAGTCCGAAACATACAGAAAATGCTTTCACACTAGAAAAACGAACCAAACCTTTGTTCAATTCGATCCGGACCGAGACTACCTCTTTTCGTCTGACCAAATTTCGTCTGTTTGGTCCGGATCGTGGTCGGGGGAAGATCACACCTGTAATTTTGATTCGGATCAAACTGAAAAGTCAGAAAATCCGGACCAAACAAGGTAGGTGTGAAAGGGCCCATAGACATTATCAAAATGTTGTCAAAATAATTGTGGTTCGCATGGACACACGAAATCGATAAAAAAAATCTGTATTACACATTTTTAAGGCCAGGCAAGTAGTTTGTTGAGGTCAGTTTGTAGAGAAAGACTACACGCCTACACACATATATATTCAAACGCGCATATCTTTAGCCTGAACACGTAACACGCATGTGCATGCCGTCAGCATTTACACATTTCGTGCTTTTGAAGTTTGCGCAGAGATTTTAACTTCTTTATTTTTTTATTATTCAACGCCTGTACCTTGGAACCCATTTCAATGTTTGTGTTCTCGAGCCGCCAGACACTGTTGTTGTGTAAATGAGCGGCCGGAGCGCGTTAAGGGTTTTCTGTTAGAACGGTGTCGTGGTAGCGGCCACTAAGTTAATAACTAATGATATTTACAACAAAAGTGAATCAATCAAAACTAACTTTATCTGGACAATAACTTTATTCTAGAGCAGCTGTAAAGCCTAAACAATCTCTGTTACTTTAATTTCCTATTATCACTGTAAAGCTGCTTTGAAACAGTCCATATTGTTAAAAGTGCTGTATAAATGAAGGTGACTTGACTTATAGACGTTCGCTTGAAAGGGAACGCCTCGGTTATGACTGTAACCTCAGTTCCCTGAAGAGGGAACGAGACGCTGCGTCACTTGCCATATCTTCTGTGCCTGTCTGCGACTTCAGAGTTTTACGAAGCTAACGCTGCTGTGTTTCGTGCAGCTTTATAGTGTCCTGGTTCGTGACGTCGCCCCGCCTCTGACGTTACGCCACACCATTGGACTGATTTCACATGTGCTTCAAGACGTCATCGCGCGAAGCGTTCCCTCAGCGTCAATCGACACAGCCTCTCGTTCCGTCTTCAGGGAACCGAGGTTACAGTCGTAACTGAGGCGTTTTACATTATAGCAATATTTCACTGTTTTTACAGTATTTTTGATCAAATAAAAGCAGCTTTGGTGAGCAGAAGAGACTCTTTCAAAACATTAACAAATCTTGATTATTCCAATTTTTTTAATGATACATCATTTAACAGCAGATTTATGGGCTGTTTACACGACACCGTTTTCAACTAAAAACGGACAACTTTTTATGCTTTTTGGCCGTTCATTTACACAACAATGGCGTTTGGATGCCTGAAAACGTAAGTTTTTGAAAACGGTCTCCGTGTAAACAACAAAAACGCGAATCTCTAAAGACTCTAAAGACAGCAGACTACAGCGTTTTTAGTCGTTTTCATGGATCTGTGGGTACGCGAAAAACTCAAAAGAAAAACTTCTCCGTTTTAAGCATATCGTTGTCGTGTAAACGTACCCTTAGATACAAAATATCAAAACAAATGTCATTGATGGTAAATTAAGAAACACAAACGCTTGATTTTACTCACAGTCTCCAGCGTCTTCATCGCGCTCCGTAAAAACTCCCCAAGGCTCTTCGCGTCGATGAACCCATCATCTGCACAGAAGCAGGTGTGTGTGAGGTGTGTGAAGTCGCCGTCAGGTGTGTGTGAGGTGTGTGTGAGGTGTCTGAACTCCCCGTCGAGGTGTGTGTGAGGTGTGTGAGCTTCCCGTCAGGTGTGTGTGAGGTGTGTGAGCTCCCCGTCAGGTGTGTGTGAGGTGTGTGAGCTCCCTGTCGGGTGTGTGTGAGGTGTGTGAGCTCCCCGTCAGGTGTGTGTGAGGTGTGTGAGCTCCCCGTCAGGTGTGTGTGAGATATGTGAGCTCCCCGTCGGGTGTGTGTGAGGTGTGTGAGCTCCCCGTCGAGGTGTGTGTGAGGTGTGTGAGCTCCCCGTCAGGTGTGTGTGAGGTATGTGAGCTCGCCGTCGGGTGTGTGTGAGGTGTGTGAGCTCCCCGTCGAGGTGTGTGTGAGGTGTGTGAGCTCCCCGTCAGGTGTGTGTGAGGTATGTGAGCTTCCCGTCGGGTGTGTGTGAGGTGTGTGAGCTCCCCGTCGGGTGTGTGTGAGGTGTTTGAGCTCCCTGTCGGGTGTGTGTGAGGTGTGTGAGGTGTTTGAGCTCCCCGTCGGGTGTGTGTGAGGTGTGTGAGCTCCCTGTCGGGTGTGTGTGAGGTGTGTGAACTCCCCGTCGAGGTGTGTGTGAGGTGTGTGAGCTCCCCATCGGGTGTGTGTGAGGTGTCTGAGCTCCCCGTCAGGTGTGTGTGAGGTGTGTGAGCTCCCCGTCGGGTGTGTGTGAGGTGTGTGAGCTCCCCGTCGGGTGTGTGTGAGGTGTGTGAGCTCCCTGTCGGGTGTGTGTGAGGTGTGTGAGCTCCCCGTCGGGTGTGTGTGAGGTGTGTGAGCTCCCCGTCGGGTGTGTGTGAGGTGTGTGAACTCTTCAGGGTGTGTGTGAGGTGTGTGAGCTCCCCGTCGGGTGTGTGTGAGGTGTGTGAGCTCCCCGTCGGGTGTGTGTGAGGTGTGTGAGCTCCCCGTCGGGTGTGTGTGAGGTGTGTGAGCTCCCCGTCGGGTGTGTGTGAGGTGTATGAGCTCCCCGTCGGGTGTGTGTGAGGTGTGTGAACTCTTCAGGGTGTGTGTGAGGTGTGTGAGCTCCCCGTCGGGTGTGTGTGAGGTGTGTGAGCTCCCCGTCGGGTGTGTGTGAGGTGTGTGAGCTCCCCGTCGGGTGTGTGTGAGGTGTGTGAGCTCCCCGTCGGGTGTGTGTGAGGTGTGTGAGCTCCCCGTCGGGTGTGTGTGAGGTGTGTGAGCTCCCCGTCGGGTGTGTGTGAGGTGTATGAGCTCCCCGTCGGGTGTGTGTGAGGTGTGTGAACTCTTCAGGGTGTGTGTGAGGTGTGTGAGCTCCCCGTCGGGTGTGTGAGGTGTGTGAGCTCCCCGTCGGGTGTGTGTGACGTGTGTGAACTCTTCAGGGTGTGTGTGAGGTGTGTTAGCTCACCGTCGCGGTCGAACTGAGTCCAGCTGTTGAGGAAGCCAGTGGCGGTCAGATCGCTGCAGAAACTCTCCATGACTGATGATCAGAGTCGAGCTCCAGCTCATCATGAGCATCAGCAGCTCCTCCTCTCCTCCGGGCCACAATTACACCCACATAATGATCCGTCACTGGAGACAACACACAATCACACACACAGAGCAAACCCACACACTCCACAGCTGCGCTGCTCACGCAAAACTACATTCATCTCATGATCACACACACACAGATAGAAGAATACAGAAGTGCATCAATAATTCATCAGATCCAAACATGTTCCTCTAAACAGACCCAGACAACATCAATCACACACACACACACACACACACACACACACACATGCACGCACGCACGCACACACACACACACACACACACACACACACACACACACACACACATGCACGCACGCACACACGCACACACACACACACACACACACACACACACACACACACACACACACACACACAGATAGAAGAATACAGAAGTGCATCAATAATTCATCAGTTCCATACAACACGTTTCTCACTCTGAACAGAAACAGAAATCTAAACAGACCCAGACGACATCTATCACACACACACACAAACACACACACACATGCACGCACACACACACACTACAATGAAAAAGATGGATGTTACTTTAAAACATTTTCACTTCTAGTAATATTTTTTTTTACAAATAATTACAAAGAAACAGGAAGTAACAACCCAGAGAACAGGGAAC
>JAPDVR010000010.1:48543120-48545620 GCA_026230005.1 Gila orcuttii
TTCTACAGCACTTTATTCAGTTCAGATCGTTTCAAACTGTGTGCAGCTTCACATTCATAAACAGGAGAATAACAGAATCAATGATGCAAACTTCATCAAACAGATTCAGGGGTGAAGCTGCTCTACAGAAGATGAAAGAGTCACTCAGATCAGTCTGATAGTGTCAGTGCAGTCAGATTAATATTATTACTGGATATTGCGTGTCCTATGGACATGACAATAATAATAATAATGTGTCCAGTTCATTTATTTTGTCCTTGACTCTGTAAAAAAATGTCCCACTTTTATTAAATGGATTTAGCTACTATGTACTAACATTGAAATTAATGATTTGATACAATGGACTTATTGTGTACATACATGTTTTTACAATTGTAAATCATATTTAAAAAATATCTGCATGTAATTACAGCTGTAATTAATTTATGTAATTACATTTGTAATTACACTGTTGACCCTTCCCTTACACCTGAACCTTAACCCTACCCATAACACCACACACACCTGGAACCTGGAACCTAACCCTAACCCGAACCTCACCCGTATCACACCTCAGTAGCAGCAAGTGTTTTACAATACAACATGAGCACAATCAGTACATTAGACAGTCCTTACAGAAAAATGCGGAGTTTTTTTGTGATTGTTGCGGGCAAAAATCCTCGATAATGCGGCACGTTTTCTTAAAAAATGCGATGGAATATGCGGGATATTTATGCAATTTTATGCGATGAAATTGCAGGAACTTGCAAAAACTGCGGTTTGATGAAAAAGAGAGAAAAAAGTGATTCCCCAACACCCTGTTCTCACTAGGCTACTACCTTAATGTAAAGAGTCATTTCTTATTACTTCCTATGATAAGCAAGCATAACACATCACAGAAAGTGCTGGAATATTTAAATCTCATCTTGTTTTATTTCAGACCTTAATAAACACACGGCTTACAGAACTTACAGAACATTGAGTCAAACAAGTTCTGTAGCTTTACAAAAGGAATATGCTACAACTTCTGTAAAAATGTATAAATAAAATATAAAAAACTAAAATGTGTGTTTCCTGTTTTACAGCTTTTCGATGATGTTCACGTCGCGTAATTACGTCACTTCATAACGTTTCCATGGCAACAGGGGAAAATGGCTGCTCGTGTGTGAAGTAAACACAACACTTTTCAACTTTCTGATATATGTGACTTTTTTGCAACGAAAATGCGGGGATTATGAAATCATGCAAGCCCCGCATATTTTGCATGGAAATCGCAATTTATTCGGCGAAAGTGCGGCGTATTTGAAAAAATACGCCCAACCCCCCCACCCCCCCGCATAAATATGCGGACTTTGGCTGATTATGCATTGAATTATGCGATCGCATAATCGCGTTTGTCTGGAGAGACTGATTGTACAAGTACATTAAGCCACTTAATATAAAGTGTCAAACTAATATAAAGTACCAAAACTGCCCTGTAAACTCACGCGCTGTGTTTCTCGGAGTGTGTTCTGGCGCTTTACGGCAGCTCTGCTGGGTTTGGTCTTCTTGGTCCGCCGCGGCCTGAACTTGGTGGCGTGCTGAAGAGGGGGCGTGTCTCCGGTGGGCAGGTCGCTGAAGCTCATTGGCTGAGGCTGCGGTAGCTCCGCCTCCACGGGGGGCGGGGACTCTGGCTGTGGAGGGGGCGGAGTCGGGGGCGGCGGCAGATCGTTCACACTGAGAGACACGTCCTCTAATGCTTTGCACAGATCAAAGTCCAGCTCTGACACACACACACACACACACCAGAAACACAATTAACCAGCAGTAATTAACAAACACTAACGAGAGCAATGGAACCTGATTGGTGTAGGTGACGTGTACCGAAGGCGGAGGACATGGGTCTGAACATCCTGCTGTGAATGCTCTTCCTCTTGGCTTTATGTGTCCGCTGGAGATCGAACACACACACACACACACATCAGCGTCTCCTGATATTAACACTCATATGCATAAGCAAATACACAGCATCAACATGGTGTGATTGTTCTTTGTGGAGCTCATGATCACAGTATTATTTCACAGAAGAGAAAAGAGGAAAATGTAAAAATGCATTTGTGTGATGGGTAGGTTTGGGGGTCGGGCTAGTGTGTGTGTATGTGTGTGTGATGGGTAGGTTTGGGGGTCGGGCTAGTGTGTGTGTGTGTGATGGGTAGGTTTGGGGTCGGGCTAGTGTGTGTGTGTGTGTGTGTGTGATGGGTAGGTTTGGGGTCAGGCTAGTGTGTGTGTGTGTGTGTGTGATGGGTAGGTTTGGGGTCGGGCTAGTGTGTGTGTGGTTGTGTGTGTGTGTGTGATGGGTAGGTTTAGGGGTCTGGTTAATGTGTGTGTGTGTGTGTGTGTGTGTGTGTGTGTGATGGGTAGGTTTGGGGGTCGGGCTAGTGTGTGTGTGTGTGTGTGATGGGTAGGTTTGGGGTCGGGCTAGTGTGTGTGTGAGATGAGTAGGTTTGGGGGTCGGGCTAGTGTGTGTGTGTGTGTGTGATGG
>JAPDVR010000010.1:48548120-48553120 GCA_026230005.1 Gila orcuttii
GCGTACGAAGGATCCCACGCATATTCTCTTTGTACATCCCAATTAACGTAAAAATGAGCGCACATGCACGAGCACAACGCCCCACCCAGTCTCCTCCCTTAATTAAATACATTTAAATATGGTAATGAGTCCACTTTGGCAAAAGAAAGGAGTAAGAAAATGGCTAAAGCAAGCGGCAAGAAGTGAAACTTTACAGAAAGTGAATCGGAGATGCTACTATCGGAGGTAGAAATATTTGGAACTTTGTCCTCTGGAATTAATAACAAAAGGAAAAAATATGAGTGAGAGAGTTTGGCTGATGCCGTCAATGCGGTGGGATCTGAAAGTCGCACTGTAAATGACCTTAAAAAAAAAATGGTCTGATATAAAGGTGGACGTTAAATGGAGAACTGCTGCGCACCGACAAAGTGTGGGCAGAACAAGCAGTGGTAAAGGGGTCAGAGAATTGCCTCAATTATGGGTGACACTTTACTCTCTGGAGTAGTATCCGCTGCTGTGGGAGACTCGGATTTACTACAGGACTGCCACGAAGGTAACCAATATTATCTGCACATTTATTGAATGGAAATGTTTCCGATTCACATATGCAAATTCTTCTTCAGATGGCGCCTTTATAGCAATGTGTGTGCAGTCGATCGCTCCGATTACATTAGGAAAACCGGCTATCGCTGCAAATTGCGTTTTAATGTTTGGCTGGTCAACTGCATTATATGGGAATATCATATGCTTTTATATGTTCTTACTTAATTGCATAATTGATAGAATATTCCCATAAGGCTCGTGTGACAATATATGTAAATTATTTTATAAATTGCAAATTAATAGCAATGCATCCCACAGGTGGTAGTGCGATAGACTTGTAGAACAATTCGTTGTGTAATGTTTGCAATTAACTTCATTGCCTGTAAGAGTCGCCAACGAACAAAAACTATGAGAAATGTACGTACGCCAGACATGAAATTGGCGTGGAGGAACGCACATTCTCACGTTAATTTCACTGTTAGTACATCCGACCGTGAGCGTGAAAGCTGGTGTACGCAAAGTTTTTGTGCGTACGCAAGATTGATACATGAGGCCCCTGGTCTTTGGACGGGACGCGCAGGTTTTAGGTGACCTACCCGAAGCGGTGGTAGTAGGGGTGTGCGATATCGTCTGCGATAATATCGTAATATCGTAATTGTTGTTTTAACGATGTGCGATTTGACATAGCCTATCCCTCACACACACACTCACTTACACACACTCACACACACCCAGAGAGTGCATGCATACTCAACGTGATGTAGTCTTATAGATTAGACTAGTGCGGGTGCACATTTAGAGTGCAGTGATTTAGTCTTTATTTATATAATTTAGTAATAAATATCACAAGAGTGCAGTTTTTCTCCAAATATTAGCAAATGTGATATTGATTTTTTACAAGTTTAATAAACAAGAAGGTAATATTAAGTGACTTACATTTTAGACACCATATTGCCTGTTTTTTGCTCTATTTCGCCAACGAAAATAGTTTCTTACTGAGTGAATCAGCTTTTTGAACGAATCAGTTGACTAGGATAGATTAAGATAGTCAAATGATTCTTTCCTTGAATGAATAAGCCGTTTGAATGAATCGGTTGACTCTCCATGATTCGCTCATTAACAGTGACTCACTGCCCCCAACTGGCGGTTTCAATTTCACATTTAAAGCATCTTCTCTTGTTTTAAATCATTTTAAATATTAATATTCAATATTGCAAAGATGAATTTTGGTTGATACTGATTTCATTTGATTAGTAACAGCCCTATTGTGTCTTATTTTTATAATTGAATTTGATTAAATTTATGAAATTGACACAAAAGATGATGCATGCATATAATTGTTTAAATAATGGCTTTATAAAGGTAAAAATGCCCATATAAGGTAAAAATCAATTGAAAAATATTGGAAAAATAATTTCTGTCACTGCTGTGAACTGACGACCACACATGTATGAAGAATTTAAAAAGCTTTAGGAGTCGGCTGATTAAAGGCGTCTCTTCCATGTTAATTAGAGTTTTTGTCCTAGCTAGCCGCGACAAACACAAACACAAAGTGTGGCAATGATAATCTCAGGTACTGTTTATGTGCTTTATTTAATGTTAAAAGCGTGTAATGTGATTGAATATCATTTAGTGCTCCAGCTTTGTAGCTGTAAAAGCAACAATGGATAATTCACCTCAGATCTTGAAATTAAACAAATGGAAACAAGAACGTTCAAACTGTGAACAAACAAGTGTATTCTTTGACAAAGATTGTTTTAGTAACTCAGTAGCCTATGTATTTTTAATAATGGTGTAATATTTGTGAATTTGATTATGTATCCATTATCTTGTGAGTGCCGTCAGGATTACTATCTGGTGCCGCGAGACTCCGCCCACACGCTGTTCTGATTGGCTGTGGGTTTTAATTGATTTTGACGCATCTCGCAGTCGCGTCTAGTGTGGACAGACTAATTATTTGTCGCTGGAATCTTATGACATTGCGTCTGGTTAGAGACCCCGGCTCGTGTGTGTACCCATTCAAGGACGTCGCGTAAGTTTACTGCAACAATGGAGCCGCGAACTTCACATACTTTTGAAAATCCAGCGTTTAGTTGAACCTAGTAAGCGCTCATTGTCACAGTTGTAAACATGACGGCGTTCTTCTTCCACGAGGGGTTTGGCGTCACGCATTTGTTTCCAGGCGGACCGATAAAGAACGCGACACACAAAGGTCTCACGGACATACTGTAGAATCATCGCGACTTCGAAACTCCTGAAGCGTTTCCAGTACAGTGTGCCATGTGCATCAGGCGTTCAGCTAATGGCCCGTGGCGGCTGAGGCTAGCTTTACTTATATAGCGCTTTCTACAATACAGATTGCAGCGAAATCCCAATTCGTCGGCCTACTAACCCCAAGTGACGTCTCCGTGCCTCCTTTGGGGAACCGTAACCGAGGCGTTTTCTTCTGGGAACGAACACGTCACAATATTCCTCATTATAATAATTCATATGCAGAATAAAGGGGCGGGCCTGGTTGAGTTAGTTAGTAGTGTGTTAAACCGGCAGTTATGGAAAGGGGCAGGACTTTCCAAAACACACTAGAAGTGCTCGACCAATCACAACACACTGCTCCAGCCGACTAATCAGAGCACAGTGTGTTTTTCAGGAGGAGGGGCTTCATAGAGACAGGAAGTAAACAGAGAGTTACTGACAGACTGGGAAGAGAGGAGCCGCAACAATGGAGAATATGAGGAAAATAATCAACATTCAAGCAGGAAAAGCACAAAAACATTATTTATACATCGTTCATGGAACGTTTTTAGAACATTGAAATGCAACGTTCCTGTGTGTGTGTCAAGTCAAGTCAAGTCAAGTCAAATATATTTATATAGCGCTTTTCACAATACAGATTGTATCAAAGCTGCTTCACAGTATCAATCAAAACAACTTAACAATGTTTGTTTATTACTGGAAAAAAGACATCCAAGTTTGGTAGAGCTGATCAATGTTATGATTGGTTAATTAATTTGAATATCCCCAACTGAGCAAGCCAAAGGCAACAGTGGCAAGGAACCGAAAAACTCCATCCAGTGACCTAATGGTGTCCTAACACCCCATCAGATGACCCAATGGACAAAAAAAACCTTGGGAGAACCCAGGCTCAGTCGGGGGCCAGTTCTCCTCTGGCGTTTATGAACTAGAGGCCGAATTTACAGTAACTGTAAGATAAAAAATTTATATGAATGCCTGGCTAAATAGATGCGTCTTCAGTCTAGTTTTAAACTGGGAGAGCGAGTCTGAGCAACGAACAATATCAGGAAGGCTATTCCAGAGCTTCGGAGCTAAATGTGAAAATGCTCTGCCTCCTTTGGTGGATCTGGATATCCTAGGAATGACCAGAAGCCTCGAATTTAGTGATCTTAAAGAGCGCGATGGATTGTAAGGCGATAGAAGATTCGTTAAATAGACTGGAGCTAAACCATTTAGAGCTTTATAAGTCAAAAGCAATACCTTGTATTTAATATGGAACTTTATAGGTAACCAATGAAGTGATGATAAAATCAGTGTTATATGATCATATTTTCTTGATCTAGTAAGAACTCTAGCGGCTGCATTTTGGACTAACTGTAGCTTGTTTATTGAAGATGCAGGAAAACCAGCTAATAAAGCATTACAGTAATCTAGTCTCGAGGTCATGAATGCATGAACTAACTTTTCTGCATCAGAGACTGATAGCATATTACGTAGCTTAGCAATGTTTATAAGGTGGAAAAGGCAGTTTTTGTAACATATGAAATATGCTTTTCAAAAGACAGGCTGCAGTCTAATGTAACACCCAGGTCTTTTACTGTAGCGGATAAAGTAACAGGGCATCCTACTATGTTAAAGTCGTGCTGTGAAAGGTTTTGTGGACGGTTTTTAGAACCGATAAGTATTACCTCTGTCTTGTCTGGATTTAATAAAAGAAAAATATGCGTCATCCAATCTTTTATATCTTTAACACAATCTGTCAATTTGGATAATTTAGCGTATTCATCTGGCCGTGATGAAATATATATTTGAGTGTCATCAGCGTAACAATGGAAACTAATTCCATGTTTCCTTAGAATATTACCAAGTGGCAGCATATATATTGAGAATAATAAAGGGCCTAACACAGATCCCTGTGGCACTCCATAGTTTGCCGAAGTTATAATCGATTTTTCTCCATTTAAGTAGACGAAATGATAGCGGTCAGATAAGTATGACCTGAACCAGCTTAATGCTTGTCCTTGAACACCAGTGTAATTTTGTGGTCGATCTAAGAGTATTGTGTGATCTATAGTATCGAACGCAGCACTAAGATCAAGTAAAACTAGTACTGAGATACAGCCTTGGTCCGAAGCTAAAAGTAAATCATTTGTGATTCTAACTAGCGCAGTTTCAGTGCTATGATGTGGCCTGAATCCAGACTGAAACTTTTCATAGATGTCGTTTTCTTGCAAGAAAGAGCCGAG
>JAPDVR010000010.1:48558120-48563120 GCA_026230005.1 Gila orcuttii
GGCCGGATGGAAAGACTGTGAGGAGGTGCAAAAAGGCTGCAGGTTTTAGAGACCGCAGGGCTGTAGCGATAGGGTGTAACGCCTTGGAAACAAAGCCAGAATTTATGAAGTGGTGATTGAATGCTTCAGCCATGGAGTTTTTATTAGTAACAACTGTCATCCACTTTTAGGGACAATGGTATGGTCCGGGTTTGTTTTCAAGTTTTTTTACCGTATTCCAAAATGCTTTTGGATTCGCACCACAAAGTGTGAACTGTTCTTTAAAGAAGCTTTAGCCTCAACCGCTTGTGTGGCCTCGTTCCTGATTTGACGAAATAAAAGGCTGTCTTTGGCAGAACGTGACTCTGCGCCAGGCTGTAGTTTTTGCTGAAGCAGAACAGCGAGATCACGATTAATCCATGGGCTGTTGCGGTTTTTATGCGTATCTTTTTGCTTGGGGGATGTTTGTTGATCACAGCAATAAGAAGATCTTTAAAATTTTATTAGCTCATTAAACACAAAGCTTCCGTAAAGAAAATCTGTTACTAGCGAGCAGTTGACGACGGTTATCATCAGCGAATAACTGTCATGACCGACCAATCAGAATCAAGCGTTTCAGAGAGTTGTGTAATAAACCTGAATGAGCGAGTGTGTGTCGCACCTGAATTTGGTATGTGTGTCGCACCTGAGTTTGGTGTGTGTGTCGCACCTGTGTGTGTCGCACCTGAGTTTGGTGTGTGTGTCGCACCTGTGTGTGTCGCACCTGAGTTTGGTGTGTGTGTCGCACCTGTGTGTCGCACCTGAGTTTGGTGTGTGTGTCGCACCTGAATTTGGTATGTGTGTCGCACCTGAGTTTGGTGTGTGTGTCGCACCTGTGTGTGTCGCACCTGAGTTTGGTGTGTGTGTCACACCTGAGTTTGGTGTGTGTGTCGCACCTGAGTTTGGTGTGTGTGTGTCGCACCTGAGTTTGGTGTGTGTGTCGCACCTGAGTTTGGTGTGTGTGTCGCACCTGTGTCTGTCGCACCTGAGTTTGGTGTGTGTGTCGCACCTAAGTTTGGTGTGTGTGTGTATGTGTGTGTGTTGCACCTGAGTTTGGTGTGTGTGTTTCACCTGGGTTTGGTGTGTGTGTCGCACCTGAGTTTGGTGTGTGTGTCGCACCTGTGTCTGTCGCACCTGAGTTTGGTGTGTGTGTCGCACCTAAGTTTGGTGTGTGTGTTGCACCTGAGTTTGGTGTGTGTGTGTGTTGCACCTGAGTTTGGTGTGTGTGTCGCACCTGAGTTTGGTGTGTGTGTTTCACCTGGGTTTGGTGTGTGTGTCGCACCTGAGTTTGGTGTGTGTGTCGCACCTGAGTTTGGTGTGTGTGTGTGTGTTGCATTTGAGTTTGGTGTGTGTGTCACCTGGGTTTGGTGTGTGTGTGTTGCATTTGAGTTTGGTGTGTGTGTCACCTGAGTTTGGTGTGTGTGTCACCTGAGTTTGGTGTGTGTGTCACCTGAGTTTGGTGTGTGAGTTTGGTGTGTTTGTCATCTGAGTTTGGTGTGTGTGATGGCGTGTGTGTGTGTGTGTGTGTCACCTGAGTTTGGTGTGTGTGTGTGTGTGTGTGTTGCATTTGAGTTTGTTGTGTGTGTCACCTGGGTTTGGTGTATGTGTGTGTGTTGCATTTGAGTTTGGTGTGTGTGTCACCTGGGTTTGGTGTATGTGTGTGTGTTGCATTTGAGTTTGGTGTGTGTGTCACCTGGGTTTGGTGTATGTGTGTGTGTGTGTGTTGCATTTGAGTTTGGTGTGTGTGTGTGTGTGTCACCTGAGTTTGGTGTGTGTGTGTGTGTGTGTCACCTGAGTTTGGTGTGTGTGTCACCTGAGTGTGGTGTGTGAGTTTGGTGTGTTTATCACCTGAGTTTGGTGTGTGTCACCTGAGTTTGGTGTGTGTGATGGCGTGTGTGTGTGTGTGTGTGTGTGTGTCAACTGAGTTTGGTGTGTGTGAGTCACCTGAGCCTGAGTTTGGTGTGTGTGTGTCACCTGAGTTTGGTGTGTGTGTGTCACTTGAGTTAGGTGTGTGTGTGTCACCTGAGTTTGGTGTGTGTGTGTCACCTGAGTTTGGTGTGTGTGTGTGTGTCACCTGAGTTTGGTGTGTGTGTGTGTGTGTCACCTGAGTGTGGTGAGTGTGTGTGTCACCTGAGTTTGGTGTGTGTGTGTGTGTGTGTGTGTCACCTAGGGCTGGGCGGTATATCGAGTTTGTACAATATATCGATATTTTTTATCCCCACGATATGGAATGAGCCAATACCGTTTATATCGATACAGTAGTTTGATACGAGCACATCTGAAAAATAGCGGAGGACGCAGTGTGAGCTCCTGCAGTGAAAGTAGCCTACAATTTGTCCTAAACATGACACAAGCTTATATTAAGCGCTTTAAAATAACTGGTAAGATATAGTTAACAAGTTTAAAGCAGCTTGCCCTGTCAGATTCTCTGACAGAGACTGTTGCTGACTGACAGATAAATACTTGCGCTGTTTAATGCGTTTGAGACATGGTGCTTTCCTCAGTGCTTAACTTACATTTCACAGGTATATTCTCCATCTGTAAATGTTAGAAAATCAAACAAATATGTCCATTTCACTGTCAGGAGAGGACGAGCTTCTGCAAGTGAATCTCCGCTAAAATTCAAGCTTCCGTTAATGAGCGCGCATGCGCGCCAAACAGACGAGCACAATAGAATAGTAGCGCAATAATTCTGACTAAAATATACATAGGCTATTGCTAAAATATTTGTTGTTGGAGACAATAAATGTGCCATATGTGGAATTTTAAACCTACAAGTATATTTTTATGAAAGTGGCCATAATAATGGGGTAATCAAATGCAGGCTAATATAATTAGTCTGTGCTTTTGTTTTTATTTTCATTTTTAGTTTAGCCTTAAGTCATTTTAAAAACAAAAGAATTATATTTGTTTTTAGTTTGTAATGTTACAATGTAATGTGATTTTAACCACCTTTTTGCACATAATATATTGCATAGCCTACATTACATTCACTATATTTGTTTCCATCTCCTTCAATATCAACATTGTTTGGAAATCATTGAGCAGGATGTGAAATATTTTTTTTTTAAATAAATACAGATTTTCTTTATCCAAATAGAAAAACGTAGAAAGTACCGAGATATATATCGTATATCGCCATTTAACCAAAAAATACCGAGATATGATTTTTTGGCCATATCGCCCAGCCCTAGTGTCACTAGGAGTTTGGTGTGTGTGTGTATGTCACCTGGATTTGGTTTGTGTCACCTGGGTTTGGTGTGTGTGTCACACCTGAGTTTGGTGTGTGTGTCGCACCTGAGTTTGGTGTATGTGTGTGTCACCTGAGTTTGGTGTGTGTGTGTGTGTGTTTCATTTGAGTTTGGTGTGTGTGTCACCTGGGTTTGGTGTATGTGTGTGTGTGTGTGTGTGTGTGTGTGTGTGTGTGTGTGTGTGTGTGTGTGTTGCATTTGAGTTTGGTGTGTGTGTCACCTGAGTTTGGTGTGTGTGTCACCTGAGTTTAGTGTGTGTGTGTGTGTGTGTGTCACCTGAGTTTGGTGTGTGTGTGTCACCTGAGTTTGGTGTGTGTGTTTGGTGTGTTTGTCACCTGAGTTTGGTGTGTGTGATGGCGTGTGTGTGTGTGTGTCACCTGAGTTTGGTGTGTGTGAGTCACCTGAGCCTGAGTTTGGTGTGTGTGTGTCACCTGAGTTAGGTGTGTGTGTGTCACCTGAGTTTGGTGTGTGTGTGTGTGTGTGTGTCACCTGAGTTTGGTGTGTGTGTGTCACCTGAGTTTGGTGTGTGTGTGTCACCTGAGTTTGGTGTGTGTGTGTGTGTGTGTGTCACCTGAGTGTGGTGAGTGTCACCTGAGTTTGGTGTGTGTGTGTGTGTCACCTGAGTTTGGTGTGTGTGTGTGTGTGTGTGTGTGTGTGTGTGTGTCACCTGGATTTTGTGTGTGTGTGTGTGTGTGTGTGTGTGTGTGTGTGTGTGTGTGTGTCACCTGAGTTTGGTGTTGACCTGCAGAGCTTTGGCCAGCATCTTGGCCCCGAAGTCCCCCATGTTGTTCCCGCTGATGTCCAGGTGTGTCAGACTGGTGTTCCCGCCCAGAGCGTTCAGAACCAGCGACAGATCGGCCTTCAGACGCGAGTCTGCCAGAGACAGAGACGCCAGCGGCTACACACACACACACACACACACACACACACACACACACAGAGTCTGACACCCAGGTAAAATTATGCATTCTCCAGTCTGAAATTAATATCACTAACTTCTATCACAAAACAGCAGCTGAAGATGAAACGGTGAGTCTCAGAGCTTTCCAAAGACATGCATGATGTCAAGATTTGATGCAGGAAATGTTGTTGCCAAATTTGAAACATGACTCCGCCCACTAGGGGGAGGAGCCTAAATGAGCCCCAATGCAATGTTTGATTTCGAAACGGTTTTCACAGGATGAATTTGGAGTGTTTTGCAGATTCAAATGATGCTTAACTTATGATGATTATTAAAATCTGTGATAGGGAAACAAGGCAGGATCCAAACGGGACGGATCTACAAACTCACTGAATCCTCTTCCTGAATCATTTGGACCACAGAGACCAGAACCTGCCCGAGATTCCTGAAACACACACACACACACACACACACACACACACACACACTGTAACTGAACTGGATTGCATTATTTGTGAGCGTCACATGAGCTCAGAACTGATTTAGTCTCACTTGGTTTTGATGTTGCTGAAGTTCCTGCCGATGGACAAGTGTTTGATGGAGCGGTTCTTCCCGAGCCACTCGAGCAGCGTAGACATATCCGAGTCCAGCCCTGCCACACACACACACACACACACACACACACACACACCTGAGTACTGAATCAACACAGCAGCAGACGGCAGTGTGTGTGTGATTGTGTGTGTGTGTGTGTGTGCTTGTGTGTGTGTGAGCATGTGTGTGTGTGTGTGTTTGTGTGTGTGTATTAACCGTTGTCAGACACGTCCAGG
>JAPDVR010000010.1:48568120-48588120 GCA_026230005.1 Gila orcuttii
GAACATTCACACCTGAAAACACACACACAGATACACGCACACACACACAGAGATGCACACACACACACAACACACACACACACACACACACACACACACACACACACACACACACACACACACACACAAAGTAACCAATGAACACAACATCATGATTGCAGGTGCTTCTCAAACACAAGGCTTTCTATTAATGTTAAGAAAGAACAACTAAAAAATAAATTCATTATTTTACATATTTAGATTATTCTAGAAGATTTATGGGTGCACATTATTAATATTTTAATAATACTAAATCAGAATAAGTTCCTCTTGCAGCATCTCTTCTCTTCTCTGATGATGTGGGCGGGGCTATAACCTGTCACTCACATGAGATCAGCCAATAGCAAACCACCACCATCCAATCATCCAATCAATTCCCTACGGACACAATCAAGCCCCGTCCACATTTGAGAGAGTGTGTGTGCGTACCTTTAGATGACAGTGAGTTCTTGGACAGGTCCAGGTGTTTCAGTCCAGGTGTGAGTTTAGACAGTGCAGGGCTCAGAAACATGACACCTGTCAATCACACACACAGAACAGTTACTGGAAGAACCTCTGAGAACCTCTCCAGAACATGAGCCTAACAGGGAACGGTTCTGTAGTTTAGGTTGTAATCGCAATTAGATTTTTTCCCCTAGCCGTTCAGCCCTAGTGTATACATGAGAGAGTGCGTGTGTGTGTGTGTGTGTGTGTGTGAGTTCTGTACCTTTGTCTTCAATACAGTTGTTGGCCAGACTGATTGTCTTTAACGCTGAGTTTGGATTCTGACTCAACGCAGCAGCAAACCTCTGAGCAAAATCACTGAAACACACACACAGTAAAATGTAGTGTAAAACAGACTGTACATAAATATACTGTATATGTGTGTGTAGGGTTGGGCCGATGGACGATATCATCGTCCATTGTGATGGCTGACAGACATCACGATGTTTAGCCGGCATCGCGATCCCCCCCCCCCCACGTTTCCATGGTGACGCTTCATGCTTGGTACGTGATTCACCACAGCCAAAATAGCGCTGTATGAAAGATGAAGCGCTTTTATTTATAAATATTAACAAACTTGCTTACCATGTCATCAACTATCTTCTATTCCGATTCTCAAATATGTGTAAGTGAGTTTGTTTTGTTGTTTAAAAAAACTTTTATAAATGATCTTGATCTGTAACGTGAGATGGGCGCCGTCATTTTTGTTTGTGCCGCAGTTCAGAGATTCCTGTCTGTTGGATTTATTACAGCGCGTGAATTCATCAGTTTCTCCCGAAATACATGAAAGTGGCCGGTGAACTGGAAGAAAAATAGAGTTGACTATATAGTTATTTACACTGTGTGTCTAATATGAATAAAAACCGTCAGCAAATATATTTGAATGGTTTGTTATTGCTGCTTATAGACACCATTGTGTATTTTACAAACTATAAATGTATTGTTTTGCTATAAATTATATGTATTTAAATGTCTGAAACCTAAAATAAACATTATGTGGTTAAAAACAGTGAACAGTTGTGATATAGCCAATGACTGACAAGCACTGAGCGCGTCCGTCTTTGGCTCAGCGCCAGCCATAGCGCGAAAGCACAGTTTGAATCTGGCAGTGTACATTCGCTCCTGTTACCCCCCCCTCCCCCCCTCGATATCATCGTCCATCGCGATGTTTCACTGTAGACATCGTCTGATACCAAATTGGTAGACATCGCCCAACCCTATGTGTGTGTGTGTGTGTGTGTGCATGTATGTGAACCTCTTGAGTCCGGTGTTTTCCAGAGTCAGTTCCTCCAGTCTGGTAGATCGAGACACAACTCTGAATATCTGATCACACAGATCTGCAGTCTACACACACACACACACACACACACACACACACACACACACACGATGAGTGTAAGAGCACATCATCCTCCAGCAGCACTATATAATCTGACAGACACACAGTCACCAGTTTAAAGTCCTTGATGGAGAGTTTGATGAACCACTGATTGAACTCCAGCGCAGCAGTGATGGCCAACAGATCCCTGAACACAACAACAACAACAACACAAATAATACTCAACACACGCCACACACACGCTTTACACCGTTACAGGACATGATGCATGGTAATACTGTGGTATTCTCTGTATTTACATTGAATATGGTAAAAGTAAATAGGGCCATTTTATTTTTGCCCTTTCGAATGGGAACTCACTGCGTCAATCTGATTGGCCGACGACAGTCTGTGATGTCACTGCCGGTGCGATGGTGAGTATTAAAGGGCACTTGTAATACACATCATCCACTTCTTTGTCTACAGGAGACGTTTGTTTGCAACGTGTTAAGGCGATTTTTAATGGAGTCCACTGCCAAACATTTCAAGAAGTGTGTATCTGCGTGTTAGAGGACTCACAATGCTTTTTGTGTTATGTGCCTGGCCGAGGAGTGTGTGTTCAGTCCTTGAGGAGGCTGGTCTCTATGAAGAAGCTCTCGATGAAGAATCTCACGTTTGCCCCTTTTCTCGAGGTAAATGGGATAAGTGTCTGCGCCCCACGGCTCAGTCAAGTCAAGTCACCTTTATTTATACAGCGCTTTTTACAACACAGAGTGTTTCAAAGCAGCTTTACAGAGATAACAGGAAAATAATGCAACAAAGTTTGTTTCCAGAAGAAACTAGCGTCACAGTCCAGCTTAAGTAAGTTCTGTGATGGTTCATTTTTGTTGTAAAAAAGTTATTTAGTTCATTTATATATATAGCTGCTCTGGAGAAAACAGTGATGTCATCGTCCAGCTCAGGTCAGAGAATGAGATTGTGGGGTCTCAGATCGAGGCCGGCTGAAGAGTTCATACGTATGATCTTTCTCACTCTTCAGTCGCAACTCGAGCGAATAGCTGGATCAGGATCTCTTCCAGCCAGGAGAAGCAGAAGTGTCTGAGTCTGCATGCCCTGCATATGACGAACTTCTGGAGGTTATGGGCTGTGGATGAGCGGCCGGAGCGCGTTAAGGGTTTTCTGTCAGAACGGTGTCGTGTTAGCGGCCGCTAAATTAAAGGGATAGTTCTGTGGATAGTTCGGGGTTGAACAACATGAGGGAGAGTAAATACTGACAGAATTTACATTTTGGGTGAACTATCCCTTTATTAATAACTAATGATATTTGCAATGGAAGTGAATCAATCAAAACTAACTTTATCTGGACAATAACTTTATTCTAGATCTGCTGTAAAGCCTAAACAATCTCTGTTACTGTAATCTCCTATTATCACTGTAAAGCTGCTTTGAAACAATCTATATTGTTAAAAGCGCTGTATAAATGAAGGAGACTTGACTTATGGCCCGTGCCACTGAGAGACTCAGTCTAGCTGGTAGGCAGGAGAGACGGGAGGTTGGATATAACAGGACAGGGACAGGGGTAGTTAAGCTGGAGTATCTCTAGCTCCCCCTAGAGGCAGTGACAGGCGGAGGAATTAGGTATTCCTGGGCCAGGTTCAGTTAAAGGTGATGCCTAGCCTTCACAGCTGACATACCAGTCCCTTTTGCTGTGCCCTTAAAGATGAACTGAACTGAAAAAAATCAACGTTGATAACATGTTGTTTATGACAATTAAAAGTAATTTACATGAAAAATTTTAACTAAAAATATCAATATAGCTTTTTTTAAGCAGCACAAAAATTGCGTTTGTTACGCTGGCAATTTCGATGACAATGACGTCACTGGCATGGTAGGACAGGTAACAGGCAACAGCTGCAGGTCCTATACACACACACGAAAATGAGTGATTTTAATGGCACGGGTTACGCATTTGAGCATGTGAGGGACAGGCCAGTAGTATCTGACTACCACCACATGGAGGATGACCAGTTTCAGGCTCCACAGTATACAGTACAGGATCGTTTGGGGGGAAGTGTGTGGGCGCGGGCGCTGCCGGAGCATGGACACTGCACCGGAGTCGATCTGTTGCAGAGAGTTCAAACTGGAACATTTATTGATCGGCGAAAATGCATCACCATGCACCGTTCATTTCGGATGCTGTGCGGTGAGAGAGATGTGTTGGAGGAGGCTATGCTGTCTCTAAGGGATGTCCGAGCTGAGACGCTGGAGCGCCCCATAAGTAGCTGGTATGTAACAGTGTATTTTACGAATTGGCGACTGGGCTAGGCTAACTTATATCCTTTTCTCAGACTGTTAAAGGTGGGGTATGTGATTTGCAAAACGGCCGGCAGATTTTGAAAATACAAAACTCATAAGGTCCTACCTTCTCTCCTCCTGACTCCACCAATTCGAAAAACATGGACGCGCAATCAAGCACGAGCGAAAACTCAGATGCGAGTTTAGAGCGTCACATCAGCTTCCTCCCCAAACAGGTTGTTTAGCTAGCTAGTTCTACATATGGCTGGGCTATAACGTTAGAACAGCTAGGCCTACAATTCTCATGCGCATATCGTCAGTAAAGACAGTTCCCTAGGAAAATACTACTAGTCAATCGGCTTCTCACCTGTTAAGCAGAAAAAATGCCACAGCCGCATCTGTTGGTAGTCCTTCCTGGTCCTTCAGTTGCCGCCAACGTTGAAAAGCATCGCCTAGAATGACCCTTGTTTTAGACCTTTCTCTTTCGGCCGTTTTGTTCGCACTTGTCTGCCATTCTCCAAACGGAAGCAACTATACTCTCTCTCTCTCTCTCTCTCTCTCTCTCTCTCTCTCTCTCTGTAACGGGGCAACTTGCACTTCCTGTGACTGGGTCACGAGCTTTGAGTATGCTCACGAATGGGACACGCGCGCGAGAGGGGGTGGAGGGAGGTGGGCATGGTAAGACCGTTTGATTGACGCATTTTCTGTCCAATGATTCAAGACGGTCTTGAAAATGATTGGCTGGAGTTTTTCGAGTCCTGCCCGTTCCACAGATGATTAAATTGCTTAATTTTAATTTCAGTGCTTCTAATTTACAGCCAGTAAGTGGGTTAGGAATAGGATTTCAAGTTATTTTGAAAAAATGGTCAAAAAAGAAAATCACATACCCCACCTTTAAGGTTAACAGCGTACCGGCAGTTCACTCTTTGGGCGAGGGGGCATTTGGGAAGGATGAATAATATTCTGTTCCCATCCTGTGCAGTGAACTAACGATACATCTTTTCCCCTCAGCCGAATATCAAGGATTCCAGTATGCGTTGGACTTGTAGCTAAATAAAACATTTGATGTCAGACGCTTCATCATGTACTCATTGACGTTTTCAACACATCTGTCTCTCGTACCTAGGATTAAACACTAGAAATCACGACTAGAATAATTTTGTTGACAAGACAGTGGGTAGAGAGAAGCTAGCTCTGCTAGTGTTGGTTGGCAACGGAGTAGCCTACCATGCCAGTGACATAGTCGAATGTTGAAATCCAACATGGCGGCGCCCGTGTAACAACAACAACATTTTCAACGTACCATTTTATCCCTTTTAACAAATTCTGCCATTTTAATAATTGTACCAATGAGAATAAATAAAATACATCTGTTATATCACATTTTTTCAAATTTCAGTTCAGTTCATCTTTAAGACTGACTCTATCGCTTGGCCCGGCGAGGAAGGGAGGAAGGTTGAAAAGGCTGGGACTTTCCTTGTATAGGGCATAACACTTGGGTTGGGGCCGTAGTGACTTCCACCACATACAGTTCTGAATGCACCTGTGTCCAGGGTCTTTATATGTCTTTTTAGTGTGCTTAGACACCTATTCTGTCAGATATTTCCCCTCAACATGGCGTAGTGGGTATTTGTTCCCCATAGCGTTTTGTTCAGATGCAGTGTGAGCTCCTATTCGAAAGGGAAAGTCTCAGTTACAAATGTGGCCCTGTTTCCTGAGAAGGGGAATGAGACACTGCGTCTCATTGACATACTTCGAGCTCGCCTGCTTACGTCTCCTTCAGACAAAGAAGTGGGGGACGTGTATATACTTTTACATACTTACGATCAACACCAGTAGTGACATCACAGACTGTCATTGGCCAATAATATTGTTGCGTTTTAACACATGCTTCAGACACCGGTCATGCTGGAGGCGTCCATATCATTCTTTGATTAAGTGTACAGCCTTACTTATGACAGAATTTGTCGTTCCCTGCTATATTTTTATGCCTGGATTCCATAATTTCGTTCGGGTTTTCCGCACCACACAAATCATAGCGTAATGCTTGAGTAAGGCAGGTGTGTTAGAGGTGTGTGTTACCTGTTGTCCAGGTGAATAAAGTCCTGCAGGCAGAGCTCCCGTGTGTCCTGAGACAGATAGATGGTGTCCACGTCCTTCAGAAACAAACACAGAGCTGTGAGACGGACACTGAGACACACACAAGACGTGATGAGACGGACACTGAGACACACACGAGACGTGATGAGACGGACACTGAGACACACACGAGACGGACACTGAGACACACACGAGACGTGATGAGAGGGACACTGAGACACACGACACGTGATGAGACGTGATGAGACGGACACTGAGACACACACGAGACGTGATGAGACGGACACTGAGACACACACGAGACGTGATGAGACGGACACTGAGACACACACGAGACGTGATGAGACGGACACTGAGACACACACGAGACGGACACTGACACACACACGAGACGGAAACTGAGACACACACGAGACGGACACTGTGACACTGTGACACACACGAGACGTGACGAGACGGACACTGAGACACACACGAGACGTGATGAGACGGACACTGAGACACACACGAGACGTGATGAGACGGACACTGAGACACACACGAGACGTGATGAGACGGACACTGAGACACACGAGACGTGATGAGATGGACACTGAGACACACACGAGACGGACACTGAGACACACACGAGACGGACACTGAGACACACACGAGACGGACACTGTGACACACACGAGACGTGATGAGATGGACACTGTGACACACACGAGACGTGATGAGACGGACATTGAGACACACACGAGACGTGATGAGACGGACACTGTGACACACACGAGACGTGATGAGACGAGATGAGACGGACACTGAGACACACACGAGACGTGATGAGATGGACACTGAGACACACACGAGATGTGATGAGACGTGATGAGACGGAGACTGAGACACACACGAGACGTGATGAGACGGACACTGAGACACACACGAGACGTGATGAGACGAGATGAGACGGACACTGAGACACACACGAGACGTGATGAGACGGACACTGAGACACACACGAGACGTGATGAGACGGACACTGAGACACACACAAGACGTGATGAGACGGACACTGAGACACACACGAGACCTGATGAGACGGACACTGAGACACACACAGACAGACACTGAGACACACACGAGACGTGATGAGACGTGATGAGACGGACACTGAGACACACACGAGATGTGATGAGACGTGAAGAGACGGACACTGAGAAACACACGAGACCTGATGAGACGGACACTGAGACACACACGAGACGTGATGAGACGGACACTGAGACACACACGAGACGTGATGAGACGGACACTGAGACACACACGAGACGTGATGAGACGGACACTGTGACACACACGAGACGTGATGAGACGGACACTGAGACACACACGAGATGTGATGAGACGTGAAGAGACGGACACTGAGAAACACACGAGACCTGATGAGACGGACACTGAGACACACACGAGACGTGATGAGACGGACACTGAGACACACACGAGACGTGATGAGACGGACACTGAGACACACACGAGACGTGATGAGACGGACACTGAGACACACACGAGACGTGATGAGACGGACACTGTGACACACACGAGACGTGATGAGACGGACACTGAGACACACACGAGACGTGATGAGACGAGATGAGACGGACACTGAGACACACACGAGACGTGATGAGACGGACACTGAGACACACACGAGACGTGATGAGACGGACACTGAGACACACACAAGACGTGATGAGACGGACACTGAGACACACACGAGACGTGATGAGACGGACACTGAGACACACACGAGACGTGATGAGACGGACACTGAGACACACACAAGACGTGATGAGACGGACACTGAGACACACACGAGACCTGATGAGACGGACACTGAGACACACACAGAAAGACACTGAGACACACACGAGATGTGATGAGACGTGATGAGACGGACACTGAGAAACACACGAGACCTGATGAGACGGACACTGAGACACACACGAGACGTGATGAGACGGACACTGAGACACACAAGAGACGTGATGAGACGGACACTGAGACACACACGAGACGTGATGAGACGGACACTGTGACACACACGAGACGTGATGAGACGGACACTGAGACACACACGAGACGTGATGAGACAGACACTGTGACACACACGAGATGTGATGAGACGAGATGAGACGGACACTGAGACACACAAGAGACGTGATGAGACGGACACTGAGACACACACGAGATGTGATGAGACGTGATGTGACGGACACTGAGACACACACGAGACGTGATGAGACGGACACTGAGACACACACGAGACGTGATGAGACGAGATGGGACGGACACTGAGACACACACGAGACGTGATGAGACGGACACTGAGACACACACGAGACATGATGAGACGGACACTGAGACACACGAAACGTGATGAGACGGACACTGAGACACACACGAGACGTGATGAGACGAGATGAGACGGACACTGAGACACACACGAGACGTGATGAGACGGACACTGAGACACACACGAGACATGATGAGACGGACACTGAGACACACACGAAACGTGATGAGACGGACACTGAGACACACACAAGACCTGATGAGACGGACACTGAGACACACATAGACAGACACTGAGACACACACGAGACGTGATGAGACGTGATGAGACGGACACTGAGACACACACGAGATGTGATGAGACGTGATGAGACGGACACTGAGAAACACACGAGATCTGATGAGACGGACACTGAGACACACACGAGACATGATGAGACAGACACTGAGACACACACGAGACGTGATGAGACTAGAGCTGTACTGACCCACTGAACCTCGTCTCTGTAGGGAACGCCCATCTGATCGCACACACACCAGTAGAGACGCGAGAAACCGCCTGCAGCACCACGGACACACACAGAGAGAGACGGGTTAACACACAAGAGAGCAGTGTGTGTGTGTGTGTGTGTGTGTGTGTGTGTGTGTGTGTGTATCTACTTAACAATATTTTGGGGACATATTTGTACAAAACAAAACAAAACTGTACAAAACAAATTTGGGTAGGTTTAGGGGTCGGGTTAGTGTGTGTGTGTGTGTGTGTGTGTGTGTGATGGGTAGGTTTAGGGGTCGGGTTAGTGTGTGTGTGTGTGTGTGTGTGTGTGTGTGATGGGTAGGGTTAGTGTAAGGGGACAGAATATACAGTTTGTACAGAATAAAAACCATTACGTGTATGGATTAGATATTAGATAGCTATGTAAATATGTGTGTGTGTGCGTGCGTGTGTGTGTGTGTGTGTGTGTGAATGTACCAGTGCAGCGCAGCTACAGCTCAGTGTGTGTGTGTGTGTGTGTGTGTGTGTCTGTGTGAGATGGGCAGGTTTAGGGGTCGGGTTAGTGTGTGTGTCTGTGTGTGATGGGTAGGTATAGGGGTCGGGTTAGTGTGTGTGTGTGTGTGTGTGTGTGATGGGTAGGTTTAGGGGTCGGGTTAGTGTGTGTGTGTGTGTGTGTGTGTGATGGGTAGGTTTAGGGGTCGGGTTAGTGTGTGTGTGTGTGTGTGTGTGATGGGTAGGTTTAGGGGTCGGGTTAGTGTGTGTGTGTGTGTGTGTGTGTGTGATGGGTAGGTTTAGGGGTCAGGTTAGTGTGTGTGTGTCTGTGTGATGGGTAGGTTTAGGGGTCAGGTTAGTGTGTGTGTGTGTGTGTGTGTGTGTGAGATGGGTAGGTTTAAGGGTCGGGTTAGTGTGTGTGTGTGTGTGTGTGTGTGTGTGTGTGTGTGTGATGGGTAGGTTTAGGGGTCGGGTTAGTGTGTGTGTGTGTGTGTGTGTGTGTGTGCGTGTGTGAGATGGGTAGGTTTAGGGGTCGGGTTAGTGTGTGTGTGTGTGTGTGTGTGTGTGTGTGTGTGTGTGTGTGTGTGTGTGTGTGTGTGATGGGTAGGTTTAGGGTTCGGGTTAGTATGTGTGTGTGTGTGTGTGTGTGTGTGTGTGTGTGTGTGTGTGTGTGTGTGTGTGTGTGTGTGATGGGTAGGGTTAGTGTAAGGGGACAGAATATACAGTTTGTACAGAATAAAAACCATTACGTCTATGGATTAGATATTAGATAGCTATGTAAATATGTGTGTGTGTGCGTGTGTGTATGTACCAGTGCAGCGCAGCTACAGCTCAGTGTGTGTGTGTGTGTGTGTGTGTGTTGGAACCAGTGCAGCACAGCTACAGCTCAGTGTGTGTGTGTGTGTGTGTGTGTGTGTGTGTGTGTGTGTGTGTGTGTGTGTGTGTGTGTGTGTGTGTGTGATTCTGTACCGCAGGGTCCGGCTTCTGCAGGGATGTGATTTTCCCAGAGTGTCTGTAAACTGGTGATTCTCTCCACCGGCTTTAACACAAGTTTCTTTATCACCCTCCTGAAACACACAAACAAACACATGAAATAAAGACACACACGTGTGTGTATGGAGTTACGGTGTGTATGTGCGTGTGTGACAGTCTTACAGCGGGTCGAGTCCTGGACAAATCTCCTGAATGTTTGTTCCTATTTGTGCAATAAAATCATCAGTGTCCCGATCAGACGCCAGTCTAAGAGACAGCTGTCCTCTGTCATAGTCCACCAGCAGCTACACACACACACACACACACACACACACACAGTTACACACACACACACACAGTTACACACAATATGACCTACAGGGGGTGATCATGTACATCCATCACAGCATTATACGGCTGTTAAATCTAGTTAAAGATTTCAACATACTGTTGTTCATACTGTTCAGAAATACTGTTCACAGGAACTTTTCTTTTGTATATGATACAGTGAGACTGTACCGTGGAAATAAAATTCATGAATTGAACCTGTTATCACATTATCATTTATTTGATAATTTGATAAAAGTGTTATTTTTAGTATTTAAAACTTATAAAACTGGTTATCATCAAAATAATTGTCTGTTTGTATCAAACTATCAGTGTATCTCTACTTTGAATGTGATTTGATCAGTTGTGGAAATAAAACCATGTCGAATACCCAACACACACTTACATTTGCATTATACCTATATTTACCTATATCTGTTTAAAATAAATTTTATTTTTATATATGTATATATATATATAATCATTGTGTGTTTAAGCCTATTTGGCAATAACGGTCATGGTGATTGTGATAGTGATGTTCACCTGCTTCTGTTTGACACTGTTGATGCTCTGAATGTCAAAGACACTGAAGGACTGATCGACCTGAAGACACGAAACACAGACAGAGAGTCAGAGCACAGATCCTGAACAACCAGCCCCTTCAACACACACACACACACACACACACACACACTCGAACACACACACACACACACACACGCACACTTGAACACACACACTCGAACACACACACACACACACACACACTCGAACACACACACACACACACGCACACTTGAACACACACACACACACACGCACACTTGAACACACACACTCGAACACACACACACACACACACACACATACACACTCGAACACACACACACACACACTCACTTGAACACACACACTCGAACACACACACACACACACACACACATACACACTCGAACACACACACACACACACACACACACACATGCACACTTGAACACACACACTCGAACACACACACACACACACACACACACACACACACTCACTTTAGCAGGCACTCGTGTGCTCAGCAGAAACACTCGATGAGGAGCGAGAGCCTGTGGTGAAACCAGAGAAGAAGAGTGTGAGTGACTTCAATGAAATAAATGAAACACAATCAATTAAGTTCAAATCACGTGTGTTCAGAATTGATTATTAACATACAGTTTAATGCATATGATTAAAAAAATATAATGTATGTAAAACAGAATTCATTATGCAATAATAAACATGGCAGCAGCGTCCACCGTGACTCCATGCGGCCGGCTGCACACGAGGTCCCGCAGCGGTGGGTGACCGAGGGGAACCGCTCCGCACGATCAGGGTCACGCGCAGATGCCTTCCTTCCCTATCTATGTGGAAGAAACCTTGGTTCCTGTCCCAAGGCCCCGTGCTGGGAGCGTCATGTCGCCGTAAAGCCGTTTCACGGGCTCTCTCCCTCACGGGCTGGGGCGCGGTTACGGACGGCCGCTTTACGAGAGGTCTATGGCAGGACCAGCATTCTTCCTCCACATAAATTGCCAGGAAATGCTGGTGGTCTTCCGAGCTCTGACGAGTTTCCTGCCAGACCTCAATGGTCACCCCGTTCTTGTGAGAACAGACAATATGTCAGTGGTGTCCTATCTAAATCATCAGGGGCGTCTGAGATCACGCCCTCTATGAGGCGGTGGAGTCGACATGCGAGAGGTTCGGCCCCGTGGAAGTGGATCTGGAGGCAACACACTGTCCACTGTGGTTTTCTCTCGCGCATCCAGCCCTGATGGTGCACACCGGGCCGAGGCGGCGCCTGTACCATTCACCCCGATCGCTCTGCTCCCGGGAGAGAGCTGTGGAAACTGTGGGTCTGGCCCTGAGGGAGCACAGTACCGAGAGGTCGGTCTGTCAGCAGGAGTAGTAGAGACCATACTCAGCTCCAGAACTCCCTCCACGAAGAAACTGTACGACCTAAAATGTAATGTTTCACCGTTTGGTGAAGAGAGCGTGAGCTGGACCCAGTTAACGGCCCGATGGCTTCAGTGCTGGAGCTCCTCCAGGATCGCTTCTCTGGTGGTCTTACCCCGTCCACACTCAGGGTGTACGTAGCTGCCATTGCTGGTTTCCAAACTCCTCTAAGTGATGGGCCTCTGGGAAGACATCGGTTCCTCCGTGGGGCTCGGAGGATGAGACCAGGGTTCCCACAGCCAGTTTAACGTCTCATCCGGTTCTCGAAGGGCTGGTCGAAGCCCCCATCGAACCTCCGAAGTCGGCTGAGGCCAAGAACCTTTTCCTCAAGGTAGCTTTTTTATTAGCCATTACTTCTCTGAGGAAAGTAGGAGATCTTCAGACCCTCTCTATATCTTACGGGTGTGCCTAAATGTGCCTAAAGTGCAATCTAATGTGGCACGACCTACGGTTCTGCAGGCTTTCATCCTCCACCTCACGTGGCGGCGGATGAAGAAAGACATAATTTGCTCTGCCCTGTCAGAGCTCTCAAGATATATGTCCAGAGGTCTTCTTCATGGCGGAAGTCAGACCAGTTGCTGGTGTGCTTCGGGTGGCCCAAGAACGGGCTTCCGGCATCCAAACACACCATCAGTAACTGGGTCGTTCAGGCTATCTCTATGGCCTATCAGGTGCGCAGCTTGCCTTCACCTTTGGCCATGAGGGCTCGTTCAACCAGAGGCATGGCGTCCTCTAGAGCCCTCCTCTCAGGGACTAGGTCCAGGAAGTGTTTGATGCAGCAGGATGGGCCACCCCTCATACTTTTATCAGATTCTATAGCCTGGAGATTTCTTCTACGCCAGCCACTCTAGTGCTCTCGTCCTAAGTGTGCCTGTGCATAGCTCCACACTGGGTTAGGCAGGGCTCGATGTGGCATAGTGGGTACTCGTTCCCCAAAGTGTCGTATGGACGCAGTGCGAGTTCCCTCAAAAGGGAACGTCTCGGGTTACGACTGTAACCCTTGTCCCCTGAGAAGGGAATGAGACACTGCGTCCCTTCACCGCGCCTTCCCTGGGAGCGACTTGCTTCATCGCAGAAGCTAACTCTGTCGTGTGCCGGCGTCCCACATGTTACGTCATGACGCAACGCCAATCAGAATTGGAATAGTTTCATTCATGCTTCAGACGCGCTACACTGGGGGTGTTCCCCAAAGTATTGTATCGACACAGTGCGAGTTCCCTTCTCAGGGAACAAGGGTTACAGTTGTAACCCAAGATGTTTTTAATGGGTAAAACTACAATAAAGTCTTCAGCTAATCAGCTTGAGATCTTTCATCTAAACTGGTTATTTCTCTTCAGTAGTGAATGTTTTAGTATGAGCAGTATGATAATCATATTCATCCGCAGAGAGCCGAAGCACAACCACAACAATGTTCTTCTGCAAAATGCATGCAGTTGCTTTTTAACCACTAGAGGGACAAAAGTTTCATCAAAGCTCACAGATCACTATTTCAAGCTCATCTTGATTCACATGTGACAAAATGTATTGATATATAATAGTGTGGGTTGTTCACTGTAGTCCATTCATTAATTCCGGGTTGAGTTTTGGAGCGCTTGCGAACATTAAAAGTTGCGGGGAGTGACATCCTGTAAACAGCAGAATCGTGACCGACCACACACACATTCATTCAGAGAGCAGAAGTGAGAATAATGACTGGAAACATGCCGCTCAACTCCATCAGATGAAATAAGACACACAAACATCTGCTTCACTGAGACGCTTATTATCACTGACAAACGTGAATCATGACACTGAGGCTATTGCAAAATCCTGTGGAGGCTCCTGGAATGTAAAGTGTGTGTGTGTATGTGAGAGAGAGAGATAGAGAAAGAGAGAGAGATAGAGAGAGAGAGTATGTGTGTGTATATGTGAGAGAGAGAGAGAGAGAGAGAGAGAGAGAGAGAGAGAATGTGTGTGTGTGTGTGTGTGTGTGTGTGTGTGTGTGTGTGTGTGTGTGTGTGTGTGTGTGTGTGTGTGTGTGTGTGTGTGTGTGTTCATGCCCAGAGGATCAGATCTCTGTCATGTCAGGGCAGGAGAATGAGGGTAAGAATGTGTAAACAGCAGAGCTTTACAGTGAAGAGCTGCTCAAACACATGAGCCGTCCTACAAACACTTTTCTTCAACTTTTTATCTGTCAAATCAGACTTTTTTTCACAATTGTGAGATCTGAACTCCCTAGAGAGAGTCAATTCCAGAAGTAAAAACTCAAAATTGAATTGGAAATTGACTTGACTTTTAACGATAAAGCTTTACAGTCAGCCCTACGGTGAGCTATGAGGTGGTTAACTGATGATATGTGCTTCTGTTGAAGGCTGTCAGTCTCCTATTATTTCAACTTTTTCTTCAAATAATTGTTTAACAGATTAATTCCTGGTGAAAAACTACATTACCCATAATGCCATACAGAAAAGTCCACCAATCAGAGAGTCGAAACAAGCAAAACTTTCTAAAGGATCTCTATAGAATCCATCACACTACACTCTCAAAACACTGAAATATTTGAATATATATGCATATTTTTCAATAAACTTCACAGTTTTATATTTATCCATTGTTTTTAATTAGATGCTTCATAGGATTGTAGTTTCCCTCAGTTAAGCTGTTAATCTTGTACCTTTGTATTTTTGTCTGATTTTCAAATACTTTTTTGCTTCAAATCAAAGTTTGTGATATTATGATTCTCTCTGTAGCTGGTTGGTTTGGTTCATGGCTTTATGAAGTTTTTAGGATCATTAATATCGTTCAGTGTCGGGACAGGAAACACATTTCCCTCACCAGGATTCTGCTGTCCAGTTTGTCACCTTTGACCTCCAGGTTGACCTTCTGAACCAAACACAGCTTGACCTGCTGCCCGACGGCCTCCTGAACGCTCTCTACACACACACACACACACACACACACACAGGTTAAGTAGGGAGAAACACACATGTAAACTTCTCAGAATCAGAATGAAACATCTGAGAAATCAACAGACGAACACAAACATGACAAAAATCATGCTTTCATGGAATAATTGTGACATAAAAAGCAGACATTATGAAATGAGGAAGAAATTATGACATAATTATAACACAAGAAGTAAAAATTATGACATTAAAAGTCATCATTTCGAGTTTGTCATAATTTTAAATTAATCTCATCATTCCTACTTTTTGTGTCATAGTTAAGATTTACTAAACCATGATTTTTGTCGATCCAGTCAGTGTCGATGACTGTTATTATTATGTTGATTATTATAACGGGCTTTGTCGCGTCACGTCACGCCGCTCGCGCCAGCGTCAGGTGTGGGCGGAGTCTGAACTGTACTGGCCCCTCCCACCGCTAACATACCTTAATAATAATAAAGCGCTATGAAAGTCTCTTTATACTTTTCCAGTGTAAATGAGCACAAACGCGAGTTTAAGCAGTGCAGTCGCGTGCGCGTGCACACACACACACACACACACACACACAAACACACACACAGAGTAAGTCAAATGTGAGAGACTGAAGTGTTTTACCCAGCAGATCCTGAGGAACGCCTGACTCTTCTCCGCTCATCTTCTTCACTGGTTCTTCATGAGCTTCAGTTAAACCTTAAACACTTACACTTACAGTTACAGTTTCAGACCTGAGAATGAGCCGGAACACACGAGCAATGAAACCCCTCCCACGAGACAGACATACAGACCCCGCCCTCGGCCCTCATTCACCTGTCTATCTGTCTGTCTGTCTGTCTATCTATCTGTCTTTCTGCCTATCTGTCTATCTCTCTGTATCTGATATCTGTCTGTCTGTCGTCTGTCTGTCTGTATGTATGTATGTATAAATCAGATGCGTCATTATTTGAATCACTCATGTCGCTGAACATTAAGTGTGTGGTGAAGAACTGTAATGTGTGTGTGTGTGTGTGTGTGTTCCTCCGCTCCTCTCCAGCAGGGGGCGCCACTGCATCACACGAGCAGTTCTTCATCAGTCTGACTCAAACCTGTGTGTATTAAATCCTTCTTCCTCCTGTAACTAACGGGCTACTAAAACTTTGAATCTATGCACACCTTTTGATGTTTTTGTATAATCTTTATTTAATATTATTATTTTATGTTTTGTGGGGAGGATTGTTATATTTACGTGATCTGTTTAATCAATATTTCCACATTTTATTTATTTATTTGTTTAATTTGTATATATTTTTCTACTTTATTTCTTTTATTATTTTTTCTTTTATTTTTTTTCTCAATTCAAATGCAATGTAATATTTGTCCGTCCCTGAACCCCTGGCTCTTTTGTATTCTGTAAGTAAATGTTTAAATAAAAAAATAAATAAAAAAGAGGATTATTTGAACTTTCGTAGCCTTGCATTTGGATAAAAGATAAATCTGCTAAAATGCATTAATGTAATGTAATAAATGCAAATGTAAATACTCATGATCATATTCCACTGATTGCTGCTGTCGATGCACAAAATTAGTTAAAAAAAAATCGTTTTGTATATATTATAAACTTTATTCTCATGAAGGCGGGCTTGTAAATCGTTTGGAATAAAAGTGTCTCTGAAATGAATGTTCAGTTTGAGATTTGGGATTCAGAAAGTTCCTACAATTTCTGAAATGATTAAGATAGAAACATTCATTCATGGTTTTAATGGTAATAATTCTCAGTCATGTGTGTCCAGCAGGAGTCACGTGTTCAGTGTGTGTGTGTGCGTGTGTGTGCGTGTGTGTGTGTGTGTGTGTGTGTGTGTGTGTGTGTGTGCGTGTGTGTGTGTGTGTGTGTGTGTGTGTGTGTGTGTGTGTGCGTGTGCGTGTGCGTGTGTGCGTGTGCGTGTGCGTGTGTGTGTGTGTGTGTGTGTGTGTGTGTGTGTGTGTGTGTGTGTGTGTGTGTGTGTGTGTGTTTTGATCGCTACTGTCCAGCTTCAGTAATATAATGGCATGTTGTGCTTTAGTGGAACTGAAACCGGAGGACTGAGAGATGACTGTGATGATTGCACTCAAACACACACACACACACACACACACACACACACGCACACACACACACACACACACACACGCACACACACACACACACACACACACACACACACACACACACACACACTGTTCTTACAGTAGCTCGTGTCTTTATATTCTAGGCTAGACTGAGTACAGTTGAGTACAGTTTTTGCGTTTTATTTTTTCACACAAAAATAGACACTGAAAAGAAGTGAATTTCCACATGACATTTCATTAGCTTGTAGACTAAGATATTATCAATCAATAATACTCATAAGTAGTTTATATTTTCTACAATTAGCTCATAAAAATAGGTTGCTTTTTGTCTCAACTTTGTCTCAACTGTCCCCATATGTGGAACAGTTGAGACACACATTTTTAACGATGTAAAGGTACTAAACGTTCATTGCAAATATAATAAATAAAGACAAATAAAGAAAATAACAATTGGGCAACATGTTTATTAATTCATCCATTTAAATTCATTAGGTTTAACCTGTTATCATAATAACACTGAACAACTAAACAGTGTTTCCTAATAGAACTCACGATACACGTGTGTCTCAACTTACCCCGCTGGCCACCTCGCACATTCCTCTAGATTTTGCAATGACCTTGCATGACACAATATCATGAAATATGCCAGTTTTTAGGGCACAGAATAACATTTGTGATGATACCAGTTACATTTAACAGTCACATAAGAATAATAAGCTCTTCACTGTGGAGTGTGCGTGCTGAAGTGAACGTCTTATCTTAGAAAAACACTTTTGCTGATATCTTCGGATCGGAGATGCGCCTTTTGTTCAAATTTCCCACGATCAAAGCGGACACTAATACAGTCCAGTCACATCCATTATTCCCAGAAACGGAGAGGCAGATGAAGGACTGCATGTCAGATTTCTGGGCATGAAACACCAGTTACAGTGACAGAGATTACAGTTATCCGGAAACTTCTGTCTCGAAGTATTGAGTATTGAGCCAGTAACGTCTGGATAACGTACGCCTGGATATTAATACTTAGGCTAAATTCTATTTTCTTTAGCCTACTGTTGTAGGCTACCTTTTTAAATTGGGATATGATCATAACACACACTGTTTTCATGTTTTTGTGGGTTGTACAACAGTGTAGACACTAATAGTAATAGCCTACATCCTATCTAATTTATATATTTACCGTATATATGCATATAAAGTTAGTCATTGATATTTTTTGTGATAGTGCTGCCTAGGTAAATCAAAAACATAAGGAAGGTAAAAAAAAAAGAAAAAAAAAAAAAAGAAATGTAGCCTATTCATTTATGTTTTAACTGGTCATTGACTGATTTTAACTAGGCCTAGCTGTTAAACGTATTCTGTTCTGTATATTCTGCATGTCTCCTCAATCAAAAGCCTCTGACTGAGATCAGCTCATTACAGTTTTTTACAGTCGCTAGGACACATTTCTCAGTACTTAGGTCACTTTTTCAAAACTCTTCACACAGTGAGCACAACAGAAGTATATGTGGGCTAAACTGTGGATCATTTATCATTGCTTTGGCACAAAATGCACTCAATGACTACATCTTTCAAATTACATTACAGTTTTTTCCAATTGCTAACACACTAAACTGACATGCACAGCTCAATTATTTAAACTGACACACAGAGAGCAAAACCTCTTCTCAAGTCTCCAAAAGTCTAAACACATTTTCTGCTTTACACACATTTTGCAATTCAAAATGGCACTTTTTAAATGCACTGAACACGGTTCTCTGCATAAGACACAACAATCTGACATAAAGTCACATGTTTGCCATTTCAAAACACTGCCATTTAAAATGACACTACATGAGCTAATTGGTTAATACATGTGCCAGCTGGCCAAACACCTCAATGGTTAATGGTTAACACTTCAATCAGGATGTAAGTACTATGAAAAGACCACAGGTGAGCACCTTTTTTTTTTACAACAACAATGGAAGACGAGGAAGAGGAGGAGGAAGAGAAAGAGGAGGAGGAAGAGAAACAGGAGGAGGAAGAGAAAGAGGAGGAGGAGGAAGAGGAGGAGGAAGAGAAAGAGGAGGAGGAAGAGAAAGAGGAGGAGGAAGAGAAAGAGGAGGAGGAGGAGGAAGAGAAAGAGGAGGAGGAAGAGGAGGAGGAAGAGAAAGAGGAGGAG
>JAPDVR010000010.1:48590620-48668120 GCA_026230005.1 Gila orcuttii
GGGCAAGGACAAGGGCAAGGACAAGGGCAAGGGAGAGGAGTGGGGCAAGGGAGAGGAGTGGGGCAAGGTCAAGGGAGAGGAATGGGACAAGGACAAGGGCAAGGACAAGGGCAAGGGAGAGGAGTGGGGCAAGGGAGAGGAGTGGGGCAAGGTCAAGGGAGAGGAATGGGACAAGGACAAGGGCAAGGACAAGGGCAAGGGAGAGGAGTGGGGCAAGGACAAGGGCAAGGACAAGGGCAAGGGAGAGGAGTGGGGCAAGGGAGAGGAGTGGGGCAAGGACAAGGGCAAGGACAAGGGCAAGGGAGAGGAGTGGGGCAAGGTCAAGGGAGAGGAGTGGGACAAGGACAAGGGCAAGGGAGAGGAGTGGGGCAAGGGCAAGGGCGAGGGAGAGGAGTGGGACAAGGACAAGGGCAAGGGCGAGGGCGAGGGAGAGGAGTGGGGCAAGGGCAAGGGCGAGGGAGAGGAGTGGGACAAGGACAAGGGCAAGGGAGAGGAGTGGGACAAGGACAAGGGCGAGGGAGAGGAGTTAGTATGCGTGGTGGCACTCAAAGAAGGGCCAGAGCTAGGGTAACTAATGAAATAAGACCTGCATGAAAGACTTGTGCCAGAGGTAGAAAGGGGACAGGTGAGAGACCACTTGCCAATATACGTGATCACATGGACAATGTGGCATTCCACCATTCCCGTACAGTCACAGCATGGTTTGACGCCCATCCTAGGATGATGTCCCTTTTCCTTGCTCCTTACTTCCCTTTCCTCAACCCCATTGAGGAGTTTTTCTCATCCTGGATATGGAAGGTTTTTGACCATCATCCACAGGACCAAATGTCCCTCCTGGATGCAATGGATGCTGCATGCCAAGACATCACAGCTGAACACTGCCAGGGGTGGATACGGCATGCCAAAAGATTCTTCCCACAATGCCTTGCCAGAGAAGATATCAGGTGTGATGTGGATGAGAATATGTGGCCAAGTGCAGAAGACCGGGCAGATTAGAAGATTACTTTGTTTTTTTACAGTAATTATTATTCCAGTGCTTTTTCTTGTTTGTATATCTTGTTTGTATATCTTGCAGCAATGTCCTTTTGCAAATAAAGTCTTTACTGCAGCAATTCTGTCTCTGTATTTTTTTTTCATAAACTGTACATTCTATAAAGCTACTCTGAGATGGTCATTCATTTTTTGTATTGAATTTCTGCAGCAAAAGAAACAAAATGCATGCATTTACTAAACCCAACAAAACAAAAATGTAGAGAGGCGTCAAAAGAAACTACAGTGCAAAACACAATCTATGATCAATACAATATACTGTCTATTGTATAAGGGCAGACCTGACACATACAATAATGCAGTTTCTGTAATTCCAGCTGATGATAGTGTTTTTTTTGTCATTGTGTTATGATTGACTAAATGTTCCTGTTGGAAGAGAACATGTGTTATTGTTTTGAATAATTATTTGATTTTGAAACATGTTTGCAGTGTTTTGTTAGACATAGTGTATTCTGTTAGTGTATTATTGTATTTTGAAAATTAGTTTTGTAGTTTAGTTTACAAAGTGTGATTTTGAGCATGAAATTAACCGTTTTGCCGATTGTGTGTTTTAGGAGTGTTGGTGCGTTAAGAGTTTAGGAAACTTGTTAAATGTATTGAAAAAACTGTCATAGCGATTGTAAAAAACTGTAATATTATGGCAAAGCATACTAAAGATGAGAGTGCTTTTCATTATGCCCAACAGTGTGTAGTTGGTTAGACAAAAATCTGGTAATATAAATGAAGTGTGTACCATTTCGTGCAAAAGTTTGATTTTGATAATACTATATGTAGTTTTGGTTGCAGTGCTTCATTTTGCAGGAGATATGAGGTATTTTGCAGTTTGGGTGTGTGGTTTTGTGAATTGTGTTAAGTATTTTTATAAAACCAGCATAGTTTGCAAAATTGTGTGTTAGCAATTGTAAAAAACTGTAATTCTTTTCTCACTTTGACACAACAATCGCCAAAACTCTGTGTGTTTACAGACCAATTTGCACATGCTTACACACTGTTTTCATAACTGTTAAACTTATGTTCAAAACAATAACATAATACAAAACTGAATATGACAGCAATTTGCTACATTTCTACAGTAATATTGTAATGAAATATATTTTTAATCTGAAAAATGAAATGCTATAAAAACAATTGGACAATTGGACCAACCACATCTGATTCCTATTGTATCTGTATCGGTGGATGGTGTGTATATAAATTATTGTATTTTGTAATTAGTCTGTGCAAAAAAAAAAAAAAAAAAGGCATAAAATATATTGAAGCGTTCTGCATCATGTCTGATTCATTCCAGTAACATCTATTGCAGTGAATCCTAAACAGTAGAGAGTGTGCTTGTTTTACAGAAGAAAACATTGTATAATGCTACTGTACCTGGTGTTAGTGTTTTTTAGGTCATTGTTTTGTGTCTGACAAAGTGTGTTTGTTGTCTGTCAACCTTTGCTAGTGTTCTGGAAGAATGTGTTGATTTGAGACATGTATGAAGTGATTCGGTAGTTTTAGTGAATTTTGAAAGTGAAATGAACTGCTGTGCCGAGCTGAAAGTTGCTTTGGAGAACTGTGTGAAGAGTTTTGAGAAAGTGACCTAAGTACTGAGAAATGTGTCCTAGCGACTGTAAAAAACTGTAATAGGGAGTTTATACTAAGAGACATGTAGAGTGTGTGTCGGGGAGACTTCAGGACTCAGGGTTGGGAATCCCTGTTATACGCCATCAGCCCAACAAGCATATATAGTCTGGAGTAAATATGCAATGTACAACACTGTGTTTGAATTTACTGTCAATGTTTAATTTTTCACCTCTTCTAAAAAGAAGAAACGTTTTCTTGGTCTTGTCACAAACTTGTCACTTAGACATGTCCTGACCCTGAAGGCACAGCAGCGTCGAGGTTTAGATGAAGTCTCGGACCGCTGTATGTCTGCAGTCTCTGAAGAGCTGACGAGTGGATTCAGATGTGATTATCAAGAGTTGGGAAATGTGTTGTGTGTGCTGTGCCTCAAGGAACAGGGTTGGGAAAGAGTGATATTGCCTTTTTTATATGGTAAAATACAGTCCCTAAAAATGTCTGCAAATAAGTATGACAATACAATATGTACATTTCTCTCATCTTACATCAAGTAACCGTTAGTGTGTAGTAGGCCTACTGTAAGTGTACAATATTTGTGTAAGATTTTGCACTGTCTCTCAAGTATTTATGTTAATAACCCTTGAACAACAAGGGCTAGAAACAAAATGATTGTTCCCCTGAATCATGGAACCAATAACCATTACGTATTTGATTTTCTTTTAGGAATACATTTGTTCTATTTTTTAATTTTGTGGCCAGCAGTTAGTCATTAACATCTCATGATGTGTAATCCCTAATCCGAATGGTTTACCATTATGAGAACCAGTACAGTCATGTGTTGTGTGAAATCAAGTGTAGAGTAGAGTGGGGGAAAACGCCCCCCACCTGTCTTTCCCAAAATAACAACTAGAGGTAGTTAAGATACATTTTTACTGATGCTATGCACTACGTTGATAACTGGGATATACAAATCTCCATGGAGAAGCTGACACCAGCGACATATTTGAAGAGAAGAGGATTACATGGTAAATGCTATCATTTTCAGATATTATTAAAGTGTTTAAGAGAATATTGTTCTGCAGAATATCTCAGTGATGTATAATAGATTAATAGTGAAGTCTGTATTTTGAGATCATATGTTATTTATAAGGAATATAATTATATATATATATATATATTTTTTTTTTTTAAAGTCATAGCTTGTGGGGTAAAACGCCCCCCAGGGGGGATAGTTTATCTCTATCATAATTACTATAATAATATATTTTTGTCCTTTGTTTTACACTAAATGCAGTATAACTAGGGGGTAAAATCTAAATATTTGAACAAAACATGAAAAAATTACCTCAAGTGAGCATAGCTAGCTAGCTTGCTAGCACAGTTAGTTCACTGATGGAAGGTAGTTAAATTTGGCTATTTTGGACATTCCTGAAATAAATATTAACATATATACATGTTGATACATTACTTGCCTTTTACTTTTAGAGATTAAAAACTATTGTCTGTTAATTTTGCTGTTGATCTGAAGCAAACTGGTTGGTAAGAAAGGGGGCATTTTACCCCACCTTGGGGGGCGTTTTACCCCACCGCTGGGGCAAAACGCCCCCTTTGTACAAAAATATTTTCAGTCAAAATACTAATTAATTATGAAGGCTGAGCAATTTTAATATTTGGTGAATAACTCCTGCCATAGTCACTCAAAACCGGGATGGCAATTCTAGTCACATCTATGTTTTGTTTCACTGTAATGTCACATTTTCCTTAAGGGGGGCGTTTCCCCCACTCTACCCTACTGAATTTGGTGAACAGCCACAAGGTGGCGCAGTAATTAAGTCAGCTTGTATTTTGCTTATAACTCCATGGGAATGCATGATATAATCAAAATAGTTTATTTTGAATCCTTGCAGTAGGAGTTAACAAGGTTATATTTCGTTTTAGTTTTTGTCTGTAAAGTTATTGTTCTCAGTAATATAGTAGTTTCCCATTATTAGCCTACTATTAAATCTTGCATAAATATACTAATTATTATTATACTGATTACTAATAGTGTCTACACCAGGGGTGCCCAAACTTTTTCCTATGGAGGGCCACAAATCAAACTTGATTGAGGGCCGTGGGCCAAAAGTAAATTTTGCATCATAAATCAAACTGTATTACATTAAAGTTGCTATGGGTTTATTTATTAATTTCTCTTGTCTGTGTGCCGCCTTGATTTCTCCATTATTGCGTGTTGACGTTAATTGACATCAAGTGTCGCAAAGCACGCGGTGCTGCACCTTGAATTGCGCATTTACAGGAAAAAAATCTAATTAATTTACATTTAATTTAAACATTTAATTTCAGTTTACTCTGTTGTAGTTCAACAATAAAACAAACAAAAATGTTATGTCAAATTAGAAATGACGAATGAAATGATCTGTGTCGAAGGTATCACCCCCCCCTCCCCCTCTATAGAATAGAATTTAGCCTATTAATCCAGAGGTTTATCCACACGTACGATATCACACGTCATTGGTCACGGTAAGAAACGCGACGATCGACACGATGATTGCTTAGTTTGCAAAGTGCACAAATCACACCTCATACACACACACACCAACACACACACGCACGCACACATGCACACACACACGCACACCAAGAACATTTTGCTAATGTTCCCATTAAGTTATGAAAATCTTATGTCTGAATGTTCTCTGAACCTCTATTTAAAAAAAAAGATTCTCTTTTTATGTGAACGTTAAGGGAACATTCCATTGTATCATTCTTCAAACAGGAACGTTACTTTTGAATGTTCTCTGGATGTTCTGAAACAAGTAACATTTAAAAAAACGTTATATTCAACGACGAATATTCAACCAAAACATTAAACCCAGGTTTCTGCTGGTGTGAGTGCGGCCAGCAGGGGGCGCTGTTCACACTGGCATGAATAAATTATACAATTGGTTTGTTTCACAATTAAAAAAAAAAAATCTTGTGTTAGTAGCACAACAACATTGTTATCATTGTTGTGTTTTGGATGCTGAATGTTGAAATCTGTGTGTGACTCAAGCATAGTCGATTGCAGGATTACAAATACAGAAGGATTATATCAACCCAATTAAAAGTTTCACAAGGTGTTTATGACATAAATGTTAGCAATACAATTTTAAATGATCATTATTTGACATGAAAAATAGAGTAGTTAGAGATGTAGTTAAATAAAAGCTTCCCTTCCATTGAAACCAAAACAATTTATTGTTGCATCGCTGCTTTACTAAGAAAAAAATTACAATAATATAAATTAAGTTTAAAAGGGAACACTGTTCACCATAATAGTGAGTTCAAACAAAAACCTTTTAGGAAAACCAACATCAATTTATGAAGTCAGTTTATGTGATGTTCTCTCAAATTTTTCAGTTATATTGTCAATTAACTTTTCCAGATGACTTTGGGAAATGCGTGAATGCAACTAGAGAAAGATAACCGCAGAAGAGGAGTGAACGGGTAATAAGAATAGCCTTAAACCAATCAATTAATCTTAACTTGGTTTTCTTAATAAAAGGCATAGTATGTGAATAGGACAGATTACTAGATTAAGACTTTAAGTAAAGTTAACTAAAAAGTGTTAGTTAGAACAACTGTTGGATTTTACAGTGCACTGGAAGAATGTTTGGGATGTTTGGGAACGTTTCCTGTTAGCTGGGTTTGTACATATTAGCGTGTTTGTTTTTGCAAATAAAAATTAAATTAAATAAGTTCCAAGAATAGCAGTATGCAAAGAAACACACACAGCTTCATTCACAGGTACCGAAGAAGCACAAACACAAACTCTTGATAAATTTGAGTACATCCCGATATAGACCGTCGCTGACGCGCAATACATTTTCTAATCAAATGAGCCACGGAGCCACTAACGGTAATTACAGTTAATGATGAACATAAAGGGAAAGGCCCAGATAAAATCCCTTGACAACATTTCCCCCTTTAAAAAGAAAAGGGGGAAACACTCAGCTAAACACTCATGCGTGAACTTTGATTTCTGATGTGAGAAAACAGAAGCTCTGGTTTCTGTTCTTTACGAACAGGAAACTTTCTCTTGTTTCTTTTTTAGTTTCGACTACCGTGATGTGGGGTTTGAAACATGAACTGGAAACACTATGATGTGACATCATCATGCCTGCTTCAACACGTCACTGACATGCCAGGCGTGTCCCGGATTCCAGATCCTCAGAGTTTCCAAACCAGGCGCTTCCTGATCAGGAACCCAACAAAACACCATGCGGTAAAAATAACCACATGCAAATGAGGCATATTCACACGAAAGAGGAATAAATGATCTGGGTTTGCATGTGAGCACACTGGAAGTACAGTATTTGAATGTCACACTAATGACACTGACCATCAACCTGTGTGTGTGTGTGTGTGTGTCTTCCTTCAAGCTTTTAAAACCATTCCAAACCTTATTTTAGTATTATTTTTATACTCTATACCAGGGGTCGGCAACTTTTTTGTCTTGAAGTGCCATTTTTAAGTGTTTATCACTGTGCCATAACCCCACCCCAATATGTATAAATACACATACACATATTTTAAATATTCATATTGGCTAACATAGAAATAGTGCAGAACCTTAAATGGGCCTATTTCTGAAGCAATTTTTCATACAATTTGTTTTACTTTTGTCAAAATCCGTTAGTTTGTTTGTTTCCAGCTTAAAATTAGACTTTGAATAACAGATTTCCAGTGGGCCTGTTCATACCTGGTCATTCATGCGTTTTAAATGGTCAGATAGCTATCCGTTTTGTTAAAACTGTTACATTTACAATGGGCAACGGAACTGTCTCCTGCAAAATTCAATTCCTGCGCTTTATGCAAATTTAACAGCGTTCACGTCAAAGAAAGCAACATCAAGATCAAAGACCGCAATTGGAGAGAGAGAGAGAGAGGCATCAGCATTGGTAAGGTAATTTATTACTTTTAATGAAGACGAGTCGACTGTGTGCTTCAGGATGAGACGCTGAACTTTGTTTCATTTGCAGCAGTTTTCTGTTGAGTTTTCTGTTGAGTTTTCTGTTCAGCCCCCAGCCTCCCTCAAGCCTCCTTCATCACTGCTGGTCCTGCCCCCAGCCTCAAGCCTCCTTCATAACTACTGGTTCTGCCCCCAGCCTCCCTCAAGCCTCCTTCATCACTGCTGGTCCTGCCCCCAGCCTCAAGCCTCCTTCATCACTGCTGGTTCTGCCCCCAGCCTCCCTCAAGCCTCCTTCATCACTGCTGGTCCTGCCCCCAGCCTCAAGCCTCCTTCATCACTGCTGGTTCTGCCCCCAGCCTCCCTCAAGCCTCCTTCATCACTGCTGGTCCTGCCCCCAGCCTCAAGCCTCCTTCATCACTGCTGGTTCTGCCCCCAGCCTCAAGCCTCCTTCATCACTGCTGGTTCTGCCCCCAGCCTCAAGCCTTCTTCATCACTGCTGGTTCTGCCCCCAGCCTCCCTCAAGCCACCTTCATCATTGCTGGTTCTGCCCCCAGCCTCAAGCCTCCTTCATCACTGCTGGTCCTGCCCCCAGCCTCAAGCCTCCTTCATCACTGCTGGTTCTGCCCCCAGCCTCAAGTCTCCTTCATCACTGCTGGTTCTGCCCCCAGCCTCCCTCAAGCCTCCTTCATCACTGCTGGTCCTGCCCCCAGCCTCAAGTCTCCTTCATCACTGCTGGTTCTGCCCCCAGCCTCAAGCCTCCTTCATCACTGCTGGTTCTGCCCCCAGCCTCAAGCCTCCTTCATCACTGCTGGTTCTGCCCCCAGCCTCAAGTCTCCTTCATCACTGCTGGTTCTGCCCCCAGCCTCAACCCTCCTTCATCACTGCTGGTCCTGCCCCCAGCCTCAAGCCTCCTTCATCACTGCTGGTTCTGCCCCCAGCCTCAAGCCTTCTTCATCACTGCTGGTTCTGCCCCCAGCCTCCCTCAAGCCACCTTCATCATTGCTGGTTCTGCCCCCAGCCTCAAGCCTCCTTCATCACTGCTGGTCCTGCCCCCAGCCTCAAGCCTCCTTCATCACTGCTGGTTCTGCCCCCAGCCTCAAGTCTCCTTCATCACTGCTGGTTCTGCCCCCAGCCTCCCTCAAGCCTCCTTCATCACTGCTGGTCCTGCCCCCAGCCTCAAGTCTCCTTCATCACTGCTGGTTCTGCCCCCAGCCTCAAGCCTCCTTCATCACTGCTGGTTCTGCCCCCAGCCTCAAGCCTCCTTCATCACTGCTGGTTCTGCCCTCAGCCTCAAGTCTCCTTCATCACTGCTGGTTCTGCCCCCAGCCTCAACCCTCCTTCATCACTGCTGGTCCTGCCCCCAGCCTCAAGTCTCCTTCATCACTGCTGGTTCTGCCCCCAGCCTCAAGCCTCCTTTACCACTGCTGGTTCTGCCCCCAGCCTCAAGTCTCCTTCATCATTGCTGGTTCTGCCCCCAGCCTCAAGCCTCCTTCATCACTGCTGGTTCTGCCCCCAGCCTCCCTCAAGCCTCCTTCATCACTGCTGGTCCTGCCCAGCCTCAAGCCTCCTTCATCACTGCTGGTTCTGCCCCCAGCCTCAAGCCTCCTTCATCACTGCTGGTTCTGCCCCCCGCCTCCCTCAAGCCTCCTTCATTACTGCTGGTCCTGCCCCCAGCCTCAAGCCTTCTTCATCACTGCTGGTTCTGCCCCCAGCCTCCCTCAAGCCACCTTCATCACTGCTGGTTCTGCCCCCAGCCTCAAGCCTCCTTCATCACTGCTGGTCCTGCCCCCAGCCTCAAGCCTCCTTCATCACTGCTGGTTCTGCCCCCAGCCTCCCTCAAGCCTCCATCATCACTGCTGGTCCTGCCCCCAGCCTCAAGTCTCCTTCATCACTGCTGGTTCTGCCCCCAGCCTCAAGTCTCCTTCATCACTGCTGGTTCTGCCCCCAGCCTCAAGTCTCCTTCATCACTGCTGGTTCTGTCCCCAGCCTCAAGCCTCCTTCATCACTGCTGGTCCTGCCCCCAGCCTCAAGTCTCCTTCATCACTGCTGGTTCTGCCCCCAGCCTCAAGCCTCCTTCATCACTGCTGGTTCTGCCCCCAGCCTCAAGTCTCCTTCATCACTGCTGGTTCTGCCCCCAGCCTCAAGCCTCCTTCATCACTGCTGGTTCTGCCCCCAGCCTCAAGTCTCCTTCATCACTGCTGGTTCTGCCCCCAGCCTCAAGTCTCCTTCATCACTGCTGGTCAGGGGCGTCGTTAGGCCCTTTTTAGGGGGGCTTCAGCCCCCCTAAACTTCTGCCTAGCCCCCCTAAAAATGTGTGATTAATGTAGGCTACACAAATTCGTGTTCGCTTCAGTCTTGTTATAATCAGATTCAGCGCGTTCTCCATCTTCAATCCGCAGCGGCGCCGAACAGAGAGCACGTCAGAAACAGAGGACAGGGTGTGTGTGTGTCTGTGTTCATCTGAGCCTCATTGGTCTGTCACTGCTCGTCAATTTCAGAATATTTGAGATGACCAATCAAATCAAAGTAGGCGGGCTTTATGTTCCCAGACGCTGCTGAGCGCGAATTTTAACAGTGTGACTCGACGCGTACGGTCAAGTGTGAGATAAAATGTAAGTAGCTAAACTTAACATTTCATATTTTACATTTTTTTAGGTCATAAATGTTAAACGAATGACAAAAAATAATCAGGCAAACTAATATAGGTTTGTCTAATTTCGCCATTTTGAACTGAAAATAGGCCTATGTAACGTGACTTATGTAGGCCTAATGTAATAATTAGTTTACTGTCATTGTTAGGGGACAAGAAACATTAACAAAGCCGTTTTCATCATGTTAGGCACACGATTAATAATGAATGTGTACATATGGAGAATATAATACAAATTGTAGCCTTTAGTAAATTAAAAAAGCTCAGGTTTAGGAAGGGAAGAGAAAGGAAGAGACTGAGAAAAAAAGAAAGAGTGATGGAGATGAGGAGAGAGCAGGCATTGACAAATAATCTACTGCCCACTGACATGGTTTTAAAGCTATTTCTTATCCTTTTTTTGTCTTAAAAACGTCTTGAAGTACACATATCAGAGAAATAAAAAATATGAACCCCTCTTTGATTATAAAGCCCTGACTTACGGCCCTGTATTAGAAATAAGATCAATAATGAATGTGTAGCCTACATGAATGCATTTAATAAACTTAATTACCTAGCTTTAGTAGCTTTCAGTAAATAAACTCGTCTGAGAAAATGATTCATAGGCAAAATCAACCTATCAGTTGACCCTATGTTTACTTTCTTCACTGACAGACAAAAATGAAAAGCCTATATCAGTCAAAGCTCAGCTTTAGGAGGGGAAGAGACAGGGCAAGATAAACACAAAAAGAAAAAGAGTGTGATGCTGATGAGGAGAGAAAAATAATCAGCTGCCCACTGACATGGTTTTAAAGCTGTTATCCAATTTTTTTTGGCCTTCAAAACATCTTAAAATATGTAGATCAGAGAAATCAAAATATCAAGATTTTCTCAGGGAAACCCAGAACCCCCCTATCTGCCCTACCTCACTTTTGGGACCACAGTGATTATAAAACCCTGCCTTTGCTTGGTAATGAAACTGGTTAATAGTGAGCATTATATCCTTAACTAAAGTGTTACCTTTTTTTATAATTTAAAAAAAAAAAATCATACCCTCATTGGGGGCTTAGCCCCCCTAAAATGAAAATCCTAGTGACACCCCTGCTGCTGGTTCTGCCCCCAGCCTCAAGCCTCCTTCATCACTGCTGGTCCTGCCCAGCCTATGACTCCCTCCTCCTCTGTCCTCAGTTCCTCGGCCCTGCCTCCACTGGCTCCCTTCAGCTCCCCAGCTCCTCCTTTTAGTAACCCCGTCCAGCTACACAGATCAGCTTTGGTCTTCCTGGTCTCCAGCCCTTCCCTGGAGTCGATCCCCTGGCTCACCTCGAGCCTCCGAGCCCTGGACTCCTCCTCGGCCCTCCGATCCATCAGATCCACATTGGCTCCACGCTCCCTCAGTTCCACCAGCTCCATCTGTTGGGCTCCGCTGGGCTTCCTTGTTCCTCTGGCTTCACCTCAGACTTCTGGGTCTCCGGCTATCCTCTGGCTCTGCCTCGTTCTGCAGAGCCCCTGTCTCCTCCTCGGTTCCGTGAGCCTGTGGCTCCGTCTCGGCCCTCCAGCTTACAGTGTCACCCCGGGTCTTCGTCCCTGTAGTGGTGAAAACAAGTTTCTTGTCCACTGTGGGAGATGCTGATGCTATGGTTCTGATGCGTGCAAAGTACCATGAATAGATCCAGAGAGTGGTGTTGATGTTCCAAACAAATAACTGAAGTTTATTAAATCAAAAATAAAGATGCATTGTAACATCAAACAAAACAAACAACTTTTAGGCCGCTTGCAGGTTCGTTGCACCATGCCACCCTAGCTCCATGTGCACGGTCAAAAGACTGTGTGCTCTTGCACCAGCGCCCCCTTCCTGTCCGGGGTGGCCTATCCTTGATATAGAGGGCCCACACTCAGAGAAATAAACACAATTAACAATACAACAACATTCTGATATTTAAATTAACAAATTTATAAAAAATTAAATAAGGTGGTAAGTATGGCTCCTACACCCGGCCCCTAATTGAGCGTTTAAGCAACAATTACAATACATTAAATGTAAATGGAGCCAAATGAGTCTATACAAGAAAATGAATACTCATCCTTTAATCATTCAGTCGTCACTACTATGCCTCAAATCTAATTTTCTGCATCTTCCAATAGCAGGCAAAGTTTGGTAATGGGTCTTTCCAAGAATCCAGTCTTTGTCTTAAGTTTAACAGTTCTTATGAGTCCTTTGGAATCAGGAAAAACTTCTGTTACTCTTCCAATAGGCCACGATCCACGAGGTGCTGAACTGTCCACGACTAGCACAATATCTCCTTTCTGCAGTCCTCTTTTTGCAGTAAACCATCTCTGTCGTTCCTGTAGTAATGGTAAGTATTCTTGGGACCATCTCTTCCAAAACAGGTCTGCTAAATATTGTACTTGCCTCCACCGACGTCTGCTGTATACGTCTGAACTTTGAAACAATCCAGGTGGCAATGCAGGGCTAGACTTTAACAGAAGAATATGATTTGGTGTTAAAGGTTCCAGATCATGATGGTCATCAGACAATGTGGTAATGGGACGACTATTCAGAATTGCTTCAATCTCACAAAAGAGTGTTTGTAGTCCTTCATCATTGAGGGTGTGTTGTTGTAAAATAGAGCATAAGATCTGCCTCACCATTCAAATGAGCCTCTCCCATACTCCCCCATGATGTGAGGCTGCTGGAGGATTAAACGTCCACTGAATTCCTTTCTGGAGCATTGCCTTCTGGATTCGGCTTTGGTTCCATTCTGAAAGTGAATTATGTAACTCTCTTTTTGCACCAACCAGGTTAGTTCCGTTATCAGAGCGAATATGCAGTACTTGGCCCCTTCTGGCTATGAATCTTCTTAAAGCGTCAATGCAGGAATCTGTGTTAAGTGAGTGAGCCATTTCTAGGTGAACTGCCCTGCTTGTCATGCAAGTGAAAATAACCCCATATCTCTTTACCTGACTTCTTCCTCTTTTTGTCATGAAAGGTCCAAAGTAGACAACGCCAACATTGCTGAAAGGTGGAAGATCAGCTTGTAGTCTTTCCTTTGGTAAATCTGCCATCTTTTGCTCTCCAATCTTTCTTCTTATACGCTTGCATACAACACATTTAGACAGAACTTTGCGGGCTGCAGAATTGGCATTTATAATCCAATATTTCTTTCTCAGGTGTGAGAGAACATGGTTTCTACCAGCATGGCCTAGCTGTTCGTGTATGTGTTGAAGGATAAGTGTGGAGATGTGAATATCTTTTGGAAGTATTATAGGTCGCTTGGTCTCCTCAGGCATTGCAGACTTGTCCAACCTTCCTCCAACCCTCAAAACTCCATCATCCATCACAGGATCTAGCTTGTACAGGCTGCAGGTGATGTCTTTCCAATTCTTGACATTTCCTCTGCATACCTTTGTTTCTGCCAAAACTCAACAATGGCCTTTTCTGCTTTCAAGAGATCATCCAAGCATATGGATTGTCCACAAAGTGATGTCTTGAATGCTTTAATTTCATTACATACATTGTTTTGGCTCTGAGTGTCCTTATTCACGCAGGTGGCCTGTATCTCTTTTCTTTTTGCAATGAGCAAGCGAAGGATATTCTTGAACTTCAAGAACCATGCTACTGCCAACTTTAGCTTTGTCCAACTTGAGAAATAGTTAAGCAGTTGGCTGGTAGGATTTTCATTCTCTTTAATGACAGTACTATAAACAGTGGTGTTCCTTTTAACTTCAAGGTCATTGAGAGAGAGAGACATGGGTCCCAGGGACTCTTTAGGCCATTCCTCTTCTTTCTTCCATAGAAAGTCTGGTCCATGGATCCACTCTTTGCACTTCACCAATGTGCCGGCACTCACCCGTCTTGATGCTAGGTCAGCTGGGTTCTGCTTTGTTCTGATGAATTTCCACTGTTTTACATCTGTGTTTTCTCTAATAACAGAGATCCTATTAGCTACAAATGTGCGGAATCTTGCATTCTCATTTGCAACGTATTTCAACACTGACTGACTATCAGTCCAAAATGTTGAGCCTTTGAGATCTAGCTCCAAAGCTTTCCTTACCATAATATCCACTCTGACTGCTAGCACTGCAGCTGTAAGTTCTAGACGTGGAATTGTGACCTGCTTAAGTGGGGCCACTCTGGCTTTCCCCAACATGAAAGACACATGTACAGTGTGCATATCATCAGTCAGTCTCAAATAACTCACTATGCCGTATCCTTGTTCACTAGCATCAGAGAAATGATGCAGCTCTGCTTGCCTCAGCATTCCAAAACCAGTTGGCTTTACACAACGTGCCACTCTGAAATCTTCTATCTCGTCAAGATCCTTTATCCACTTTGTCCACTTATCCACTGCAGCCTGTGGTATTTCCTCATCCCAACCACATTTACTCCTACAGAGGTCTTGGATAAGCAATTTGGCAGGTAGAGTAAAGGGACTCAAAAATCCAAGTGGATCATAGATGGAGCTCACAAGTGATAGCAAGTTTCTTCGGGTGTGGGATTTGCACTTGACAGTGATATTGAACTTAAACACATCATTCTCCACGCACCACAACAATCCAAGAGCTCTTTCAGTGGGAAGCTTTTCCCTGTCGAGATCCAATTCCCTTACATTCTGAGCTCTGTCTTCCTTTGGAATATGTGTAAGAACAGTGCGACTGTTACTCACCCATTTTGTGAGGTGGAATCCTCCTGTTTGACAGAGAGATGTTAGATCTTTCACCAATTCTACTGCTTCATGCTCTGTTGGAAGGGACTTCAAGCAATCATCTACATAGAAGTTGTTCTCAATCGTGTTTATCACCTCAGTTCGAAAACAGTCTTTGTTGTCTTTTACTGTTTGCCTCAGAGCAAAGTTTGCACAGCTGGGGGATGAGACTGCCCCAAATAGATGTACCATCATTCGATGTTCCACAGCAGGCATGCTGACATCACCACTTGGCCACCAGAGGAATCGCAAGAAGTCAACATCTGGTCTTGACACTCTGACCTGATGGAACATTGCTTTGATATCTGTCATAACTGCTACAGATTCTTGGCAAAATCTGGTCAAAACATCAAAAAGTGTGCTGGTCAAGTCAGGACCCTGAAGAAGTTCTGAGTTGAGGGATTTACCTTGAAAAGTAACAGCACAGTCAAAGAACACCCTTATGGTCTGTTTTTGAGGATGGTATACACCATGATGTGGGATGTACCACAATTTACCATCTGATCTTTTCAGCTCTTGTTGCGGCACCACTTCAGCATAGCCCTTTTTTATGACTTCTGTTAGAAACTCAGTATATTCGGTTTTGAATTTTTCATTCCTCTTGAACTTTCTTTTCAAACTTTGAAGTCGCTGTTCCGCCACTTGGTAATTGTTAGGTAACACTGTGTCGTCCTTCCTAAAAGGTAGATTAAGAGTGTAATGTCCATTTTTTAACTTTATTGACTGTTCTGCAATCTTGATGAATCTTTTGTCTTCTATAGACATTTCAGCCTTCTCTTCACCTGACCGCTCATTAAAATCATGGTTGTATTGTTGCATCAACATTTCTTCCAAGTTCAAGATAGAAATTCTGTTAACAACACCACCATCACAACTGTTCCTGTTTGCTGTGTTTTTGCCTTGTAAAGGACCATTAATAACCCATCCTAGTAGGGTCTTAACTGCATATGGCCCATCCCCTTGGCTATTAAGGATTTCCCAAGGTTCAATGGCTTTGGGAGCATTGCTTCCAATCAACAACTCCACCTTGGCTGGAATCCTAGGAAACTGTACCTGACTCAGGTATGGCCATTTAGATAGTTCTTCCTTTGTGGGAATGTTACAGGTGTCAACAGGCATGATCTTTTGGGTGTAGACTTCTGGCAGGTGGATGAAGTTACTTTCTTCCAGTGAAGACACTTCCAACCCACTGACAATGTACGAGGGCACAGACTTATCCTGGCTCATTGTTCGAAGAAGAATATTGGTCTTTTTTCCAATAATGTTGAGTTTCCTCATAAGATCCTCTGTGCAGAAGCTTGCCGAGCTACCAGGATCAAGAAAGGCATATGTGTGCAGAATCTTACTTCCTTTTGAGCTTTTAACCTGTACTGGTACAATCGACAACAAACACTCTGTGTAAAACTGCATGTTTCTGACTCCAGCATGCTTACCATCTTGAAGGGAGACCTGTGTGCTACTCACAGGTGTTTTCTTCAGTTGTTTTGATGATTCCAATGCTTTAATGTGTAACACACTTGGATGCTGTTTGTTGCATATGGAGCAGTTCAGATGCTGTGTGCAGTCTTTACTTATATGTCCTCCTTTGGTTAAACACCCAAAACAGATTCCATTCTGTCTTATAAAGTTTATCTTTTCTCTGTGCGGCTGCTTTTCAAACTGCAAGCATGACATCAAATCATGTCCATTGTTACAGTAGAGACATGAACTTGGCTGTGAATCCTTAGATGTGGTCTGTGGTGAGTTCACATGCACATTGGTAGCAAAACTGCCCTTGGATTTGGCCTTCACTAGCACTTTGGGCTTTCCTTTACTTGGACTTGAGTCTTGGATATCACCAAATATTGGGTCTGAGACAATGTTAGCTTGTTTTTCAATGAAGCTGACGAGATCTACCATCTTTACCTTGTTCCTCTGTTCTTGCAACTCAAATGCCTTTGTGCGCCACTTCTCTCTGAGCTTGTATGGGAGCTTGAAAGCAATACACCTCATATTGGAGACTGTGTCCAGCTCTTCCATGAACTTCAAGTCTTCCATACCTTTGCAGCAGCTTCTAAGACACAATGCGAAGGCCTGTAAAGCCTTTGGATCTTCTGGCTTGATTGACGGCCAAGAAAGAGCTTTCTCAATATAAGCACATGAAATCCTATATGCATTACCAAAGTGTTCTTTTAATAGCTGCTTTGCCTTTTGGTAACCTTGGTTCGGTGACATGTGTTGGCAACTTCTTACCAGCTCCTGTGGTAGTCCCCTTGTGTACTGAATGAGAAAGTGCAGCTTGTCTGCATTATCATCTGTTTTAGTTTCAATGATGTGCTCAAAAGAATGAAGGAATGACCTGTACTGCAGAATATCTCCACTAAACATTGGAATTTCCCCTCTTGGTAAGGTGGAAAGAAGTTGTTGTTTTACAAGCATGTCTGTCAAGTTGTTTTGTTTTTGAAGAATTTTAGCAAAATCAGGCCCTTGAATGACATTAGATGAAGATGATTCTCTACTTTCTAGAGGTCTTGCTTGAGCTGTATGAGAGATTTGTGCAGAGAATTTGGAGTCAGTCTTCATGGTGGTCTCAGCATTCTTGAGTAGGGATGCTCCGATTGATCGGACGCCGATAATGATCGGCCGATATTGGCTAAAAATAGATTGATCGGCGAACCCCAAAAGCGCCGATCAAAAAAGCCGATCACGTGACGTAAATTACTCGCGCGACTTTTTCCCACCTGCATGCGTGGCGCACGGGCACACAACAGCAGAGTGGAGCTTGGCAGTGGCAACATGAGTTCTCCTTCACCGGAACGAATAGGGAGTCTCCCAACGGATTGAAGCGCGCATCCGAGTGAAGACCGTGCACCGCGCGAGCCACAAAAGAGCGCGGTATCTGCGCCACTGATCGCTGCGGCAACGAGCACTTTGATCACTTGATAAAAAAACAAACATTTCAGCACTAGATCGCGTCTTATTTAACAAATGAACAAAATGAATGCTCCGAGTTAACTGGAGATGTTTTTATTTATTTGTATTGGTACATTCGTGCCGCGAGATGTTTCAAAAGTGGTGGTGGTATTTTATTTTTTTTGATCTGACGTAGTTGGTTCCTTAACTACATCAGATTCAGATTCAGATTATTTTATTTAATGCCATGTCAGCATTCAAAGCTATTTTCATGGCAAAAATTCAATTATAAAAATACATATATCATATAAATACAATAAAACAAAACAAATATAAACAAGAAGTCATTTTATACCATATATATATTTTTAAATGAACATGATAAAAAATCCAAAACCTTTCATGCATAATCTCATTAAATATGTCCTTTAATGAAGTAACTTCATAAAAGAGCATTCTGCTCAACTACATCAGACGTTCATAATAATAACAGAAAAAAACTTGCCATAGTTTTGTCCTTTTATCAGTAGCCAGTTTTGGTGTAACAAGTTGTACATTTTGTTGCCAATTAGTAAATGTAGTGGGTGTATTAAGAGGCTACAATTTCCAAATATGCCTAAGTGTAACTTGATCCCCTCCCATTAGGCTGATCTGATGTGTGTTGGTCTGCCTGACCCCTCTTTGTTTGGAATAATTTAATGTTACTCTGCCTTATTTGGGAAAGCTGGCCTACAATAGCCTTAAGACATCTCATTTTCAAAACACAATTAAATAAACACATTTCTACAAATGGTGCAAACTCTGCTAGATTATAGATAAAAGATTCCCATTCCCCTGCCATTCTGTGATCGGCAGTGATCGGCAATCGGCAGATCATGATTTTGGTGATCGGTAATCGGTGATCGGCCCCAAAAATGCTGATCGGAGCATCTCTATTCTTGAGATACTCGATTTTTGCGGTGTTGGCTGCAATTTCAGCTTGAACTTCCCACACCTCCTTCATCTTTCTAAGTTCTTCTTCTTTCTTCTCTATAGCATGTTTTTGTTGCAGTGCATTGGCTCTGGCAAGTAAAGCTGCCCTCTCTGCCTCTGCACAGATACGAGCTGAGGCTGATGTTAACACACTTGATCTGCTTAAATTTGATCTGCTAGATCTGCCAGATCTACTGCTACGCACAGACAAAACAACTGAAGTGTTATCATCATCATTTAGCTGGTCAGTCACTTTTAGAGCAGAAGAAACTGGAGTACTAGTTTGAAAGTCTGGTTCTTCTTGAATATTAGACATCCACTTCTCAACAGTAGAAACAAACATATCAACTTGTTTCATTCTTGGTTCATACCAGGTTTTCATGTCTTCAACTTTATCCTCTTCACTTAACACTTGTACATATGATTCTTGAAGAGACTTGAATTCAACAAACATTTCATTGAACTTCATCATGTTTCCCTTTACTTCTTCAAGATATTCAGCATCAGTCATCAAAGAGTTAACAATATTAATTCGTCTTGTAAGGTGTGCCATCTTGCCTGCTCTAGAGGCTTTCAAACGAGCAGCAACCTCATTCAAATCTCTTTGAGCTGAGCTTGGGGATTGTTCTAGATAAGACTCGTCCTCCATTTTGTCTCAAACAAGCAGATATCCTCTTTCCAAAGACACAAACTTTTCAAATTTCCTTTGATTCCTCTTTAAAATGGCATGCATCAAGACCTTTGAACTCTTTCATCAAATTAATCCTTTCATCCACAGTTTGCAGCATCAAACTTGAGTTTTTCCAGTAACATTCAAATTTAACTCAGCACTTTGTTTCTGCAAACACATACCTCTTTGAGAAGTTTCTTTTGTTCTCTGCTTCCAATGCCATGCGGTCTTCAAACAGTCCATCCACTCCGTTCAAGTTTATGGATAATCCTCCTTTTCTCAAACATATTCCATTTTCAAAGCAAGTCTTTTGACATTTTGTAGTGGTGAAAACAAGTTTCTTGTCCACTGTGGGAGATGCTGATGCTATGGTTCTGACGCCTGCAAAGTACCATGAATAGATCCAGAGAGGCGTGTTGATGTTCTAAACAAATAACTGAAGTTTATTAAATCAAAAATAAAGATGCATTGTAACATCAAACAAAACAAACAACTTTTAGGCCGCTTGCAGGTTCGTTGCACCATGCCACCCTAGCTCCATGTGCACGGTCAAAAGACTGTGTGCTCTTGCACCAGCGCCCCCTTCCTGTCCGGGGTGGCCTATCCTTGATATAGAGGGCCCACACTCAGAGAAATAAACACAATTAACAATACAACAACATTCTGATATTTAAATTAACAAATTTATAAAAAATTAAATAAGGTGGTAAGTATGGCTCCTACAGTCCCCTTGGTTCCTGGGTCACTCCCTGGCTCCTTCCTCCATCTTCTGCTCCTTTATCCTGCCCACTGCCCATCCTCCAATGAACTTTGTTTCTGTTTTTCGCCCTCCCTCCACAAAGGTGTAGTTTCTGTGCAAGGATGCACCTTCCGTTAGGGGACGTTATGTCAGGTTTATGTTCTGTTTCTTTGGGGATTTAGTTGGTTTTGCCCTGTTTCCCTGTGTTTCTGTTTCGTCGGCATGTATGTTCTTGCTCTTAATTGGTTGCTTTGGTTTTTGATTAGTCCTCCGCACTGTGTCTAGTCTTGTTTAGTCTCTGTGTATTTAAACCCTCTGTTCAGTTTAGTTTGTTAAACATGTTTGATATTCAAGACTCTTGATTAGGCTGCCTCTGAAAGCATACCCAAATAGCCAATGAGAGTGAGCAAGAGGCACCAACCGGATGTTGCATGCTTTTATAGCTTAAACATGACAGCCACAAACATGTCTCGAAAGTGGAGTCTAACATCATGTAACATCTGCATTAGCATTAGCCAGATTGCTGCTAGAAATAACAATTAATTACCAACTAACCCTAGCTCACGCTGCAAAGTGCATAAGCCACGTCTATACTGTCACGTTTGATCACTCGAGTTTCTGTGAGATCTCGCTAGTGTGTCCCAGGGCTTAGACTGCTGGGTAACACTTTATTTGACAATATTACAATATTATATTTGTCCTTATTACATGTGTTACATAGTAATAACAGTAAATTCTGCATAATTACATTGAACTAACCCTTAGCCGAACCCTAATCCTATAGTAAGTACATGTTAATTAATATTACTCAGTACTTAAATATATAATTGCACTGTAAAAAAGACACCTTAAAGTAAAGTGTAACCGACTGCTGCTAACGGAACCTCTACTTCATTGTGGAACCATCTGTGACATATACGTAATTATATATATATATATATATATATATATATATATATATATATATATATATATATATACACACTCTTATCACATAGACTGTTTTCAGGTTCATATGAGTGCAGTAATTCAAAGAAAAACAATGGAATATTTCATATATTTCACAACCACAAGAAACTCTTTTCACTGTTTTTAATGGAGCTGTTTTGCATTATACAGTTTAGTTAAAAAAATTAAATAATAAATAGAGATCAAAGTTTAAATGTAAAACCAAAAAAAAAAAAATCTAATATTTACAAAACAGTCGAGTCTCCTTCAAAAACTTGAATACAGTGCATTTGAAATTTATTGACCGGACACATTCTAAAGTTCTCAAATACATCATACATCCAGCATCCTTTAGTGTAACAGAAACCAAATCTATAATGTAAGTGAGCAAAATGTCACTCATTCATTTTAAAAAGCAGGTGAAAGACATCAGACTCGAAGCAGAGCAGCAGAGGCTTCACGTCTCACACTGTCGTGTTACTGCAGCGCTGCTGGAAACTGCGGACTCTGTGTGAAATTCTGTTAGCTAAATAACACAGATCCGAATCCTCGCGAATCGTGGGAAGGTCCAGCAGCTCTGAGGAACCATCAGCCACCCGGAGCACGTCTCTCTTGCGGAGTTTCTTCTGCAGACGGCGGTCCACTAAGTGCTGCAGACGCAGGATGGGAATCTTGTACTGAATGTGCAGACCGGTCAGAACCGGCTCGAGTAAACCTGCCCAACCTGGAGGAAAAACACCAGCGCATGAGTGTAAGGATGTGCTTTAAAGGGATAGTTCACCTAAAAATGAAAATTAGCCCATGATTTACTCTCCCTCAAGACATGCTAGGTGTATATGACATTCTTCTTTCAGACGAATACAATCTGAGTTATATTAATAAACACCCTGACGCTTCCGAGCTTTATAATGGCAGTGGATTGCAACCATCAGATTGAAGCTCAAAAAAGTGCATCTATCCATCATTAAAGTGCATCTATCCATCATAAAAGTGCATCTGTCCATCATTAAAGTGCATCTATCCATCATTAAAGTGCATCTATCCATCATAAAAGTGCATCTGTCCATCATTAAAGTGCATCTATCCATCATTAAAGTGCAGCTATCCATCATTAAAGTGCATCTATCCATCATTAAAGTGCATCTGTCCATCATTAAAGTGCATCTGTCCATCATTAAAGTGCATCTGTCCATCATTAAAGTGCATCTGTCCATCATTAAAGTGCATCTGTCCATCATTAAAGAGCATCTGCACTATCATACTGCTGATATTTATGCTACTTCCGATGTCACAAGTTGCATAAGTTGCGCTTTAGGCTTAAGTCAGATCCGTATGTTCGTTTGTCCAGAAGCTATAGTTATTTTACTTTATAAAGTTTTAAATATTAATATTTTTCTTACACAAACTCATCGTTTTGCTTCAGAAGGCCTTTATTAACCACCCGGAGCCATGAGGAGCACTTTATGATGGATAGATGCACTTTTATGAGCTTCAATCTAATGGTTGCAATCCACTGCCATTATAAAGCTCTGAAGCATCAGGGTGTTTATTAATAGGCTACACTTAATACACGCTTAATTTGTTAAGTGCTGTGAGTCAGTGTGAACGCGTCTGTACCCTTGTCAGTGAGTTGTTGGCAGGTCGCACACACACTGTCGTGCCAGCGGGATCCGGGCAGCAGCCGATGCTCAGCGTCGCAGGCTCTGTGAGGCTTACACACTGCATGCGCTTGTGTGATGTTTGCAAACCACCCGTCTGCGCAGACCTCACACACCGTGTCTCTGTGCGGCGTCCCTGCAAACACACACACACACATACATCACAATCACATAATCCTCCTTCAGGCTGAATCACTGTGCCCAGACGTGTGTCACCGTGGTTTAACACAGGTTGTTGCTGGAAACACATCAACAGCTGTTTTGTTAAAGAGACTCATTGTCTTTTAATCATATGGATCATACATTATAGAGTTCATAAGTCCAACTTTGCAGTTGCCAAGCGCAGAACTCCTGTTTAGGTGTGAGTGATTCAGCTGTTGCATGGCAACCGTAAACAGACTCTGGCGATGCGTTTCCACAGTTATTAACTGAATCAGCAACGGTTTTTATATTTTCACAGAAAGTACATTTAATAACACTATATAATGCTGAGGTCAAAACACAGTTAGTGCTGCAGCCTGAGAGTTTATAATACAGTGAGTGACTTCTTTTCTCTGAGAAACCTGGAAATGTGTCCATAGTTAAACTGAAAATCATGAATTATTCAGTATATTAACTAATATTAGTACAACTTTTTATTGAACTTCGCTGTCTTTTATAACAGCAGAACTTAAATGTAATAAATGAAATAATGTACTGTATATAAATTTTGAGTTATTAATGTATAATATATACAAACAATTTATTAACAAGGTATATAAATTACTTATAGGCTATAAAACACACACACACACTCTCTCTCTCTCTCATACATTTTTTTAAATTAATGTGTGGTATTAAAATAAGATTTTGAGTAGGCAAATTAATTATTAATTTAATATATATTTCAATGTCATAAAATAATGAAATGTGTGATATTAATAACATTTTGAGTTATTAATGTATAATATATACACACAATTTATTAACAAGGTATATAAATTACTTATAGGCTATAAAACACTCACATACACATACACACACACACACGTGTGTGTTTTCCTCAGGTAGGCTTTATCTCACCTGCAGCTTTGACTCCGTGACCCGCTTTACACAAGGTGTGTCTCTTGCAGAAGTGCTGATCCCAGTAGAATCCGGGCTCACATTCACAGACCGTGTTCACGGTTCCGTTGCACGGGCGCGCGACCCGCTGGTGGTCCGAGCACGCGTCGCACAGCAGACAGTCCGGGATGTAGTTCCAGAACTCGGTGAACAGACCCGGGCCGCACGGCACACACTCGGTCCGGTGAGAGCGCGTGCAGTGCGCGCGCATGCGGAACCCCGGGGCACAGCGCTCGCACAGCAGCGTCTCTCCGGTCACCGGGTCCCGGCGCCGGTACAAGCGAAAGTGACCATCCGCAGCCAGAGCCGACAGAACCGGCACAACCAACAGTGAGAAAAACAACTGGAGAGAGGAAATATCCGTTAATGATGAGACGTTACTTTCACACAGAACACATCACAGAACACTTTCTAAAATGTAACAAATGAATCAAGCGTTTTCTGTAAAGCTGATTTGAAACAATGTGTCAAGTGAAAATCGTGATACAAATAAGAATGAACTGAACTGGTGTGATCTGTCACTCACCATCCCGCGCGCTGCCTGCCGGACTTCATTGATGAGCGCGATGCGCACGCTTTATATAGAACTCACTCGCTCACTCACACTCTCTCTCTCTCTCTCTCTCTCTCTCTCTCTCTCTCTCTCTCTCTCTCTCTCTCTCACACACACACACACACACACACACACACACACACACACACACACACACACACACACACTCTCTCTCTCTCTCTCTCTCACACACACACACTCTCTCTCTCTCTCTCTCTCTCTCTCTCTCTCTCTCTCTCTCACACACACACACACACACTGAAATGAAACTCGAGGCACAGCAACAGAAAACAACCACACACAACACCCTAACAACACCATATCGACGCACTAATAACAAAGTCAAAGATCCTCACAACTCTAATGCATTTCATAAGGCTGAATTAATTGAATAAAATAATTGTTTTTTCTTACAACCATCATGGGGTAATTTATTTAATTAGTGCACTTAAATGCATGCATATTAATGTTGTTATCAATAAATTATTGATCTGAGAAGTTACTCTATTGTCTGAAACTGAATTCACTTAATTAATTTTGCAACGTTATTTTCCAGTGAAGCTGTTTTGAGACAATCTGTACTGTATATACTCTGCGTTTGATTTCTATAACACAGAATATTAGATGATGATGATGAAGATGAGGATGATGAAGATGATGATGATGATGATGATGATCTCGGAATTTACTCTTCATTCTGATGACTTCATGTCAGAACTTTAATGTCGACACGCTGGAATCATTCATTATAGTTACAGAAACTATGAAACTATACTCATAGAGACTGTGTCTGTTCCCCGAATTAGGAAATACCAAAAACTTCCAAACCCATCTAAGGGTAAAAATTTAATTGATGTTCAACAAATATAATACAAATGAACAAATGATAAAGCTCATTTCTATCATAGTTAGTACTGGCTGCAGATAAAGTCCTAATTGTTGGTGATTTTAATATACGTACATGTAGATAACGAAAAATTCATGGAAAGAGAGCATGATTGCATACAGAGAGGCCTTAAAAACTGCTTGATCTGCTTATTTTATGTCTCTCTCAGAAGAAAATAAACACAACCCGAGGTATTTATTTGAAACTGTGGCTAAACACAGCAGTAATGACTTTATGAACTTCTTCATGTCATGTTGAATGAGGAACGACGGGAAACAATAGCGAGTGAACAGAATGTTTATTAGGTGAGTAGTGAAGCAGTACAGGCAGGTGGAACGGTGACACAGGGACTTCGGTGGTCAGGATCCGATGATGAAGAGAAAAGGTGCGGTGACGGTGATACGGCAGACGAAAACCCAGTGACGAAGATCAGGAACAGGAACACAAGGCAGGACGACACACCGGAACACCAACACGAACGACATCAAACAACGATCTGACAAGGATGATAGAACAGCGGTAAGTATAAATAGAGTGGTGAGATTGATTACAGCTGGTGAAGTGGATGAGGATCAGCTGAAGCGGATCAGGTGATGTCATACACTCACGCCCACTACACACGTGCATTCATACCACAACATAAACACGAGACGAGAAGGAACAGAGAATGCGTCTACCGTGACACTTCACTTACAAGATTGATAATATCAGGGAGAAAATTATAACTATGCAACCGTCTACTACAGTATCGCATCAGACAGTGCAGTGTAGTCTCACTGACGAAACATTACATTCATTCAAGAGAGGAAGAATTTTATAAACTTTAAACCGCTTGTTAAAAAAACGGAGAGATTGACTTTGGCATACAGCTCATGAAAACCCAAAATTCCTGTCTCAAAAAATTAGCATATTTCATCCGACCAAATTGACTAATTCCTACAGAATTAGTCAATTACAGGCCGATCTCGAATCTACCTTTTCTGTCAATATACTAGAAAAGGCAGTATCTTCACAACTATGTTCCTTTCTAGAAAGAAATGGTGTCTGTGAGAATTTTCAGTCAGGATTTAGACCGTATCATAGCACTGAGACAGCTCTCATTAGAGTCACAAATGATTTGCTCTTATCATCCGATCGTCTCTCTATTAGTGTTACTGGATCTTAGTGCTGCATTTGACACTGTCGACCACAACATTCTTTTATTAGACTCGAAAATGATGTTGGCATTAGTGGAATTGCACTAGCATGGTTTAAATCATACTTATCTGACCATTATCAGTTTGTAGCAGTAAATGAAGAGATGTCTTATCGAACACAAGTTGAGTATGGTGTCCCACAAGGCTCAGTACTAGGACCGCTGCTGTTCACTCTGTACATGCTACCCACACACCCACACACACACACACACACACTCACACTCTGTACATGCTACCCTCACACACACACACACACACCCCCCCCCCCCACACACACACACTCTGTACATGCTACCCTTAGGAGATATCATTAGGAAGCATGGCATTAGTTTTCACTGTTATGCTGATGATACTCAGCTCTATATTTCTTCACGCCCTGACGAAACTTACCAATTCACAAAATTAACGGAATGCATAGCTGATATAAAAAACTGGATGACTAGTAATTTCCTACTACTAAATTATGAAAAAACAGAGATTCTAATTATAGGACAAAAAACTTCCTCACGTAATAACCTAGAATACTGTCTAACACTTGATGCTGCTCTGTCAAGTCCTTGTCAGTTAGGAACCTGTGTGTGTGTGTGTGTGTGTGTGTGTGTGTGTGTGTGGTGTGTGTGTGTGTGTGTGTGCTCTTTGATACCAATCTTTCATTTGAAAGTCACGTGTCTAGTCTCTGTAAAACTGCATTTTTTCATCTTAAAAATATATCCAAATTACATCATATGCTCTCAATGAAAAATGCAGAACAATTGGTTCATGCGTTCATGACATCAAGGCTAGATTATTGTAATGCTATTATGGGTGGTTGCCCTGCACGCTTAATAAACAAACTACAGCTGGTCCAAAACGCAGCCGCTAGAGTTCTTACCAGAACCAGGAAGTATGACCATATTAGCCCGGTTCTGTCAACACTGCATTGGCTCCCTATTAAACATCGTATACATTTGTAAATATTGCTGATTACTTACAAAGCACTAAATGGTTTAGCTCCCCAGTACTTGAGCGAGCTCTTAACGCATTATACTCCTTCACGTCTATTGCGATCTCAAAATTCTGGCCAGTTGATAATACCTAGAATATCTAAATCGACTGCTGGCGGTAGATCCTTTTCCTATTTAGCACCAAAACTCTGGAACAATCTTCCTAACATTGTCCGGGAAGCAGACACAGTCTGTCAGTTCAAATCTAGACTAAAAACACATCTCTTTGGCTTAGCATATACTTAACACATTATAGACTTCTATAATTCAATGTTAGGCTGCATAGTTTAGATCAGCCGGAACCGGGAACACTTCCCATAAATCCTGATGTACTTTGTACATCATAAGGAGGATGGCGTCTACGCTAATATTAGTCTCTCTGTTTATCCCGAGGTTTACCGCAGTCCGCCGGATCCAGGCCGTATCCAGATCTGATGAAGGACCTGCGCCTGGACACGACGACAACGCATCCCTGAAGTGCCCGCCTCATCAACACTCATGGACCTCATGGACACCTCATCAAACTCGTCTCCATACCGGAGTGATGACTCCATCCCCAACCAGATGAACTGGATAAATATTGTGAATGTTCTGATCCAATGTGCCTTCTGACCTGTAATGTTTCTGAATCATAATCATACACTGTTGGTTCATTGGCCAGAGGAGGACTGAGACTGAGCTTGGGTTCTCCTGAGGTTTTTTTCTCCATTCTGTCACTGATGGAGTTTTGGTTCCTTCACTGTCGCCTTTTTCACCTTTGGCTTTTGGCTTGCTTAGTTGGGGACATTCAATTTTATATTTAACAATATTATTACAACATTATTTTCCTGTTATCTCTGTAAAGCTGCAATAAATCTGTATTGTAAAAAGTGCTATATAAATAAAGGTGACTTGACTAAAACCAAAACCAGAAAAAATGACTATTTCAGATAAATATTACTTTAACTGTTACTAGTCTTTTTTCTGGTTTTAGTTTCTGTAACTATAATGAGTATAATAAAACATTTATAATAATTTTTTTTTAAACATTTCTCATTTTCATTAATAAATTACAAAAAAAAGACTAAATAGACATATTGAAAAACAACTAAAAAACAAAATCTAATACAAATTAACTAAATAAATACCAATTCCATAGTGTAAGTGTTTCAATGATACTAAAAAACGCTGGCTCATAAATGTCATGAATAGCATTCTTCTGCTTTTGAAATATGACCCAGTTTACACTTCTGTATGATACTGAGCTGTCAATCATATAAATACCACAAGCATTGTTATTTGTGGCCTGTTTATTAGTCATGATTAGGATTTGCTGATTTATTATGACTGTCACGATGATAAAGAACAGACGTAGATTCAATTGCAAGTGAACAGGTGTTTATTTAAACACAGAGAGAGAGAGCAGTAGTCTCGGACGAATATGCCGGCAGAATGAAGAAAACCAGACTCGATAGCGCAGGTCTCCGTGGGCAGACAGATCAGGACCAGAAGATAACCACTGTGCTGGAACGAATCCGAGGAACAGGTACAGACGGTAGTCAGGCCGCGAAAACTCAGAACAGGACGGTATCCACCGTTGGTCAGGGACAGTCAAAAGGCAGAAGAACTCCAAACCGAATAATATCCAAAGCACCGGAACAAACACTAGATCGAGGAGAAACACAGGTGAACTCCGAGAACCTCAACAACCATCTGACAAAGACGGGACGACATGACACACAATATATAGGACATTCTCATTCAACACAGCTGGCGCTAATTCAGCTCATCAGCGAGGGTAACGAGCAATGCTGACGAGCCGCGCCCATTCGTACTACACACACACACACATAGCGAGGGCGAGTCACTGAATCCATGAACCGTGACAGTACCCCCCCTCCTAAGAACGCCGCCTGGCGTTCTCAGACCCCCTTACCTGCCGATTGTAATCATCGATAAGGGAGTGATCCAAGATGTCCCTAGCCGGAACCCAACTTCTCTCCTCCGGACCGTAACCTTCCCAGTCCACCAAATACTGGAATCCGCGTCCCCTCCGTCTAGAATCCAGTATACGATTAACCGAATAAGTTGGTTCCCCATTTACGAGTCGCGGCGGGGGAGGAACCGGGGCAGGCGGATTAATGGTAGAACGAAACATGGGTTTAATTTTAGATACATGGAAGGCGGGGTGAATCCTCCTGTACGCTGGAGGCAGGTTGAGGCGGACTGTCACCGGACTAATCATTTTGGCGACAGTGAACGGGCCAATAAATTTAGGAGCAAGTTTGTTAGAGACGGAGCGGAGCGGAATGTTCTTGGTAGAAAGCCACACTTTTTGACCCACGACGTATACGGGAGGCTTAGACCGGTGGCGATCGGCCTTAGCCTTGGTGCGAGCACGCACCTGGAGCAGAGTCTCACGGGCTCTGGTCCATGTGCGCTGACACCTCTGGATAAAGGCGTAAGCGGAGGGAACCGCGACCTCGGATTCCAGACTGGGAAAAATTGGTGGCTGGTATCCTACACTACATTCAAACGGAGAAAGACCCGTGGACGACACTGGCAACGTGTTGTGTGCGTACTCCACCATAGAAAGTTGTTGACTCCAGGACGAAGGATTCTTAGAGACTAAACATCGTAACGTCCTTTCCAGATCTTGGTTGGCTCTCTCGGTTTGACCATTGCTCTGGGGGTGAAACCCTGAGGACAGACTAACAGTCGCTCCCAGTAATTTACAAAACTCTCTCCAAAATTTGGACACAAACTGGGGACCTCTGTCGGAAACCACGTCTGTCGGGAGGCCATGTAAACGAAAGACGTGATCTACGACGGCCAACGCTGTCTCCTTGGCTGAGGGTAATTTGGGCAAGGAAATGAAATGGGCCGCCTTTGAGAACCGGTCCACCACAGTCAAAACGACCGTGTTACCCTGGGAGGGTGGGAGGCCGGTGATAAAATCTAGCGCTATGTGTGACCAGGGTCTCGAAGGGACAGGCAGCGGTTGGAGTAACCCATCTGGGGGTTGGTTGGAAGTCTTACCAATGGCACAAACCGAGCAAGCCAAAACAAAACTGTGGACGTCACGAGCCATGCGAGGCCACCAGAATCGTTGCTTGACTAAGAAACTAGTGCGATTGACTCCTGGATGACAAGCCACGTTGGAACAATGCCCCCACTGAATGACGTCAGACCGCAATCCCTCCGGCACAAATAATCGGTTCGGTGGACACCCGGGCGGAGGCGTTACCCCTTCTAAGGCCGACTTGACCTTCGATTCGACCTCCCATGTGAGTGTGGAGACAATTAGGGTCTCGGGAAAAATGCACTCGGGAGTAGACGGGCGTTCGGAGCGGTCAAAAATACGAGATAAAGAGTCGGGTTTGATGTTTTTGGAACCCGGGCGGTACGAGAGAACAAAATCAAAACGTCCGAAAAAAAGTGCCCACCGAGCCTGCCTGGAGTTCAATCTTTTGGCAGTTCTAATGTATTCTAAGTTCTTGTGATCGGTCCAGACGATAAAAGGTACCCCCGACCCCTCTAACCAATGACGCCATTCCTCCAACGCTAACTTGACCGCCAACAACTCTCGGTTACCAATGTCATAGTTACACTCGGCGGGAGATAAACGATGGGAAAAAAACGCGCAGGGATGCATCTTGTCGTCTGTGGGAGAACGTTGCGACAGCACTGCTCCTACCCCCACCTCTGACGCGTCGACCTCCACCACAAACTGGCGTGATGAATCAGGGGCTATAAGGATTGGGGCTGAAACGAAGCGGCCCTTAAGTTTGGCAAACACAGCCTCAGCTGTGTTTGACCACCTGAACGCCGTTCTGGGGGAGGTCAAGGCAGTCAGAGGCGCGGCTAGTTGGCTGAAGTTGCGAATGAAACGCCGGTAGAAGTTGGCGAACCCCAGAAACCTCTGTAGGGCCTTACGGGAATCTGGGCTTGGCCACTCCACCACAGCCTTCACCTTCTCAGGGTCCATCCGCACTCCCTCAGACGAAATGATGTACCCTAAAAAAGGAACAGACTGTGCATGAAACGCGCATTTCTCCGCCTTGACAAAAAGCCCATTCTCTAGCAGCCTCTGAAGCACTCGCCTGACGTGTTGACAGTGTTCCTGGAGAGACGAAGAAAAGATCAATATGTCATCCAGGTAAACATATATGAACTGGTCTACCATGTCTCTCAACACGTCATTGACGAGTGCCTGGAAGACGGCTGGGGAGTTGGAAAGCCCGAACGGCATAACCAAATATTCAAAGTGCCCCCTGGGGGTGTTAAACGCGGTCTTCCATTCATCCCCCTTCCTGATGCGAACCAAATGATAAGCATTACGTAAATCCAATTTCGTGAAGATGGATGCTCCTTGCAACCTCTCGAAGGCTGAAGTCATCAACGGTAAAGGATAAGTATTCTTTACCGTAATGTTGTTCAACCCCCGGTAATCAATACAAGGTCGCAACGACCCATCCTTTTTCCCCACAAAAAAGAATCCCGACCCCGCTGGAGAAGAGGAAGGACGAATGAACCCCGCTGCCAGAGAATCAGAAATGTATTTCTCCATGGCCTCCCTTTCTGGAACAGAATGTGAATATAACTTGCCTTTAGGCGGAGACATACCTGGTAATAAATCTATAGCACAGTCATAGGGACGATGCGGAGGAAGAGAAGCAGCCCGGGACTTACTGAACACTTCCTTCAGGTCGAGATACTCCGGTGGCACGTTAGACAGATTCACCGGCTCCTCCTGCAACATAGAACGAGAAACAGACGGAACAGCAGACGAAAGACACGAGGCATAACATTGTTCACACCAACTGGACACTGAGTTCTGTCCCCACTCTATCCGGGGCCCGTGTTTCACCAACCACGGATGACCCAGGACAATAGGGGCGTGAGGGGACTGGGTGAGATAGAGTGAGATCCTCTCCGTGTGGTTACCCGAAGTGACGAGTGTGATAACCCCAGTGGTGTGAGTGATTCCCGGGAGCTCCTGTCCGTTGAGTGCGTGGATGTGGATGGGGTGGTTCAGGGTCGTGATGGGGAGGTGAAGTCTTCTGGCCAGTGAAGAGTCAATCAGGTTCCCCTCCGCTCCAGAATCCACCAGTGCTTCGCCGTTGAAGGACCCGTCTGCCCACTGGAGTCTCACCGGGAGAAGGGTAGCGCTCGAGGGTCTGGTCCGGAATAATCCGCCCGACAGTAGCCCCCATCCTACCGCCGGGCTTGGCCTTTTAAAGGACAGGTGGAAACAAAGTGGCCGGCCTCCCCGCAGTAGAGACACAGACCTCTCGAGCGACGGTGTTCTCTCTCCTCCCGGGAGAGTCGAGCTCGACCTACCTGCATGGGCTCAGGATCGTTCGAGGGGCTGACCGTGCTCGTGCCTCTGAGACCGGAAAAGTCTCCTCCGTCGACCAAAGGAACTTGGAACTGACGCTTCGTTCCTTGTTGTAAACGAGCATCGACACGTAGTGCCAGTTCAATCAGTCCATCAAGAGTCTTCGGTAGTTCCACAGTGTAGATTTCACGTTGAACAAGGTCAGCCAGCCCATGCAGGAATAGGTCCCACTGTGCCTCCTCGTTCCATTTGCACTCGGCGGCCAATGTTCGAAACTGGATGGAATAATCGGACACGGAACTGTTGTTTTGACGAAGATCGGCCAATTGACGAGCCGCCTCACGTCCGGCCACCGCGCGGTCGAACACGCGCTTCATCTCCTGCTCGAGTGCTTGGAACGAGGAGCAGCACTCGTGTTGGTTTTGCCACACCGCTGTTCCCCACTGAGCCGCGCGTCCAGATAGCAGCGTCATTACAAGTGCCACTTTACTCTCCTCCGAAAAAAATGTCACAGGCAGGAGAGAGAAGAAGATTGAGCATTTAGTTAAGAAAGCTCAGCACAAATTAGGTTCACCCGAATACCTCTCTGGCGTGGGAATGCGCGGCTCAGGACGATTGACGTTGGGAGGTGCAAGGGGAACAGGCGGGGGCGGTGCTGGCACAGCGGGACCCCTCAGACGTTGTATTTGAGAGGTGAGCTCAGACACCTGCGCTACCAGAGCCTGGATAGCCCGACCCGAAGCTCCAATCTGTTCGTCTTGGTGATCCATGCGGGCGTTGTTGTCGACCACCATCTGCCCGACGTTCTCCGCACTCGCTGAATCCATGAATGGTCAGATGGTTCTGTCACGATGATAAAGAACAGACGTAGATTCAATTGCAAGTGAACAGGTGTTTATTTAAACACAGAGAGAGAGAGCAGTAGTCTCGGACGAATATGCCGGCAGAATGAAGAAAACCAGACTCGATAGCGCAGGTCTCCGTGGGCAGACAGATCAGGACCAGAAGATAACCACTGTGCTGGAACGAATCCGAGGAACAGGTACAGACGGTAGTCAGGCCGCGAAAACTCAGAACAGGACGGTAACCACCGTTGGTCAGGGACAGTCAAAAGGGAGAAGAACTCCAAACCGAATAATATCCAAAGCACCGGAACAAACACTAGATCGAGGAGAAACACAGGTGAACTCCGAGAACCTCAACAACCATCTGACAAAGACGGGACGACATGACACACAATATATAGGACATTCTCATTCAACACAGCTGGCGCTAATTCAGCTCATCAGCGAGGGTAACGAGCAATGCTGACGAGCCGCGCCCATTCGTACTACACACACTAGGGGTGGTTAATCTGTCTGATTTCTCGATTCGATTCGATTACGATTATTGAAGTCCCGATTCGATTACAGTCGATTTTCGATTATTAACGATTCTCAATTAGCGATTATTGATTTTCCATTTCACAACATTAAACGAAAATACACTACAAGGGATTGCAGTATTAAAAAAAATCAGCTGCTGAATTACTTAACTCTTTTATTGAGTAACAACAATAGTTATAACTTCAGAATTATTTGTATGTAGCTTATGTTCTGTAGAACACAGAAATGAATACATCCCATTGTATTGTGACTGATCAAGTTGAACTAAACAATAACAAATAAATGAAAGGCTTATTTCCTTTAGGAAGTAGATCAGAACCAACATACTGTAGAAATTGGACAATTTTCTTCTAGAAAGACAAGGTGTTGTTCAGGTGGAGGAAGACTGCAGGTTGCAGTCGAAACATGTCAAGGTAAAGAAAAAGTATATAATGCAAAAAATGTTTTTTTGCATTATAAACGGCGGCGGCGGCGGCAGCGCGGGCGGGAGGAGGGGGCGGAGAAGGAGAGATAGACGCTCGAGAGAGTCATTCTGGGGAGCGTTTGCATCAGAAAACGACGGCAGTGCGGCTCGTGAGAGGCAGCTGCGCGTCTGTGAGGGGAGGCAGAGAAGGCGAGAGCGAGACTCGAGGGTTGAATACTTCGAGCCGAGCCCGCAGGGTCGATATCGGAAGTGCGTCGCTGAGCTCACAAACCCCCTGAGGGCAAGAGCTGCGTGTTCCTGGCCCAGGCAGAGAGCGCAGATCACATGGCGGTTCCTGCGCGGGGCTCTGCACGAGCCGCAGGAAGTGCAAGGCATCTTGAAAAAGACGCTCGCTGCTCTTTTAGACAGTAAGTTTTGCAAGAAAAGATACGTCGCCGGATAGCGTAGCTCGCACGGATGGCTGAAGGTGGCGAAGACGGCCGGCTTCTTCAGGCGCTGTCCTAAGCTGGCTTGTCGCTTCCTCGACGGCGGCGGCGGCTTCTCTCTAGATCCAGCGATGCGGCAATAATAATAATAATGCAAAACATTTTTATTTTTTTTAATAATAAAAAATCGATTTTTGAAAATTTAATAATCGATTCATACTCGTCCATAACATACTCGCGATTAATCGATAATCGATTTTTTTCACCACACCTAACACACACACACACATAGCGAGGGCGAGTCACTGAATCCATGAACCGTGACAATGACATGTTCAGCGTGATTGGAATCGCTGTATATTTAATGACTCAACAGGGAAGCGTTCCTAATGAGTGTTATTTAATAAATAAGAGTGAGAGCTGTGAGTCATCTGCGCACTCAGGTCTTCCTCATCTTTAGGGAGGTTAGTGATCAGTGATGAGACAACTGATAGACCAGTTACACTCTTTATCAAGTACATGTAAGAATAACTTTGATATTAGTAATATTTCAGCTTTACTCGATTATCATCATCATTTATTATAAAAATCACGAGCATCAAATATGATCATCAGGTTTATTTTTTCATCTCTCAATCATCATTGTATTGCATTGCATTATATGTTTTAAAACTACAGAAATTTGATCATAAAACTAAGCATTTAAATATCATCTTACTAAGACTATATATGAATATATTCATGTATATATTCTCACTATATCGGACTATATGAGCCACAAAAGCCTGATGAATATGATACAAAACACATATGCAAAGTTTTTTATTTAGATTTTATTTCTAAAGGTTCATTACAGTTTTTTTTATTCGCTTTGGTACTATTTTCACAAGTAAGGTGTACATTTTCAAAACTCTTAGTGCTAATATCACAACAGATCATCAAAAGTGCACTTTTTTCAAACATTTCATCATGTTTTCAATTGTGTTAGTACAATTCACAAAATCACAAAGTATCCTTTTCACAACAGAAAATAAGTGTTTCATCTACATAAATGTTTCATTCACAGTAACTGCCTTTCATAAAGCTCTTATTATCAAACTTTTGATTTGCATCTCTTCTTGTTCAGTTTACAGTTTTTTACAATCACTTTGTTACTATTTTCAGAACCTTGATGTCATTTTTCACAACTCTAGACACAAAACTCACAACCAATTATCAAAATGCACATTTTTCAAAACTCTAACCATTTTCTCAATTGTTTGGATACAATACACATAAAACTTAGATCATTTGTTCATTCAACAAAAATCACTTGTTCAATATGACACAACTTAACATCAAAGTACTACTATTTCAAAAGGCAATTCACACATTACATTTCAAATGAATGTCTATTCATTTCCTTACACTGATCTAACTATCAATTGATACAACTGCTCAAAATGATAAGTAACTGTTGCGTTACTCTTAATGCATAGTTGTATGGAAACAGACAAACAATCTTCCATGTTTACAGTAAATCATGAAAGTTTCAAGATAACGAGATTCATTGTCACCAATTAGCGTGGAGCATGAACCAATTAGACTACAATATCCATGGATGTAGCCTAATATTTTATATCATACTGTAATGCTTCATCAGACACTGTGTCTATGGTCCCAAATACTGTACCACCTTTTCAGACTATTTAAAGTATTGACAGTACTGCACTGTAGAGATGCAGGCCCTTGGAATTGCTTGTCCAATTCTGCCAACTCGTTACTGATGATTGAGGGCACATTGTGGAATGAGTATATAAAGAGTTGATTGGGATCCAATTGCAAGAGCATAGTGATATGTAACATGGAGCCAGCAGGTGATCCAGGTCACAATGGAGGTCAAGCAGTGGTGGGAGGAAGACGAGGAAGACGTGTTGGTCAAAGGAATGGTAGAGGACAGGCACCCCTTCTGAGAGGTGGTCGTGGGCCTCGTTTGAGAGGTGTGGGGGAACGTGGTAGAGGACAGGCACCCCTTCTGAGAGGTGGTCGTGGGCCTCGTTTGAGAGGTGTGGGGGAACGTGGTAGAGGACAAGGCCACGGACCAAGACAGCGGCAGCAACAGCATAGAGTGTCCAATGAAATTCGGGCAATAGTTGTAGACCATGTCATAAATCATGGCATGACAATGACTGAGGCGGCTACAATGATACAACCAAACCTGAGAAGGTCAACCGTGGCCTCAATAATCAGAACTTTCCGCAATGAGAACCGGTAAGTTATCAGCATGCACTAAACATTATGCTACTCTCAATTGTCAAATGACTGCATACCAATGTGTATCACAGAATAGGTGATGTGACCAAGTGTCTTCTTACTCTAATGTTCCCTGTAGAATTGTGACTAGGCCAAATAGTGGAGGCAGAGGGAAAATTCTAACTGACCAGCAAGAGCAGGCTGTGGTCGATTTGGTTCGGGCCAGAAATGATATTCGCCTTACAGAAATTCGCCAGCATATCTTGGACAATGAAGACATGTTCAACAATGTGGGATCCATAAGTTTGCCGACCATTGCACGCATACTGAAAAGGCACCAGGTATCTATAAAACAACTATACCATGTGCCTTTCGAAAGAAATGCAGACAGAGTGAAACAAATGAGGACGGAGTATGTTCAGGTAAGTTCAGTTTCAAGACGGCTGTTGTAAAAACATTCCCAAAAATTCTACATTGTACGGTAATCTCTTTCCAAAATGTATTTTTAGAGGGTGATGGAGCTGGATGCTGATGACGACCATCACAAATTCATATATTTGGATGAGGCAGGTTTTAATCTGGCCAAGACAAGGAGGAGAGGTCGGAATTTCATTGGCCAGCGGGCAACCATCCAAGTACCTGGACAACGTGGGGCCAACATTACCATGTGTGCGGCTATATCAGAAGATGGTGTGGTGGGACGCAGACCTCATATTGGACCATATAATGCAGCTCTCCTTGTCACCTTTCTTGATGAGCTCGAACAGGTTTGTAGAGCTGAAGGTGTGACCTATGTCATTGTCTGGGACAATGTCAGGTTCCATCATGCTCATGTGGTGCAAGCATGGTTTCAGGCCCATGCACAATTTACCACCCTGTATTTACCCCCATACTCCCCCTTCCTTAACCCGATTGAGGAATTTTTCTCCGCATGGAGATGGAAGGTTCATGATAGGCACCCTCATGAACAAGTCACTCTTCTCCAGGCCATGGATGACGCCTGCAATGACATCACAGCAGACCAGTGTCAGGCCTGGATTCGCCATGCCCGAAGGTTTTTTCCAAGATGTTTGGCTAATGAAAACATCCATTGTGATGTAGATGAGAACCTGTGGCCAAATCCACAACACAGAGTTGATGACAATGTAGAAGTACAGTAATCACTGCTGTTTTATTTCTTACAGTGCAAGCAAGTTGAGGAACACTGCATTTGATGGTTTACAGTACTGTCTTTTCTTTTCTATTTCATTGCATTTGATGGTTTACAGTACTGTCTTTTCTTTTCTATTTCATAGCTAATTACTGTATTTTTGCTTTGATTAAAATAAACCAATGTTGTGATTGTACTGTAGTGTTTTGCATCAATATATTACAAACTTTGTTCAATGATTCCACTTTGTCTGTATTCTCTCTACTACTGCAGTACTTTACAGTAACAGAGGTATTTACTGTACATGTAGTACCATAATGAAACCTGTATCACCTATTTTGTTCTACAATAGTTAATGATTGTACGAACAATGACAGAGTGAAACTATCGGTTGCTTGTGTGTGGGTGATCTATAGTTGTGTTTCAATGGTATTTCACAGTAAATTTGTTTTTTGAACCAATGATTGTGCAAGTGCAAGATTTCTTTAAAGATGTGAATGCACAATGCAATGTTTTGAACATTAGACAACCTGTGTTACAAGTGATAACCGTTTTGAGTTTTGTGTCTAGAGTTTTGAAAAATGACATCAAGGTTCTGAAAATAGTAGCAAAGTGATTGTAAAAAACTGTAATACATTTGTCTATTATTTAATCCAACTGATCTTAATGGTTAATCAATGAATCATTTGGTACACCTATAGATTTCTATACAAGTGAAACTCGAAAAATTTGAATATTAGGTTTATGTATTTCAGTAATTCAAATAAAAAGGTGAAACTACATTAATACATTTAGTATATAGAACTATATACACATTCATGATTATACTTTTCAGAGGGATGACATTTCTGTATTTACAGTACAGTAAAATTATTTTCTTTTTGATTTCATGTAATATTCTAATTTTCAGAGATTTTGAATTTGTTTTTTCATAAGCTGTAAGCCATAATTATCAAAATTATAACTTTTGCACGATATTCTAATTTTTCGAGTTTCACCTGTAGATATTGATTCTATATACAGTTTCTATAGAACTTGTTTGCAATTTCCGATATGGATAACCAAATGTAATGAATTATTTTTACATAAGTGATTTATAGATAATAACCCCCACTATGTTCAAAGTGTGTGCACTCGCATGTGTGTGTGTGAGAGGGAGATACAGAGAAATTTGCCATTTGTGAAAACACTGTAAGCAGAATAGAGTATAAGAGAAACGGTCAGTGACTGTAAAACGTTACATTGATTAGAGATGCATCAGTAGAAGGGAGACAGATGGCATCAAATACAGCATTTTACATTACAGTATGTATGTCATACATACAGTGATACTGTAAACAGATGAGCATGGACAGCCACATTACTGTAACTCAACCTAAAGTGTAAAGGTCCACTACAGTAGATTCAGTTTAATGGTATAGAGTGAAATCATTTACTGTATTGCCAGCAAACTCTGTTCTAGCACAGATCCTCATGGCTGTGTCAGACTTCATCACAGCTTTTGATAACTCACTGCAGATACTATTACAAACATTATGGATTCAATTACATAGGTTAGGTAATGCACGTGTTTTTTCTAATGTGGCAACTGTATCCTGTATTACTGTAATTATTTCAGCAACAAGAGTGATTTGAAACATGTGTCTTGCATTGTTTGCTGTTGAATGAACTGATTGTTAAAAGTACTAAATTGAAAGAAGATCATACTGTTGTGTTTCTGTGATTAAACCAAACGTTCTCATTACATATTACAATAATCTTGTGTTTGAAACAATGATTATGTGGACTGAAAAATGTATAACTGTAATGAAAGCATGGGATCATGTTTTGAAAGAATGACTAGCTGTGTTACAAGTGTGATCAGTTTGGATTTTTGTACTAAGAGTTTTGAAAATGTACACCTTACTTGTGAAAATAAAAAGCATAGAGATAAAGATAAAGAGAGGCTGAAACTCAAAGATGGATCCTCCTCAGACAAGCAGAAGGACAAACACAAAGAGAAGAAAAAGGAGGAACGGTCTTTTGATGGAAAGCCCAAAAAAGAGAGGGAGAACGGATTTGCAAGCCCTTTTATTAAGTCTGAACCTGAGAATGATGACTTCTACCACTCTCCAAAACACGAGAAGTCTCTGAAGAGAGAACGCGATGATGACGATGCTGAGTTCAAGCCCAAAAAGATTAAAACTGAGGATGACAGAAGTGAAAGCTTTACCAAAGCAAATAAAAAAAAATGTAAACTGTTCCATTTAAGAAAACTGATTATTTTTGACATCTAGATATTCTCATATTTTCCTCTAGATCTGCTGTACACCAGAAACTTGCTTTATTCTCCTGTTATCTCTGTAAAGCTGCTTTGAAACACTCTGTGTTGTAAAAAGCGCTGTATAAATAAATGTGACTTGATTTGTGTGTGAGTGTGTGTGTGTGTGTGTGTGTGTGTGTGCGTGTGTATGTGTGTGTGTGTGTGTGTGTGTGCGTGTGTATGTGTGTGTGTGTGTGTGTGTGTGTGTCAAGTCAAGTCACCTTTATTTATACAGCGCTTTTTACAATACAGATTGTTTCAAAGCAGCTTTACAGAGATAACATGTAAAAAAGGGCCCCTTGTGGCCGCTAAGCGTCAGACACTTTACTGTGACTCTCTCTCTCTCCTACGGGAAGACGCCTCGCTTCACCTGGACTCTTAGCCAATCACAAGTTGATTCAGGATCGCTGCGCGCAGATATTATTCTGTCAGAGGCTTTGCCAGTAGTGTACGCGAACCGCACGGACTTACAACCCACCTTGATACAACTGCTTTATTCTGTGTGCGTCTTTACAAGTAAGAATCTATATTTTGTTGTTCTTTTACTGTCATTGCAAAGGCTAGATTGGTAGTGTTTCATCTGTGTAGTGTTGTTAAATGTAAGCTCAGGCTTTCCTGCTCGGCTAGGCCTCGTGTTGTGATGCTTCTTTCTATTGATGTATAAGTTGCCACTCGGGCATTATTCTTTGGTTACATATTGTGAAATACCAGTTAAGTACACTCTGCGCATAGTTTGTAAGCTATCGCGGTGATATTCGCCTTCAGTCCAGTTAATCGGTAATAGGGCGCGCGCCTCCCGCATGTACACACACATAACGTGACACCTCTCGGAGCGGCCTGGTGTAGTTATTTATGTGACCAGCAGAGAGAGCCATTGTATTGCGAATGGTTTATCCTTTCCCATTGTTACAGTTGTAGTTGTTCAGATCCACCGAAAAGCCTTTTCCATTCTGTTAATGGCAGTTTCGGTTATGTTAAAATATTGTATTTTATTCCTGCTATATTATTAGAATAGAATACAGTTAATACAAATAGAGGTTTGTTGCATGATAATCATTCATTTTCATTCAACTAATTATGTTTGTTTTATTTCTTCTGTTTGTTTCAGAACCACACGTCAATGTACATATTCAATCATGCAGTTGTAAATTCAATAAATACTTCCAATGCAGAAATCTTGTGTGATTCTGACCGATCACCCGCTGTGAGCTCTATCTAACGATCCACAAACTTTCTAAATCAAAGAAGCCAGTCCTCTTCTAAATAAAGTGGTCCTTCGAGCCGGAGCCAGAGCCTGCAGCGGAGCAAGATGTCTACCACCTCGGATAAAGAGTCCAGTGCACGATCTAGGAGGCAGCGGTCCCTCCCTAACTACTTGCAAGATTATGACTTGTCTGATCTCCCGTCCAGATCTCAAATCAAGGAGTCTTCTGAGTCCCAGCCCAGAGAGCAGCTAGACGAAGAGGACCACAGCAGACCTGAATCACGCTCTGCATCCCCAGAAGGTCAGCTGCAGAAACACACAGCGCAACGGTCAGTTACCGATAAATGGGAATCTGCTGCGGATGAGTGGAGAAGGGAGTGCCACATACTAGAGCGGGAAAGGGAAGATCTCCTAGCATTAATGGAGGAATTGAGAATACAGAATGAGCAGCTCAGAGCCAGAGCGGAGCCCAGTAATTCCCGTTCAGAGCCACGTACTGCAACGGCCAGAGATGGACTTTACCGAGAAGGGCTGGATTATGGAGGTGCTTCAACCCGGTATAAATCAGTCTACTTCCGGGACAGGGAGACACCACCACAACGGTCTTCGGACAGGCGTCATGACCACAGCAGAGAGACAAAGTACTACAGGGAATCAACCAGGTATGACTCTCCCTCACCTAAGCGCTCACCCGAGCTAGTACGCACCAAGCACCAGGCCCTGCGACAAAGCTATGAGCCCAGGGAAGGGCGCTACTGTTCTCACAATTATGAGCAGTCCAGATACCGCCGCTCACCTGAGAGCCACGCCAGCTACAGAGATTCTTGTTATTCCTTCAGAGAATACAGAGAACCATCACGCCGAGGAGACTACTCTCCTGCACACCGATGCAGCTACTCTCCAGACCGGCGTGAGAAACGCAGTCCCCCTTCACCTCGGCACGAGCCCAGGCGCCGACGCTCAGTGACTCCCCCTGGTGGACAGGAAAGAACATATAGAGGGCCCACTCCTACAATCCCAAACTTCAACCGTCCAAACCCAAGAGACTTCGCGAGACTCCGTATTGCTCTAGATAATCTCCTTCCTAGAGATGCTACTGAACGTTTCAAGTTCCAGATATTAGTGGACCATCTGAAGCTGGAGGAAGCATTGCTAGTGGCAGATTCCTATAGCAATTCTGATTACCCCTTCACTGACACTATGGCAGCTTTAAATCAACAGTACGGGCAGCCACACCAACTCGCCCTTCAGCGGATTGCTGAGCTGATGGATGGCCCCAACATTCAGAGTGGAGACATCAAGGCATTCAGGTTGTTCGCCTTGAACGTCAGATCCCTGGTGAGCATGTTGGAGCAACTCGGTTTAAAGGGGCAAGTTGAGCTGGACTGTGGTTCTCATGTGACCCGTCTACTGGGCAAGCTACCGCACGACCTGAGGTCCAGTTTCAGGCGCTACATCCACCCTCTCAGAATTCCTATCCCCACTCTTCTGGACCTAGCAGATTGGTTGGAATACGAGCTCCAGATCCAGGAGGATATCGCACAATATCGATTGACAAAGGACACTGGACCTAAGCCCAGAGACTCTAAGCGTACTGTCAAGTCGTCACCTAGGGCCTCAATCCTCATGCTGGGGGCTGAACCCAAATCGGTTAGGGAGCCTGCTAAATCCACTCCTCCAACCAGTCTAGATGCAAAGAAGTTCTGCCCATACTGTGAGAACTACAAGCACACTCTGAATAGTTGCGCAAATTTTAAACTGCTCAGCGCCACCCAGAAACGTAACTGGATTCAGGACAACAACCGATGTTGGCGATGCGGCAGAGAACACAGATCGGCTGAATGTGATCTGAAGATGTGCTGTAAAACATGCAACAGCAGACACCTGCTTGCTCTGCACGATGTCAGCGAGAGAAGTCTAGACAAGACTGACAAAGCTGAGAGAAGGCCTGACCAGGTGAAGTCCAGTGTACCAAGTGCAGACCAAGTGCTATACATTGGCAAGCCACCGCAGGGCCATCGTGTACTACTTAAGGTCAGTAAAGTTATCCTTCGCAATGGTGACCAGACTCTGGAGACATACGCTGTTCTAGACGACGGCTCTGAACGCACCCTGCTCCTCCAACCGGCTTTCCAGCAACTGGGACTTGAAGGCCACCCTGAGGATTTGCCCCTGCGTACCGTCAGACAGGAGCTGCAAACGCTTCACGGGGCGGCTGTCTCATTTAGCATCTCTCCAGCCTGTTCTCCAGCCATGGTATACAACATCCAAGGAGCCTTTACCGCACCCAAGCTCGGTCTAGGCCAGCACACGTATCCCTTCAAAGCACTGCAGAGCAAATACAGACATTTGAAGAAGCTTTCTATTCCTTCATTCAAGGACATTGTCCCGCTATTGCTCATTGGCTCAGATCATCCCCACTTGTTGACTCCAGTTGAGCCAGTCATTTTTGGTCCCCCTGGTGCACCGGTTGCTGTCCGCACCCGTCTCGGATGGACGCTGCAAGGTCCGACCAATACTCTAAAGCAGTACCTTATCGAACAACGCTGTCTTTTCACCACCTTCGGGGCACCTCCAGCCGACATCTACCAGCACGTCGAGAGACTGTGGCAGCTGGACGTCCTCCCATGGCGCAGCGAAAAGGCCAGTACGAGGTCACGGCAGGACAAGGAGGCCCTTGAATGCTTGGATAAACAGACGGTGCGAGTAGATGTTGATGGTGTCCATCGCTATGTTACTCCTCTCCTCCGCGTTAAGAACTTCCCCCAGCTCTGCGCACCAAAGGAGGCAGTACTTCCTCAGCTCCGAAATATGGAAAGGCGGCTGTCGAAGAACCCTGAGGCAGCCCAAGTCTACAACGCAGAGATCCAGAGACTTGAACAGGCCGGCTATGTGGCGAAACTAACCCATGGCACAGAGAACACCTCAAGCAGCTGGTACATCCCTCACCACCTTGTCGAGCACAATGGCAAGCACCGAGTGGTTTTTAATTGCTCTTTTCAGTACAGCGCTACTGACTTGAACAAACTCTTGCTCCCTGGTCCAACCCTTGGTTCACCTCTCCTTTCTGTTCTCTTGCGCTTCAGAGAACATTGTGTGGCCTTCAGTAGTGACATACGGGGGATGTTTCACCAAGTCAGGCTCCTTCCGGAGGATCAGCCTCTCCTCCGCTTCCTCTGGAGGGAGCTCAAGTGTGATGAACAACCCACAGTTTACCAGTGGAAGGTGCTTCCCTTCGGCACTACCTGTAGCCCCTGCTGTGCTACATACGCCCTACAGAAGCACGTCACCGACCATACTCAGCCAGCTGATGCAGTGAGAGACTCTGTGTTAAGACATTTCTACGTGGATAACTGTCTTCAGAGTGTGCCTACAGTTGAAGATGCCAAGCCCATCATCGACAAGCTGCAGACACTCCTTGCCGAGGGAGGCTTTGAGTTACGCCAGTGGGCCAGCACCCATCCAGACACCATCCGCCACCTCCCTGCTGAGGCGAGATCGGCTAGTGCTGAAAAGTGGATCGCCCAAGGTCACCCAGGTCAAGAAGAATCAGCCCTGGGCCTGCAGTGGGACTGTCGAGAAGACACCCTATCCTTCAAGTGTCGAGGGACTGTAGCCACTGAAGAAGTTGTCACTATGCGCTCCATCTACAAAGTGGTGGCAAGCCAATATGACCCCCTTGGCTTTCTAGTACCCTACACCACCAGAGCCAAGGTGGTTATCCAACACCTGTGGGACAAAAAGCGGGACTGGGATGACCCTGCTCTGCCAGATCACTTGTTAGCCGCATGGAGAGAGTGGGAGGACGAGTTACCTCACCTACAGAGCATATCACTTCCGAGGTGTTACACCAGCCGTGAGTTAGACTCTCCTACCTGTGAGCGTGAGATCCACGTGTTCTGTGATGCCTCAGAGCGAGCCTATGGCTCTGTGGCATACCTCCGAACCGAGAATCCTTATGGAGTCGTCCAAGTAGCTTTCGTCACTGCAAGATCCAGAGTTGCTCCAAAAAAGCAGCAGTCAATCCCTCGCTTGGAGTTATGCGCTGCTCTGACCGGAGCACAAATGGCTCGGATCCTCAAATCTGAACTCACACTGCCTATCCAGCGGGTGGTGCTTTGGTCGGACTCTACTACCGTGCTCCAGTGGCTGCAGTCGGAGTCATGCCGATTCAAAGTGTTTGTTGGCACACGTGTTGCAGAGATTCAAGATCTCACTGAGGGCGACAAATGGCGGTATGTAGACTCTGCACAGAACCCTGCCGACGACATAACGCGTGGTAAACCTCTCGACACATTGACACCAGACAGCCGCTGGGGCCAAGGCCCAACCTTCTTGCGGTGTGACCCAGACAAATGGCCACAAAGTCCTCAGATTCAGACGGAGGCAGATCAGGGTGAAGAGCTCAAGAAACCTCCGTTCTGCGGCCTCACTACTATCAAGCCAAGTGATCTCCCGGACGCGAAGCAGTTCTCTTCCTTTAAGGACCTCCTGACTGCCACAACTACGACCCTACATGGGGCGGCCCCAGACAACGTCACAGCCTACAGGCAAGCCCAGCTGACTCTGCTACAACAGGTCCAACAAGACAGTTTTCCTATTGACTACGCCCAGCTGCAGTCAGGGAAACCAGTCGCCAAGAGCAGCAGACTTCTCAAGCTGGCACCAGAGTTCGACCACAGGGACAAGCTCATTCGTGTTGGCGGACGTCTGCGCCATAGTAACCAGCTGGAAATGAATACTGTTCACCCGGTGGTGCTGGATGCCAAACACCCAGTCACGCAGCTGCTCATCCAAGAGTATGATTACCGTCTGCACCATCCAGGCCCAGAGAGGGTCTTCTCAGAGATGCGCCGCAAGTATTGGCTACCAGGAGGGCGAGAGGCCATCCGCCGTTTTCAGCGCAAGTGCCAAGAGTGTCAGAAATGGCGCGGAAAGGCACAAATCCCTAAAATGGCAGACCTACCTCCATCCAGAGTTCGACTATACAAGCCAGCATTTTACTCAACAGGAGTAGACTGCTTCGGGCCATACTCGGTAGCGATTGGAAGGAGGAGTGAAAAGCGCTGGGGAATAATCTTTAAATGCATGACCACCCGAGCTGTGCATATCGATCTGCTCTCCAGTTTGAATGCAGACTCATTCCTCATGGCTCTGAGACGGTTCATTGCCCGCAGAGGAAAGCCGTTTGAGCTAATCTCAGACCAGGGGACTAACTTCAGAGGTGGCGATCGAGAGCTCCGGGAAGCATTCGCCGACCTTGCTCCAGACATCAAAGCTCAACTCGCCTCTCAGCAGATCGACTGGAAGTTTAATCCACCTAACGCCCCCCACTTTGGCGGCTGCTGGGAGCGCGAGATACGCTCAGTAAAACAAGCCTTGCAAGTAACCCTTGGAGCTCAGCTTGTGACAGATGAGGTACTGAGAACCCTACTAGTTGAGATTGAGGGGATTCTCAACTCCAAACCGTTAGGCTACACATCTGCAGACATCGCCGACTCTGATCCAATAACTCCCAACTCCTTGCTCATTGGGCGGCCAGATGCTTCTCTCCCGCAGGTGGTGTATTCTGACTCCGAGCTCCTAAGCACTAGGCGTTGGCGCCATAGCCAGCTGTTGGCTGACCACTTCTGGAAGCATTTTATCCGTTTCTATCTGCCCAGCCTCCAGACCCGACAGAAGTGGAATGCTGAAAACCCAGACCTGCATATCGGCAAGACGGTCCTCATCGTCGACCCGCAGCTCCCTCGCTCACTGTGGCCAGTGGGTACAGTGACCAGCGTCTTCCATGGCCTCGACGGTAAAGTACGATCTGCGGAAGTGAAGGTCGGAGATCGCTCGTACACCCGCCCTGTGGCTCGACTCATCCAGCTTCCAAAGTTGTCAGACTAACCACTACCGGACGAGTGGGCGCCTTTTCTTCTTCTGCAGATTCCCTTCAGTAATCCGGGGGCGGCTGTAAAAAAGGGCCCCTTGTGGCCGCTAAGCGTCAGACACTTTACTGTGACTCTCTCTCTCTCCTACGGGAAGACGCCTCGCTTCACCTGGACTCTTAGCCAATCACAAGTTGATTCAGGATCGCTGCGCGCAGATATTATTCTGTCAGAGGCTTTGCCAGTAGTGTACGCGAACCGCACGGACTTACAACCCACCTTGATACAACTGCTTTATTCTGTGTGCGTCTTTACAAGTAAGAATCTATATTTTGTTGTTCTTTTACTGTCATTGCAAAGGCTAGATTGGTAGTGTTTCATCTGTGTAGTGTTGTTAAATGTAAGCTCAGGCTTTCCTGCTCGGCTAGGCCTCGTGTTGTGATGCTTCTTTCTATTGATGTATAAGTTGCCACTCGGGCATTATTCTTTGGTTACATATTGTGAAATACCAGTTAAGTACACTCTGCGCATAGTTTGTAAGCTATCGCGGTGATATTCGCCTTCAGTCCAGTTAATCGGTAATAGGGCGCGCGCCTCCCGCATGTACACACACATAACGTGACACCTCTCGGAGCGGCCTGGTGTAGTTATTTATGTGACCAGCAGAGAGAGCCATTGTATTGCGAATGGTTTATCCTTTCCCATTGTTACAGTTGTAGTTGTTCAGATCCACCGAAAAGCCTTTTCCATTCTGTTAATGGCAGTTTCGGTTATGTTAAAATATTGTATTTTATTCCTGCTATATTATTAGAATAGAATACAGTTAATACAAATAGAGGTTTGTTGCATGATAATCATTCATTTTCATTCAACTAATTATGTTTGTTTTATTTCTTCTGTTTGTTTCAGAACCACACGTCAATGTACATATTCAATCATGCAGTTGTAAATTCAATAAATACTTCCAATGCAGAAATCTTGTGTGATTCTGACCGATCACCCGCTGTGAGCTCTATCTAACGATCCACAAACTTTCTAAATCAAAGAAGCCAGTCCTCTTCTAAATATAACAGGAAAATAATGCTGTAATAATATTGTTAAATATAAAATTAAATGTCCCCAACTAAGCAAGCCAAAAGCCAAAGGCGAAAAAGCAACAGTGGCGAGAAATCAAAACACCATCAGTGACAGAATGGAGAAAAAAACGTTGGGAGAACCCAGGCTCAACCCAGTGTGTGTGAGTGTGTGTGTGTGTGTGTGTGTGTGTGTGTGTGATACTAAATAAACTGCACAAGATGATTCGACTTCATTTAATGAGTTCACACTTACATCAATTAAACAGAGTAAAGATTATGCGTGTGTGTGTGTGTGTGTGTGTGTTGGTGTGTGTGTGTGTGTTGGGGGGGGGGGGCACCAGGCCAGTTGTTGTAAGAGTAATTAGGACTATAAGTGAGGAGATGGGGGGGGGGGGGGGGTGCTGATAAACTGTTAGTGAACGCAAGTAAGTCTGCTGTATACACACCTCTTAACTCCTTGATTGGGTTGATTAACAGAGTGTGCTCCACTCGTGTCTAATTAGGTTTGATTATCTGAATGTGCTCCTCCCGAACTTTGTTAATAAAACATGATGAATTTTGCAAGATTGACTGTTATTGATCTGAATAATGACTCTCATCTTCTGAATGCTTTACAGCTGAATCTGAATTTGTCTCATATTTTATGTTTTCGTCATTGATTCTGTTACTGTTTATAATTGTAACAGTGCTCTGTACTGTATAAATCACACTCAGTAAAAACTCAGATTGAAAATGTAAATGAGTCATCTAACAGATCTCATGCAAATCATGTGCAAATGATAACCGGTGAGTTTGGAGACAGCGGTTATGGGACACTTCCTTCATCACTCATTCGTGCAGCAGCGCCTGAGGGTCAATCCCATGATTCCACAGAAACACATGCCTGAGATCCTGCAGAAGTTTGGGTTTCCTCTTCACTCCTGAATCAGCTGAGTGACAGGATCTCGTATAACCCTGGAGATCGAGAAACTAGGAGTGTTCTTTGACAGAGCTTGTCATAACTGAATAACTCTCTGGAACCCGTGGGAAAATTCCTGCATGACAGTTCTAGAAAACCGGTGGTTTCACTCTCAGCACTGGATTTTCAGGAATAATCAGAGTAAAGCACACAGCGAGTCTTCATGAACTGTGGGGGGGTTTCTGCTCAAGTTCACAATCAACATAATCCACTAAATAACTACAAACCAACAGTCATTTATGTGAAATTACTGTCTGGTGACAGACACTTAATGACTCATAATTTCACTGGAAAAAAGTCACACATCCACATTCTTACACCGTTAAACCACAGAAATCATAACAGATGATGATCTTGTATGAAAATAGCTGTTTATTTAACCATGAAACACAGAGACGCGTGTGAGTTGTGATGTTTTCATTAGTTATTACACGGCTCTGTGGAACGCTTGCTTTTCCAATGACGTTGGGAGATTATTCCCAGATAACAGCAGAAACAGAAACACCGGCTCATCCGGGTCACTGAAGTCATCAGCGCTACACACTCGCTAGAAACTGCTTTTCTTCACACAAGTTTTGCTTTTGGTGACCTAATGAAATATTAAGTCAAATCAATATTTAGTGTAGAGTTATTTAATGATGGAATCCAGTATCGTGGACTCGCTCTTGTTTCACACAAACGCTGCTGCCATTCTGGAGTATTGTTTGTTCACTGTTGGATTATAAAATACAAACAGGTACAGTTTAAAAAACAGTTTCATCTGAAATCATAATCTCTGATCCCCATAATTATTTATGTGGCGAAATGCTGTGTAATAAGAGGTGGGACTGAACCGTATCATTAAATCATTAAGTCTAGTTTGGATTTGCTGTGATAGCAACTTTATGTTTAAAGACCTAATCAAATATTTCAACTCATATTAATATTTTGTGGCTAATTATTCACGTATGGCAAGTATCCGTGTAATAAGCGGGATAATGTACATTCAGCCGGTTGTTATCTCAGAATAAACCCCCTTCAGGTGTGTGTGTGTGTGTGTGTGTGTGTGTTTGTGTTTGTGTTTGTGTGTGATCTCAGAATAAACCCCCTTCAGGTTTGTGTGTGTGTGTGTGTGTGTGTGTTTGTGTTTGTGTGTGATCTCAGAATAAACCCCCTCAGGTGTGTGTGTGTGTGTATGTATGTATGTATGAATGCATGAATGTATGAATGTATGAATGTATGTATGTATGTATGTATGTGTGTGTGTGTGTGTGTGTGTGTGTGTGTGTGTGTGTGTGTGTGTGTGTGTGTGTATGTATGTGTGTGTGTTTGTGTGTGTGTTAGTGTAATCTCAGAATAAACCCCCTCAGGTGTGTGTGTCTGTGTGTGTGTGTATGTTTGTATGTGTGTGTGTGTGTGTGTGTATGTATGTATGAATGTATGTATGTGTGTGTGTACACAAAGATTAATAAATACTGTAATAAATGTATTGCTCATTATAGGTTAATGTTGCTAATTGTAAGTTAACATTATGTAATGGTCATTACTGTAAAGTGGAAAAATTAGATCTCATAATTAACTAACATGAACTAACACTGAGCAATATATTTTTACAGCATTTATTAAGCTTTGCGAATATTAGTTGATAAAATATTCATAGACTTTTAATCTTAAGAAGTCAGTAAGAATTTAAATGTTTTGAAAGATTCTCTTCTGCTCACCAAGGCTGCTTTTATTTTATAAAAAATTCAGTAAAACAGTGAAATATTATTACTGTAAGGGTTATGTCTGTTCTTGTGTTTGATGTGTTCAGTTTCCCGCAACTCCTTTTGGTCCACGGCCAATATAAGCGGATTCGTTTCCGCTATGTTTGATAAATCCACTCGTGTTATTCAAGCCTTCACTCCTCGTCCAGTCACTGTGTGTGTGTTCAGATGTGTGTGTTCAGATGTGTGTTCAGATGTGTGTTCAGACTAGGGGTGGGGGAAAAAATCGATTCTTAGATGCATCGCGATGCGGACGTGGACGATTCTGAATCGATTCACAAATGTCAAAAATCGATTTTCAAAAAAAAAAAATATATTTTTTTTTATAGATATAATTTATAATAACGTAATATTGACGGAACGCAAAAGACGGAACTCTGAAGCGCGGAAGTGCAGTGCCCGGACCGTCTGTGGCGTGTGCACATAACAGAGACGCGAAGGCTGAGCGCGAAATCCAAACACCCTCCTCGTTAAAAGCTGACGTGTGGAAATATTTTGGCTTCTGTGAAGTTGAAGGGGGAAAGGAGCTGGACAAGAGCCACACTAGTTGTAAGCTTTGTAGAATAAAACTAAAATATTTCGGAAACACGACAAATATGTGAAGCCATATGACACGTTTCCACCCAGAGGAGGAAAAACACTCGGTTTTGTGCTGCCTTGTCGAAAAATGCTACCCAAGCGCGAATAGATCACAGAGAATGTTGATTCATTCTCTATTGTTTCCATAATGGTGTGAATCTCACAATATTATGACATCGTTATTTCATTTAAATTAGGGTAAGTGTATGAGGAGCATATTTTGATATTTTAAATGAACTAGCAATTATCACATTTGATATAACAAGTAAAAATGACATTATTATATGAAATACAATTATAATAAAATTCGAAGTTAAGTGTACAGTATACTGTACTGTTTTCATTTTTAAAACGGTGTGAAAAGTAAAAATTATCAAATATTCATCTTTGACCTGTTAAAGTTTCCTACAAGTCTCCACAGCAAGGATGCATAGATTTATGGGCGTGGTAAGCAGAAGGAAAATGAGTCTGCACATACGCATAACCAGTAAGTAGCACATCTCGATGGGTAGCATGAATCGTCAGAACGCTGGTCGTTGTTATATTATTAATTTACTACAAGTATGCTGCTAGTTCAGGCACACATTTATTTTCCTGTTGGTTCTTTGCAATGTTAATAAAATATATTGTACGTTAATTCTTTATGGGTCATTACTTTGTACTTTTAAAGCAAAGTATTTATATTCACACACACAAGATTCAGATAATCGATAATCGCTTTAGCATCGAATCGCAGCCCTCTGAATCGTAATCGAATCGAATCGTGAAGTGCCTAGAGATTCCCACCCCTAGTTCAGACGTGTGTGTTCAGATGTGTGTGTTCAGACGTGTGTGTTCAGACGTGTGTGTTCAGATGTGTGTTCAGATGTGTGTGTTCAGATGTGTGTGTTCAGACGTGTGTGTTCAGACGTGTGTGTTCAGATGTGTGTTCAGATGTGTGTGTTCAGATGTGTGTGTTCAGACGTGTGTGTTCAGACGTGTGAATTCAGATGTGTGTTCAGATGTGTGTGTTCAGACGTGTGTTCAGACGTGTGTGTTCAGATGTGTGTGTTCAGATGTGTGTGTTCAGACGTGTGTGTTCAGATGTGTGTGTTCAGACGTGTGTGTTCAGATGTGTGTTCAGATGTGTGTGTTCAGATGTGTGTGTTCAGACGTGTGTTCAGATGTGTGTGTTCAGACGTGTGTGTTCAGACGTGTGTGTTCAGACGTGTGTGTTCAGACGTGTGTGTTCAGATGTGTGTGTTCAGATGTGTGTGTTCAGATGTGTGTGTTCAGATGTGTGTGTTCAGACGTGTGTGTTCAGACGTGTGTGTTCAGACGTGTGTGTTCAGACGTGTGTGTTCAGACGTGTGTGTTCAGATGTGTGTTCAGATGTGTGTTCAGATGTGTGTTCAGATGTGTGTGTTCAGACGTGTGTGTTCAGACGTGTGTGTTCAGATGTGTGTGTTCAGATATGTGTGTTCAGACGTGTGTGTTCAGACGTGTGAATTCAGATGTGTGTTCAGATGTGTGTGTTCAGATGTGTGTTCAGATGTGTGTTCAGACGTGTGTTCAGACGTGTGTGTTCAGATGTGTGTGTTCAGATATGTGTGTTCAGACGTGTGTGTTCAGACGTGTGAATTCAGATGTGTGTTCAGATGTGTGTGTTCAGACGTGTGTTCAGATTTGTGTGTTCAGATGTGTGTTCAGATGTGTGTTCAGACGTGTGTGTTCAGATGTGTGTGTTCAGATGTGTGTTCAGATTTGTGTGTTCAGATGTGTGTTCAGATGTGTGTTCAGACGTGTGTGTTCAGATGTGTGTGTTCAGACGTGTGTTCAGATTTGTGTGTTCAGATGTGTGTTCAGATGTGTGTTCAGACGTGTGTGTTCAGATGTGTGTGTTCAGATGTGTGTGTTCAGACGTGTGTGTTCAGATGTGTGTGTTCAGATGTGTGTGTTCAGATGTGTGTTCAGACGTGTGTGTTCAGATGTGTGTGTTCAGATGTGTGTGTTCAGACGTGTGTGTTCAGACGTGTGTGTTCAGATGTGTGTGTTCAGATGTGTGTGTTCAGATGTGTGTGTTCAGATGTGTGTTCAGACGTGTGTGTTCAGATGTGTGTGTTCAGATGTGTGTTCAGACGTGTGTGTTCAGATGTGTGTTCAGATGTGTGTTCAGATGTGTGTGTTCAGACGTGTGTGTTCAGACGTGTGTGTTCAGATGTGTGTTCAGATGTGTGTTCAGATGTGTGTGTTCAGACGTGTGTGTTCAGACGTGTGTGTTCAGATGTGTGTGTTCAGATATGTGTGTTCAGACGTGTGTGTTCAGACGTGTGAATTCAGATGTGTGTTCAGATGTGTGTGTTCAGATGTGTGTTCAGATGTGTGTTCAGACGTGTGTTCAGACGTGTGTGTTCAGATGTGTGTGTTCAGATATGTGTGTTCAGACGTGTGTGTTCAGACGTGTGAATTCAGATGTGTGTTCAGATGTGTGTGTTCAGACGTGTGTTCAGATTTGTGTTCAGATGTGTGTTCAGATGTGTGTTCAGACGTGTGTGTTCAGATGTGTGTGTTCAGATGTGTGTGTTCAGACGTGTGTGTTCAGATGTGTGTGTTCAGATGTGTGTGTTCAGATGTGTGTTCAGATGTGTGTTCAGACGTGTGTGTTCAGATGTGTGTGTTCAGACGTGTGTGTTCAGATGTGTGTGTTCAGATGTGTGTGTTCAGATGTGTGTGTTCAGATGTGTGTTCAGATGTGTGTTCAGACGTGTGTGTTCAGATGTGTGTGTTCAGATGTGTGTTCAGACGTGTGTGTTCAGATGTGTGTGTTCAGATGTGTGTTCAGATGTGTGTTCAGACGTGTGTGTTCAGATGTGTGTGTTCAGTCTGTGCGCTTGCCTTCCATTTCAATTAAACCTTTTTGAAAGTGTTTCTTCTTATGTTCACCGTCTTACATTGTTACATTTCCAATGTAAATCAGCTGTTTTCTATGTGAATATATAGTAAAGTAAAAAAACTAATACTTTTAATTAGCAAGGATGCATTAAATTGGTCAAAAGTAACAGAAAACACATTAGTGAAGATATAAAAGATTATATTTAAAAACAAATGCTGTTCTTTTGAACAATGAAGCAGCACAACTGTTTCCAACATTAATAATAAGAACATTATTAATAATTGAGCACCAATAATAACTGAGCAGCATCAGATGATCTGAATAATGACTCTATTTACAGCTGAATATGAGTTTGTCTCATATCTGATGAAGTTTCATCATTCATTCTGTTATTTTCCTGAAACGCTCTGTACTGTAGACATAAAGCTGACTGACATTTAAAGACTAAAATAGAGGAAGAAAGCAGCCAACAATATTCACAGTGTACAATGGCAGAGAGTTAGACTAGGAAATAAAAAGGAGAAGAAGATTGTTCTGTGCATGTGTGTATATATAAACTCAGTAACAACATGTTCCTGCTAAAGAAACACAACTGACAGGATGACAGTGCGGGTGTAACACAATATTTAGAAAAGCCTCAAACACATTACCGCCCATTAAGCCTCATTAAAGTCCCGACAGTCTGATCTGTAATGGAAGAAGAGAAGTGTCTCTGTCAGTGCTGGAAACAGGAATCACAGCTGAACGATGAATCACTGAACCACAAACTGATCTGAGAATCAGCTTCGTCACTGGGACACGTTACTGTAACACCAGCCGCTTTAAAAGTCTTCAGCGACATAGTGGAGTCCTTAGATGCCATGAAGCACTGCGTGTCTATTGGTTTATCAAAGGCCTTCGACACTGTGCATCGTGATTTGCTATTAAAAAGGCTTTGATCAGTAGGACTATCAGAAAATGTAATTTTAAGGGAAGTTTAATTTAATTTTAGCTTATTTAAAGGGAAGAACCCAATGTGTTTTCAGTCAGATCCTTTGGAGGTTGTTAAGGGAGTCCCTCAAGGATCTGTGTTGGGGCCGCTATTATATATATATATATATATATATATATATATACACATTGTCTATCAGGGTTTGGGGTTGAGGAGATGAGGCGAGGACTCAAACACAGAAGAAATAAGCCTTTTATTAATAATAAAAACAAAACAAAAACAAACAAAATCTACCCAGAGGGGGAAAACACGACTAGACTAGACTAGACTAGACTACAGGAAGAACACACATACCATGTACAATTGACAACGAACCAGCACAGGACTGCAAACACAAGGAGAATAAATAGGGAGCAAACAAGGCAGGTACGAGGGAGGACAGGTGGGGCTAATGAACCAATAATCAGGGAACAAGATGGGTGGGACTAGACAATTAACAGGAGAGCACATGGCACAAGGAAACACACATGACAAGCCATGTGCTCACACCAAACATGACTCAAACACAAGCACATGGCCAGTAAAACAAATCACAAGCCATGTGCTCACACAAAACGAGACATGAACACACAGGCAATGAGCACACTCATAAGCCACGTGTTCACACAAAACATGACAACATGATAGCACACAGCTAGTAAAAACACAAGACAAAACACGACATGAAAGCACGCGGCCGATGTAAACACGAACCGCGTACTACACAAAACACATCACACAGAAGAGCGTACGGCCTGAGCAAACTCGAAACCGCACGCTCACATGACAAGACCGAGCGCAAGAGAACTAGCATCCTGTGCGCTCACAACAGAAAACAAACACCAGAGCATAGATGTCTGAATCCCGACACAGAACCGAAACCAAACTAGACCGACGTGCGGGATCCAAACACCACGCCCCGCACATGTAACAAGGCATGTAGACAAGAGAGCGCACGGCTCGAGCACGCTCTAAACCACGCACTGAGACAAAGACGAGACAAAACCAGGAGTGCCAGAGCTCTGTCACAAAACCAAGAATTGAAGTTGATACAGAAGTGACAGAACCCTGACACTACCCCCCTCTAAAGGGACGCCAGAACGAGGGACATCAAAAACAAGACAGGAGCATGACAATACAAGACTGAACAGACAACAAGATGGGCAGATAAAAAATTAAAAAAGAGACAAAGAGGGGAGGGAGGGAAAGAGAGGGGGGAGCCAAGTCAGAGCTAATGGAACATCCACAGAGTCATGAGGAGGAACCAGGGAGGGACCGGCGGGTCTGGGGTCATGGCAGAAGACCAGGGCGGTGCCATAGGGACAGACCAAAGGGGCTCCAGCCAATCAAGAACCCCAGCAGAAGGCCAGGGCAGGACCGGAGTGAAGGACCAGGCGGGCTCCGGCGAGTCTGGAGTCCCAGCTGAGGGCCAGGGCGAAGTGAATATATATATATATATAGAGAGAGAGAGAGAGAGACAGAGAGAGAGAGAGAGAGCCAGGGCGGTGCCGGAGGGACGGACCAGGGGCGACTCTGGGACGGCCTCCTGGAGCTTGGGCGGCGCCGGCAAGGCAATGAGCCTGGGGACGGCCTCTGGGCACTGTGGTAAGCCTTCCTCTTCCTCTTCCTCCTCCGTTTCCGTGAGCGAGGCGGCGCTGCAGCCTCTTGGGACAAAAAACTGAATGCATGTTATTTTCAAACTCTAAAAGTTCTTCAGAAAATTCCATCACTCTTTGGACTTCTCAGGGGATTTGATTACATCAGTATCATGCAGAGTACAGTATTATTATAGATAACATTATTATAAGTATAAGTATTATTATATGTATGTATTATTATCTAATGAGAAAAGTAAACACTCACAGACTGATGTTCTCTCCTGTTGTTTTCATTTTTACTTTTATTAACTGTATTTTTATATTGTGTTCAACACTTTGAGGAGCTGATTTTAAAGGCGCTTCTGAGATGCATTTTCAACACACCATTGTAATCAAGGGTTGCTTGGCCTTCGTTGAATAATTGAAGAAAAATGCACTGGTATTTGCTGATATATAAAGCTATATTGGGTTATCTGACCTCTTATCTTTGTTGTTTTATTCACCGGATATTGCCTGGCGATTACTCATGACGTTCTGAATCAGATGATCATCGGTGTGTGATCTTTGACAGAACCGAGCTTCGGGAAACCTCCTTTAAATACGCTACTCAAGACTGAAATCAAGCTAAAAAACTTGGTGTCTGGTAGTTAATTTAAAATTGTACTAAGTAATCTTCAGAGTATGAATGTTGTGTAAATGTTTTTTAACCGTTTGCATGTTTTATGTTTAAATGTTTGTTTGTTTTTGGATTGTATTGTATGTTGTAACTTTGATGTATAATTGTATATGCAAACTCAACTGCCTATCTTGTCCAGGACAGAGGTTTTAATCTCAGTGAGTCTTTTCTCCTGGTTAAAAACAAAGCTGAGAGTATCTGAACCCGTTTAGCCGGGCTTCCTTCAGGTCCTGTACGGGTCAATCTCCTCTGTGTTCCTGCAGTTCCTTCTATTACAGGTGGAAAACAGAGTTACCAGACCACGAGCTGGCTTTCTTTTTACTGCAAAGGTAAGACATAGTTACAACTCTCTGGTTGCTGAGGTCGTGCTCATACGAGCGTGCGCACTGAGAACGAGCATGAGACTGGCTGCAGTTTCTCTAACGGCCACTGGTGTCAGTAACGGTTAGAAATTTCAGAACCTACGCAATGCTCCTTTAAGTTATGAAAACATTATTTCTGAATGTTCCCTGAACGTTTAAAATGTCCAGTTTTTTAAATGTAAAAAAAAAAAAAAAAATCTTGGTTATGTGAACTTTAAGGAAACATTCCATTGTATCATTCTTCAAACATTATGGAATGTTACTTTTGAATGTTTTCTAAACGTTCTGAAACATTTAACAAGCGTTAGACGAACATCAAACTAAAATGTTTTAGAAAAAATGTTCCATGAACGATGTATAAATAATGTTTTTGTGGTGATTTATTGAGAACATTATCAAAGATCAGATACTCTGAACAAACGTTCTATTAATGTTACTGGAAGAACATTTGTTCATAACTTTGAGAACCTTGACGAAACTCTGTGTATAGTGGCCCTGTAAACGTAGAAATAAAAAAAATAAAATAAAATAAAAAATATGCGCAAATGCTTAAATCTACATAAAAACACACATTAGACCAAAGTAATCCCAATTTGTTTAGTTGTCTGACCAGAACATTTACTTATTTTCAATGCAAAACAACATAATTTTCCATAAGATTATTTTTCTGACAGCACTGATTTGTTTTTGTTTTAAGCATTTTGATCACGTAAATGTATCTTGATTTAAGAATGTTCAGATATTTGTACGTGAAAACAAGAAGAAATCCTGAGGAAGAACATCATTATTTCCCAGTGTAATAACTGCTGAAACGGTAAGGGTGTGTGAGTTCCCAGCATCCATGAATGAAAGTTACTGTAAAGTTACGGAATAACCTCTATTATGGTTGTCCTCGTTGTTAGTTATTAGTTGTGTTGTGATGTCTCATCTGCATTTGTCAAGGCTTGAGGTCAATATTTACAGACTTACAAAACTATCTCCCAGACGACGCCTCTTCAGAAACACCTGACAGCTTTAATGAGGAGTGAGCTTTTAGTGAATGAACTTGAAACTGTTACTCAACTGCATCCTGTTGTCTTTAAGCTTTTAGTTTCCTTCTGAACACAGATGATGGCCAGACGAGCACTTGCTGTTGACTCGGGCAGAGACACCATGAAAGAGTCTGTCAGGACTCAGGCTTTCCTGGAAGTTTGTCTTTTGAGAAAGAGTTTGACGACTTAACAGGAACAAAAACAAAAACCTCTTCATTGACTAATGAAAACAACACACACACACACACACACACACACACACACTTACCTGACCCCTAAACCTGCCCATCACAGAAAACTTTATGCATTTTTACATTTTCAAAATTCAAAGTTTAGTAGATTTATTAAAGCATTTCCCTCGTGGGACTGCACTGCTGGCTGGTCCACACAATGTAGAAGATCTCAGGTTTTACTATCCTTGTGGGATATTTGGTCCCCGCAATGTAATATAAACAAGGACACACACACACACACTCGGTAGCGTCAGAGTTTGACCGGATCTCAGCTGGATCTAAAGCCTTCAGGAGTGTCTTAAGCCGGGATTATCATCCTGACCGGAATAACAGTCACTCATTAACTTCAATATTCCCAGCACATCTGATCTCATCCAGTAACACGCACTTCAGCTCCAGCTCTGACACACACACACACACACACACACACACACACACACACACACCCAGTGGCTCTACTAATGCTGGATGAGGAGTCTGGTCGGGATGCCTCAGGCCCCATCCACACTACTACGTTTTAGTTTAGAAACGGAGAGCTTTTGCTACGTTAGCTCCACCCATCCACACTAAAACGGCAAAAACGAAGACCTAAAACGGAGAAGTTTAGAAACGCTGCGACCCCATTTTGCGTTTTGAATCTCCGGAGGGCGTTTCAGTGTAGACGGGTCAAAACGGAGGACTTTAGAAACGATGACGCAGAGGCTCACGCTCGGCTCTCTGATTGGGTGTCATACAACAGAAGAAAACATACAACAACAGCCTGGACTACCAGTTACGTTAGTGCAAGTAAATTCTGCATATTACAATGCTATAACTGTACATGCGCCGGAGGCAAGCTATTATTCCAGTGATCTGTGACAGTTCCCGTGTGCAGCGGCGGTATCGACCGTACATGGAGCGTCGGTTTTGGGTTAAGCCGGGAAGAACCAGCGCATGGTGGGATAATTTCATCAATGAAGTTGTAGTTCCTGAGGAATGGTGCGAAAACTTTCGAATGTCCAGATCGGCACTTATCAACCTCAGCGAAATCTGAAGAATAGTCAATCTGATTCCTGTTTACACCGGCACGCGCACGCCCAGTGTAGGAGAATGGTCACGTGATCCACGCTTTCAGTCGTTTTAATGTGGACGGAGATCAGTTCTAATACGCAGCTAAAACGCTGGTGTGGACGGAGATCGTATTCGTTTGAATTCTCCGTGTCTAAACTAAAACGTAGTAGTGTGGATGGGGCCTGAATGCTGCAGGTGGAGCTGGGGAGGAGGAGGGCCGCAGGACAGCGGATGCGGGAGCGAGGGATCGAGCCGCTGCTTAAAGACTCCCGCGGGTCACTGACAGATTACACGAGTTCACTCCTCAACAAATTACCTTGTGAACTTCACTCGTTTGCTGGAAGCTAAAACAAAAAAGCTTGCAATGTAAAAAAAATATATAAGACACAAATATGTTTTCATGTCATTTTTAATGCATTTTGTGACACACAGAAACTCACTGCAAAAAATGACTTCATAAAATGTTTCCAATACGTTTTTTCACTCTAAAAATCCTTGAAATAATTAAAATTGAAATCATTTACAGACTGGAGACTCAACACCGCACGGACAGCAAGACTCATTTTCATGAACTGTTGCTTAGATACGAGTGATTTTTGTCTTTTTTAAGTACAAATAAAGTTAAAAACAAGCCAGTTCAGAAAGACAAAGTTGCTTCTCAAGTGAATTTAAGGATTTTTAATATAATTTAACTTGAAAATAAGACAGAAAAACTCACTAAGCATTTATTATTTTTTTGCAGTGTGTAACGTGACGTAATTAATAAATCATAAACCAATAAGAGCAGGAACGGGAATGAAATCTATTTTTCCCTTTACAGCACAGATGCTCTTACTGAGAAATATAATACATTCAATAAATATATTAATGATAAGAGGTACTTATAATTAAATATAATAAATCACTAACAGGAATCAGAGCGACTCAAGCTTTGGGATGGATGGCGGCAGTGGGGCGGGTCTTAAGGCGGAGGAGCTCAGCGATTGGACGATTGCTGTCCTGGAAAAAGTCCAATCCCGTGATCCACTCCACATCCCTCATGCGTGATTGGTGCATCCACAGGAGAGGCTCCGCCCACTGGGACTCGGGCTGGTCATCCTGCACACAAACAGTAACAGGATCTCTCATGACTCGAATTCATCACGTAAAGCTTCATTGTGTTTCATTAATTGTTTCTGTTGGTGGGAAACGAGATTATTGTGACGTCACGCATTCATGTCAGAAACAAAACACAGAAGCAGGCGAAACCCAAACAACCAAACAATGACAAAAGCTCTGTGTTAAGTTGGATGAGCATCATGGGACACACCTGTGCCACCGTCACATGATTCACTTACGTGCTCAGTCATACTTCAAAGCAGCTTCACAGAAAAGCATGACTGAGCATTAACTTTGGTTTTAATTGTACAATTTATATCATTTAAAATGAATATGCACAAATAAAACCGAAAACAGCTTAATTTGCGGTTTAATGTCACTGAAAACTAAATAAAAAATAATAATATTAGTTAATGAATAAATACAAATTATTAAAATTGACTTTTTACTTAATGATTAAATAAAAAATATCAATAAGTTGAATAATTTATATCAATTAAATTAATCTGGAAATTAAAACTGTGAAGTTTTTTTTAATAAATAGCTAAAATAATTGAATTATCAATTTAAAAATCAATTGAATTATACAATTTATATAATTTAAGTAAATATGCATGAATAAAACAGTGTCAGTTTTACAGCTTAATGTCACTGACAAATTAAAAAAAAAGAATAACTATTGAATAAATAAGAAAAATTATTCAAATAAATGTTTTACTTCATGAATAAATAAAAAATAAATAAAAATATCAATGAATTGTATAATTTATATAATTTCAATTAATATGCATGAATACAACAGTGAAGTTGTTAGTCTTACAGCTAAATGTCACTGAAAAATTAAATAAAATAATGAAAAATTATTGAATGAATAAAAATATACGTACTAAATTACGCTCAAATTAAGTCAAGTGTCTCGTTCCACATCCAGCGTGTGAGGATGAGCTTGTGAAACAGGAAGTGAGAGTATCAGTAGGAAGTGTGTGTGTGTGTGTGTGTGTGTCACTCACAGCGCAGCTCTCTGTGTTTTCATCTCTGTGAGGCACAAGGAAGGAAACGCTCTGAAGTTCCCCGGAACATTCTCCCACCGCCTGCGTCTCGTTCCGGCAGCTCGTCAGCACCGCAAAATAATGAGTGGGAAGAGGAACAGACAAACCTGCAACCAACCTGAACACAAGCACTGTGAGACGCGCGAGGAATCAAATCTTTAAAGGCTTTCTCTGTATGTAAGTGCTTTAATCGGCCGCTTCTACCAAAACCCAGTAACTTTGTTCTGGTGAGTCTATCTCTGAGAGCATGTCTAAAAATAAGCCGATCAGATTTCTCTCCTTCTGGTGTATGAAGAGGATAATCTTATAATATCACCGGCCCTTAATCTGCACGTTTACACACACCAGCCGACATTCGGTTTCTCGAGCGACAACAGAGACCAGTTCTAACGCACCGGCAGAAGATCCAGCAAAGCCTGAAACTGTTCTGTCGTTGGGCACAGACGAGCACTGAACACTATTGACCAGAACATGTCACCGCTGTCTTATAAACACCTCAGGAACTGTGGACACTTGTGTAGAAGTTCAACATGATGATGAGATGATCAATGTAACTCCACAACAACTACATAAATGTCTCCACTAACATTCAGAAACTCTTCCTGAGTCTCTCCGTAAGGCTGCACTCGCTACTGGTTATTCTGGGATTCTGGATGAGTGAGATTGGCCTGTTTTGTTATTGCTGGAGTTTCTGAAGCTCGTGTAAAGACTCCGCCCTCTTCTGAACGGAGGCGGAGCTGCAGCTCATTTGCATTTGAAGGGACACACACAAAAACGTCGTGTTTTTGCTCACACCCAAAAAGGGGCAACTTTTACAAGCTATAATAAATGATCTGGGTTTTTTTTTTTTAGCAGAAATTTCACAGACACATTCTGGGGACACCATAGAATTATATTACATCTTGTGAAAAGGGGCAGAATATGTCACCTTTAAACATGGTGGAACACGTTACAGGAAATTATCACACTTACACCTGGATCTGATCCGGAGAGTCGAAGCGTCCGTCATAGTTGTAGTCGTACACCGGGCCAGTGACAACGTTAATGCCGTTATACTGAGACGCGTATTTGACCAGCAGAACCTCTTGGAAATACTGCCAGAGTCCTGGAGAAACACACAACAAGCCATCAAAATACACACACACACTCAATGCACACACACTCACTGCACACATACTCACTGCACACACACTCACTGCACACACTCACTGCACACACACAGTGCACACACACTCACTCACTGCACACACACTCACTGCAGAAACACTTACTGCACACACTCACTGCAGAAGCACTCACTGTACACACACTCACTGCAGAAGCACTCACTGTACACACACTCACTGCACACACACACACAATCACTGTACACACACTCACTGCAAAAACACTCACTGCAGAAACACTCACTGTACACACACTCACTGCACACACACACAATCAGTGTACACACACTCACTGCAAAAACACTCACTGCAGAAACACTCACTGTACACACACTCACTGCAGAAGCACTCACTGTACACACACACACTCACTGCACACACTCACTGCACACACACTCACTGCAGAAACACTGTACACACACTCACTGCAGAAACACTCACTGCACACACACTCACTGCAGAAACACTCATTGCAGAAGCACTCACTGTACACACACTCACTGCAAAAACACTCACTGCAGAAACACTCACTGCACACACACTCACTGCACACACACTCACTGCAGAAACACTGTACACACACTCACTGCAGAAGCACTCACTTACTGCACACACACTCACTGCACACACACTCACTGCACACACACTCACTGCAGAAACACTCACTGCAGAAACACTCACTGCACACACACTCACTGCACACACACTCACTGCACACACACTCACTGCACACACACTCACTGCAGAAACACTCACTGCACACACACTCACTGCACACACACTCACTGCAGAAACACTGTACACACACTCACTGCAGAAACACTCACTGCAGAAGCACTCACTGTACACACACTCACTGCACACACACTCACTGCAGAAACACTCACTGCACACACACTCACTGCACACACACTCACTGCAGAAACACTGTACACACACTCACTGCAAAAACACTCACTGCAGAAACACTCACTGCACACACAATCACTGCAAAAACACTCACTGCAGAAACACTCACTGCACACACAATCACTGTACACACAATCACTGCAGAAACACTCACTGCACACACACTCACTGTACACACACTCACTGCAGAAACACTGTACACACACTCACTGCAGAAGCACTCACTTACTGCACACACACTCACTGCACACACACTCACTGCACACACACTCACTGCAGAAACACTCACTGCAGAAACACTCACTGCACACACACTCACTGCACACACACTCACTGCACACACACTCACTGCACACACACTCACTGCAGAAACACTCACTGCACACACACTCACTGCACACACACTCACTGCAGAAACACTGTACACACACTCACTGCAGAAACACTCACTGCAGAAGCACTCACTGTACACACACTCACTGCACACACACTCACTGCAGAAACACTCACTGCACACACACTCACTGCACACACACTCACTGCAGAAACACTGTACACACACTCACTGCAAAAACACTCACTGCAGAAACACTCACTGCACACACAATCACTGCAAAAACACTCACTGCAGAAACACTCACTGCACACACAATCACTGTACACACAATCACTGCAGAAACACTCACTGCACACACACTCACTGCACACACACTCACTGCAGAAACACTGTACACACACTCACTGCAGAAACACTCACTGCACACACACTCACTGCACACACACTCACTGCAGAAACACTCACTGCACACACACTCACTGTACACACACTCACTGCAGAAACACTCACTGCAGAAGCACTCACTGTAGGGTAAACGTACCTATTAAGCTCAAGTACCCATTAAGCACACTACCATATTTCAGCTCAGATTATAATAAGAAAAAAATTATGTTTTATCCTACTTGATGTCTTAACCAATTGATGTGTTTGTTACTACATACCTCCAGTAATTTCAAGCAAATCAGATCATTGCACACTGAGATATGGGTATCTATGTGAGAAGAGGAGCCCCTTAAATGTGCATTTTTTTAACGTTTAAGCTTTTACTTTGGGTTAGTATAACTACTTGCTGCAATGTTAATGTTTAGACCTTTGCATATTATAACCTGTGACATGGATGTGGGAAATAATTACGATAGATCCAAAAGATAGTTTTAGCAACATATCGCAGATGCTACAGAACATAGTTACCTTACTAGCTGTATAAGATTGTGTGCTACACTAATATATTACTTCACAGGCATTAATGGCTTGTACTTTTAAATCCAAAATATTATACATTAACAGTTTATTGATGGTCTGTGGTTTTACACTGCTTTCATTTTAATAATATTTCATATTATTGTAAGGTGAGCTTAAAGGGTGCACTACAATGAAAATCACAGAGATTCAGTGTGACATCAATTAGAAAAAGTATAATTTCACAGATATTGTAAATAATAGTTGCTCATATTAAGATATGTATTAAAGTGATACATGACCTAGATTATTTATTTAGCAAAATCTTGTCCTTTAAATTTCACGTAATATTTATTAATTCAAAATTGTTGCTGCTCCAATTAAGCTCAGTGTGCCAATTAAGCTCATCCACATTGAACGTCAATGTAAATACCTTATAAACAGACTTTAAATATTAACTGATGGTTGTCACTTTAAGTTAATCTTTATAAGATAATGAATAACTTATTTTTTTCACAGCCTTGAGATGACAAAATCTAGACAGAATTATAGTTTATTCTGAAATACCGACTTCAGAGCTCTTACACATACACACGGGAGCGTTTGAAAGCAGGCGTCTATCAGCGGATCAGTTTATCAGTGGATATATTAGGGATCCTCTGATAGACGCCTGCTTTCAAACACTGAAAAGAAAAGCGCTTGGTGAAGACATGTTTTTGAAGCATTGATCATTGTAGCCAATCACAGACATAGCTATATTGAGCGTGTGAACGCATTGGCCAATCAGAAGTGTTTAAAGGAGTAGTTCACTTTAAAATGAAAATTACCCTATGATTTATTCACCCTCAAGCCATAGGTGTAAATGACTTTCTTTTTTCAGAAGAACACAATCGGAGTTATATTAATAAACACCCTGACACTTCCGAGCTTTATAGTGGCAGAAAATTGCAACCATCAGTTTGAAGCTCAAAAAAGTGCATCCATCCATCGTAAAGTGCATCTATCATGATAAAAGTGCATCCATCCATCATAAAAGTGCAAAAGTGCTCCACACTGCTCCAGGGGGTTAATAAAGGCCTTCTGAAGCAAAAGCCATGAGTTTGTGTAACAAAAATATTAATATTTCAAACTTTATGAAGTAAAGTAACTAGCTTACGGTCAAACTAGCATACGGATTCAACTTAAGTCTAAAGCGCAACTTATACGAGTATTGACACACTGCTGATATTTACGCTACGCCATGACACACTTCGCTACTTCTGACATCACCAGTTGCGTGCGCTTTAGACGCAAGTGGAGTACCAGATCTGATCTTTTAGAATATGTGCTTGATTTTAGAGTTCTGTTTTTTTTGTGATTGACTCTGTACCTTCAAATAAAACATTTTTCAATTATTCTTTAAAAAGTTTGATTAAAATAAACATAAAACATGTTGTGAGCTTATTGGGAACAGGGGTGTGCTTAAAGGGTACAAAATGTACCCATTAAGCACAGCCACACTCACTGCACACACACTCACTGCAGAAACACTGTACAAACACTCACTGCACACACACTCACTGCACACACACTCACTGCAGAAACACTCATTGCGCACACACACTCACTGCAGAAACACTCACTGCAGAAGCACTCACTGCACACACACTCACTGCAGAAACACTGTACAAACACTCACTGCACACACACTCACTGCACACACACTCACTGCAGAAACACTCATTGCGCACACACACTCACTGCAGAAACACTCACTGCAGAAGCACTCACTGCACACACACTCACTGCAGAAACACTGTACAAACACTCACTGCACACACACTCACTGCACACACACTCACTGCAGAAACACTCATTGCGCACACACACTCACTGCAGAAACACTCACTGCACACACACTCACTGCACACACACTCACTGCAGAAACACTCACTGCAGAAACACTCACTGTACACACTCACTGCACACTCAACACTCACTCTTGAATTGTGGGAACATCGGCACCACGTTTCCAAGTGTCAGAGCGTCGAACTGATCTTCAGACGAGCTGTTCAGATCTGCCAACACAAACCGGTCAAACACACACCTTTACTCCGATACATGGAGACGGTCACAGACATCAAACCCAGAACAAGGTTAAGCAGGTGCGCCAGGGTCATTATTGTGAACTAAAAAAAGTAATACAATTTTTTATTAATTACAATAAAGCTAAAATAAAATATAAATATTAGATGAAAATTTGAAGTGTTGCCATAGAAAGTGACTAAAATAAGTTTAAGATGATAATAATTTAAAAATAACACTGGAGTGTAACAGTTTATAGAAAGAATGTAGGGCGGGGCTTGTTTCTGTGTATCTGTTGTTGATTTGCTGTTGAGATGTGGGCGTGGCTCTCAACAGTGTATGCAGATGAGCGTAAGCTCAATAACATGAGTTTAGATATTAGATGAGTTTACATCTCATGACACACACTCACTAGGCGGATACAGGAAGCCGGGCGTGACGTCAGAGTTGTTGAACTGCTCACAGGTTGCGCTCTGATTGGCTGGAATCCTGATGTCCGCTCGGAGACAGTCTGAGACGACCGGAGAACTTCCTGCCTACAAACACACGGCTTCGGTTAGTTATTAGAACCAGATCTGCAGAAATTCTGCTGAAAACGCGAGTCATGCTATGCCACTGCTACAGTGTTCTGAGTGGTTGCTAGGTCACTGCTACATGGTTGCTAAGGTGTTCTGAGTTTTGAATATGAGTGCTGAGTAGTGAATATGAGTGTATTCTGACTGTTTTGTCCACAGTGAAGGAGCTCCAGACGGGTGTGTGTGTGTGAGTGTGAGTGTGTGTTCTGACCGTTCTGTCCACAGTGAAGGAACTCCAGACGGGTGTGTGTGTGTGTGTGCTGTAGGCCGTGATGAAGCCGTGTTGATTCAGGACACAGTATTCAGCATCAGACTGCAGGACTCGCGGACGGCCAAACAACATGTGCCGTCGCTCACTGTCTGCCACTGCATATATAATAATAACAATACACATATATTATTATTTACGGTTTCTTAATTTCTTTGCTCTCAGTCATTAAACCATAAAGTTTTTACATTGTGGGAAAACAGCAGGACACTCATAAAGCTTATCTTTTGTTATTCTCATTACAAATCCAGTAAGATGGTTCATTTTCATATGCAGGTTATAATCAAGGTTATACTCCCTGAATACACACATCTGAATCAAAGTAACATCCGGTCAGTCAGCTGTGCTTGAGTCGGTGACCGGCACTGAACATCACCAGAGACTGAACTTTATCAGCTTTGAGTAATAATGACTTTCATATCTCAGCAACATGTAATCTCACTGTTATCTCACACACGTCCGATAGGTTCTGCCCACTCCATCTTACTCAGGAACTTCCACATTTAAAATTTCCCCTTTCAGCAGGTGAAACACAGTCTACAAGAGAAGAAACATCGGGCTCAAAGGTTGGATTCCTAGGGAACTGAAAATATGCAGCTCAAATGCAGCACAAGTTGGTTTGGATTAAAGCATCTGCCAAATGCATCAATCCAGGGGAATCCAAATATATGACCTTGGTGTTTCGAGCGTCATGATCTACTATTTAAAATACAGGAATGCCTATAATAATGGTCTGTAGTTTACTGTAATATGTGATGTTACTCCAGACAAGTCTATATTACAAACAGTCGGACGCACAGTGGCACAGTGCTCATTCAGTAAATGCACAGTAAACAGAAGTGTTGTGAGTCTAGATGTGAATGTGACATGTGGATGTGAAAATGGGAAGAGCAGAGAGAGTCCACCTGTCCTCTGAGAGCACCTCAGGTACATAACCACAGTCGTTTGGCCCGAACTCAAGGCAGAGCGCGCTCACAGAAAGCACATGCAAGTCACCCACTCGCTTGACTGAGGCTAGGGCTAGCAGGAGGACAGTCTTTAGTGGAAGGGGTCGCAGCTCACTAACCCGACTGAAGCGACTCTAAGGGCGGGCCCTTGAGGGCACTAAGGCCCCTGAGGGCAGGACCGTAGACAGGTCCCATTTTTTTCCCCATGCTGCCTTGGGCGCAACGCGATTTTATTCACTGCTAGGCAGTCTAGATTCCATGGACCAGATTTTCGCCTCAGCGAGGGGACCAATCACAGAACGGTGAGGGAGCAGACAGACGATGACGACGTTTATGCGACACACCGAAGCAGCTTGTTTATACCTATAGATCCAACATGGCAGCAGTTACCTTTCGATGCAGCACAAACGGCAATAGTCGCTGAATGCCATCGTGTACACATAAATCTCTGTCCCATCGTCTTCTTCCTCGTCCAATTTCTGTCGCTCTACATACGTCATCTGGTATAATTGAAACGATTGGCTATGAGCTACGTACAGGCGCATTTGATAGACATTCGTAGCACCCAATAAACGGCTTTGGGCATTCGTAAACCTGTGGTTCCCAGACCCACGTCTCAATGAGACTCGGTCTGACGTTAGCCAGGCTAGGGCCAGACATGGAGGGCCCAGAACTTGGGTTGGGAAAGGAGGTCCTTTCTCAGGGAAATTGGCCAGTGAGCGGCTGCCAGTGGTTGCATCTACTTAGATACATTGCAACAAATAGATAAAACTGAACAAAGATATGATTGAAATAAACAGTGTTTTAAGATGTTCAGGTATTCAGGTAAAGAAACTGTAATCAAATGTAGAATAACACTGCACTTTATGAATAAAATATACATTACAAATATAGTTACAAAAGTTATTCAGTCAAGAACGAGTGAATTTTCTCTCTGTCTTCTGTTGTTTGATTAGTGTTATTATAGAGACAGCAGGAATATTAGTGCTGTCACTTTAAGAGCTGCACGGATCCAGTATACTGACACACACACGCCTGCTTCTGTCACTTTCAGTTGCCCAATGTAGTTACACATGAAAACAACACGTCATCTCTCGCTTGAATTGTTTAAAGTCATATTGAAATGCTCACAAAGGAATCGATAAGAGGATTCGAAATTAAAATTTTATAACAAGTATCCGATTTTTGACCTCAAGTAATCGATTATAGAATTGGAATGGATTTTCGATTCTCAACCCTAAGGATGACTAATTTCATATCCAGATAGTCCTCCATCTGCATTCGAGGGCGTTGCTTACCATTATTCCGTCTTTCCTTTCGGACTGTCTCTAACCCTGTGCACGTTTACGAAGCGCAAGGATGCGTCCTGAATTACCTTGACGACTGGCTCGTGTTGGTCCAGTCGGAGCCCAACTCTACTCTCTGAGCCTGTGTCTGACCGCGTGTGTGCTGGGGCTCGAGCGCTGAGCGTGTGTGTGCTGGGGCTCGATCGCTGAGCGTGTGTGTGCTGGGGCTCGAGCGCTGAGCGTGTGTGCGCTGGGGATGGAGCGCTGAGCGTGTGTGCGCTGGGGATGGAGCGCTGAGCGTGTGTGTGCTGGGGATAGAGCGCTGAGCGTGTGTGCGCTGGGGCTCGAGAGCTGAGCGTGTGTGCGCTGGGGATCGATCGCTGAGCGTGTGTGTGCTGGGGCTCGAGAGCTGAGCGTGTGTGCGCTGGGGATCGATCGCTGAGCGTGTGTGTGCTGGGGCTCGAGAGCTGAGCGTGTGTGCGCTGGGGATCGATCGCTGAGCGTGTGTGCGCTGGGGCTCGAGAGCTGAGCGTGTGTGCGCTGGGGATCGATCGCTGAGCGTGTGTGTGCTGGGGCTCGAGCGCTGAGCGTGTGTGTGCTGGGGATCGAGCGCTGAGCGTGTGTGCGCTGGGGCTCGAGAGCTGAGCGTGTGTGTGCTGGGGATCGAGAGCTGAGCGTGTGTGCGCTGGGGCTCGAGAGCTGAGCGTGTGTGCGCTGGGGATCGAGCGCTGAGCGTGTGTGTGCTGGGGCTCGAGCGCTGAGCGTGTGTGCGCTGGGGCTCGAGAGCTGAGCGTGTGTGCGCTGGGGATCGAGAGCTGAGCGTGTGTGTGCTGGGGATCGAGAGCTGAGCGTGTGTGCGCTGGGGCTCGAGAGCTGAGCGTGTGTGCGCTGGGGATCGAGCGCTGAGCGTGTGTGTGCTGGGGCTCGAGCGCTGAGCGTGTGTGTGCTGGGGCTCGATCGCTGAGCGTGTGTGTGCTGGGGCTCGGGCGCTGAGCGTGTGTGCGCTGGGGCTCGAGAGCTGAGCGTGTGTGCGCTGGGGCTCGATCGCTGAGCGTGTGTGTGCTGGGGCTCGAGCGCTGAGCGTGTGTGCGCTGGGGCTCGATCGCTGAGCGTGTGTGTGCTGGGGCTCGAGCGCTGAGCGTGTGTGCGCTGGGGATGGAGCGCTGAGCGTGTGTGCGCTGGGGATGGAGCGCTGAGCGTGTGTGTGCTGGGGATAGAGCGCTGAGCGTGTGTGCGCTGGGGCTCGAGAGCTGAGCGTGTGTGCGCTGGGGATCGATCGCTGAGCGTGTGTGTGCTGGGGCTCGAGAGCTGAGCGTGTGTGCGCTGGGGATCGATCGCTGAGCGTGTGTGTGCTGGGGCTCGAGAGCTGAGCGTGTGTGCGCTGGGGATCGATCGCTGAGCGTGTGTGCGCTGGGGCTCGAGAGCTGAGCGTGTGTGCGCTGGGGATCGATCGCTGAGCGTGTGTGTGCTGGGGCTCGAGCGCTGAGCGTGTGTGTGCTGGGGATCGAGCGCTGAGCGTGTGTGCGCTGGGGCTCGAGAGCTGAGCGTGTGTGTGCTGGGGATCGAGAGCTGAGCGTGTGTGCGCTGGGGCTCGAGAGCTGAGCGTGTGTGCGCTGGGGATCGAGCGCTGAGCGTGTGTGTGCTGGGGCTCGAGCGCTGAGCGTGTGTGTGCTGGGGATAGAGCGCTGAGCGTGTGTGCGCTGGGGCTCGAGAGCTGAGCGTGTGTGCGCTGGGGATCGATCGCTGAGCGTGTGTGTGCTGGGGCTCGAGAGCTGAGCGTGTGTGCGCTGGGGATCGATCGCTGAGCGTATGTGTGCTGGGGCTCGAGAGCTGAGCGTGTGTGCGCTGGGGATCGATCGCTGAGCGTGTGTGCGCTGGGGCTCGAGAGCTGAGCGTGTGTGCGCTGGGGATCGATCGCTGAGCGTGTGTGTGCTGGGGCTCGAGCGCTGAGCGTGTGTGTGCTGGGGATCGAGCGCTGAGCGTGTGTGCGCTGGGGCTCGAGAGCTGAGCGTGTGTGTGCTGGGGATCGAGAGCTGAGCGTGTGTGCGCTGGGGCTCGAGAGCTGAGCGTGTGTGCGCTGGGGATCGAGCGCTGAGCGTGTGTGTGCTGGGGCTCGAGCGCTGAGCGTGTGTGCGCTGGGGCTCGAGAGCTGAGCGTGTGTGCGCTGGGGATCGAGAGCTGAGCGTGTGTGTGCTGGGGATCGAGAGCTGAGCGTGTGTGCGCTGGGGCTCGAGAGCTGAGCGTGTGTGCGCTGGGGATCGAGCGCTGAGCGTGTGTGTGCTGGGGCTCGAGCGCTGAGCGTGTGTGTGCTGGGGCTCGATCGCTGAGCGTGTGTGTGCTGGGGCTCGGGCGCTGAGCGTGTGTGCGCTGGGGCTCGAGAGCTGAGCGTGTGTGCGCTGGGGCTCGATCGCTGAGCGTGTGTGTGCTGGGGCTCGAGCGCTGAGCGTGTGTGCGCTGGGGCTCGATCGCTGAGCGTGTGTGTGCTGGGGCTCGAGCGCTGAGCGTGTGTGCGCTGGGGATGGAGCGCTGAGCGTGTGTGCGCTGGGGATGGAGCGCTGAGCGTGTGTGTGCTGGGGATAGAGCGCTGAGCGTGTGTGCGCTGGGGCTCGAGAGCTGAGCGTGTGTGCGCTGGGGATCGATCGCTGAGCGTGTGTGTGCTGGGGCTCGAGAGCTGAGCGTGTGTGCGCTGGGGATCGATCGCTGAGCGTGTGTGTGCTGGGGCTCGAGAGCTGAGCGTGTGTGCGCTGGGGATCGATCGCTGAGCGTGTGTGCGCTGGGGCTCGAGAGCTGAGCGTGTGTGCGCTGGGGATCGATCGCTGAGCGTGTGTGTGCTGGGGCTCGAGCGCTGAGCGTGTGTGTGCTGGGGATCGAGCGCTGAGCGTGTGTGCGCTGGGGCTCGAGAGCTGAGCGTGTGTGTGCTGGGGATCGAGAGCTGAGCGTGTGTGCGCTGGGGCTCGAGAGCTGAGCGTGTGTGCGCTGGGGATCGAGCGCTGAGCGTGTGTGTGCTGGGGCTCGAGCGCTGAGCGTGTGTGCGCTGGGGCTCGAGAGCTGAGCGTGTGTGCGCTGGGGATCGAGAGCTGAGCGTGTGTGTGCTGGGGATCGAGAGCTGAGCGTGTGTGCGCTGGGGCTCGAGAGCTGAGCGTGTGTGCGCTGGGGATCGAGCGCTGAGCGTGTGTGTGCTGGGGCTCGAGCGCTGAGCGTGTGTGTGCTGGGGCTCGATCGCTGAGCGTGTGTGTGCTGGGGCTCGGGCGCTGAGCGTGTGTGCGCTGGGGCTCGAGAGCTGAGCGTGTGTGCGCTGGGGCTCGATCGCTGAGCGTGTGTGTGCTGGGGCTCGAGAGCTGAGCGTGTGTGCGCTGGGGCTCGATCGCTGAGCGTGTGTGTGCTGGGGCTCGAGCGCTGAGCGTGTGTGTGCTGGGGCTCGAGAGCTGAGCGTGTGTGTGCTGGGGCTCGATCGCTGAGCGTGTGTGTGCTGGGGCTCGAGAGCTGAGCGTGTGTGCGCTGGGGATCGAGCGCTGAGCGTGTGTGCGCTGGGGCTCGATCACTGAGCGTGTGTGCGCTGGGGATCGAGCGCTGAGCTTGTGTGCGCTGGGGCTCGATCGCTGACCGTGTGTGCTGGGGATCGAGAGCTGAGCGTGTGTGCGCTGGGGCTCGATCGCTGACCGTGTGTGCTGGGGCTCGAACGCTGAGCGTGTGTGCGCTGGGGCTCGAGAGCTGAGCGTGTGTGTGCTGGGGCTCGATCGCTGAGCGTGTGTGTGCTGGGGCTCGATCGCTGAGCGTGTGTGTGCTGGGGCTCGAGCGCTGAGCGTGTGTGCGCTGGGGCTCGATCGCTGAGCGTGTGTGTGCTGGGGCTCGAGCGCTGAGCGTGTGTGTGCTGGGGCTTGAGAGCTGAGCGTGTGTGCGCTGGGGCTCGATCACTGAGCGTGTGTGCGCTGGGGCTCGATCGCTGACCGTGTGTGCTGGGGATCGAGAGCTGAGCGCGTGTGTGCTGGGGCTCGATCGCTGAGCGTGTGTGCGCTGGGGCTCGAGCGCTGAGCGTGTGTGCGCTGGGGATCGAGCGCTGAGCGTGTGTGTGCTGGGGCTCGATCGCTGAGCGTGTGTGTGCTGGGGCTCGATCGCTGGGGATCGAGCGCTGAGCGTGTGTGTGCTGGGGCTCGATCGCTGAGCGTTTGTGTGCTGGGGATAGAGCGCTGAGCGTGTGTGCGCTGGGGCTCGATCGCTGAGCGTGTGTGTGCTGGGGCTCGAGCGCTGGGGATCGAGCGCTGAGCGTGTGTGTGCTGGGGCTCGATCACTGAGCGTGTGTGTGCTGGGGCTCGAGCGCTGAGCGTGTGTGTGCTGGGGATCGAGCGCTGACCTTGTGTGCGCTGGGGCTCGATCGCTGAGCGTGTGTGTGCTGGGGCTCGAGCGCTGAGCGTGTGTGTGCTGGGGATCGAGCGCTGAGCGTGTGTGTGCTGGGGCTCGATCACTGAGCGTGTGTGTGCTGGGGCTCGAGCGCTGAGCGTGTGTGTGCTGGGGATCGAGCGCTGACCTTGTGTGCGCTGGGGCTCGAGCGCTGAGCGTGTGTGTGCTGGGGATCGATCGCTGAGCGTGTGTGTGCTGGGGATCGAGCGCTGAGCGTGTGTGTGCTGGGGCTCGATCGCTGAGCGTGTGTGTGCTGGGGATCGAGCGCTGAGCGTGTGTGTGCTGGGGATCGATCGCTGAGCGTGTGTGTGCTGGGGATCGAGCGCTGAGCGTGTGTGTGCTGGGGATCGAGCGCTGAGCGTGTGTGTGCTGAAGGAGAAAGATTCTGAAGCCTGTGGCCAGGTTTGCCCGCTTGCATAGAGAGACGGGTATCCCCACTGCGGGATTCAATCAGGCTTCAGTATTTCAGAGAAAAGGAGAAAAAGGAGTTTCCCCAAAGCATCCACTAAGACGCAGTGTGAGTGAAATGTATCGATAGGGAAGTACTTCTACACTTCTGCTTTGCAGCGTCACATGGTCTACAGACGTGTGCAGTGTGAGCCAATGTTATGAGAAAGAGAGAGTGAAAGTCACATAAACACAACACTCATCCAGAGTGAGACTCACCTTCAGCCTCAGTGAGATTCAAGCGCTTGTTGATGTCCCTTCCACTCTGAAGCAGAGACACACACACACACACACACACAACAAATGAAACCTTATTGTCAAGTGTTACAATTTTCATGTCTAAATAGTTTTATATACAATGTTTGTGTACTAGTTCAGTGCAGCCCAGTGTGTGTGTGTGTGTGTACCAGTGCAGCGCAGCTACAGCTCAGTGTGTGTGTGTGTACCAGTGCAGCGCAGCTACAGCTCAGTGTGTGTGTGTGTGTATGTGTGTGTACCAGTGCAGCGCAGCTACAGCTCAGTGTGTGTGTGTGTACCAGTGCAGCGCAGCTACAGCTCAGTGTGTGTGTGTGTACCAGTGCAGCGCAGCTACAGCTCAGTGTGTGTGTGTGTGTGTGTGTATGTGTGTGTACCAGTGCAGCGCAGCTACAGCTCAGTGTGTGTGTGTGTACCAGTGCAGCGCAGCTACAGCTCAGTGTGTGTGTGTGTACCAGTGCAGCGCAGCTACAGCTCAGTGTGTGTGTGTGTGTGTGTATGTGTGTGTACCAGTGCAGCGCAGCTACAGCTCAGTGTGTGTGTGTGTACCAGTGCAGCGCAGCTACAGCTCAGTGTGTGTGTGTGTGTGTGTGTGTGTGTACCAGTGCAGCGCAGCTACAGCTCAGTGTGTGTGTGTGTACCAGTGCAGCGCAGCTACAGCTCAGTGTGTGTGTGGGCTCCAGGCTGGTGATCGGGCACTGCATCGGGCCGCTCTGCTCGCGCGGGGGATCAGGGTTGTGGACCGGGACCCGCAGCAGGTGATTCAGGCTCCCGTGGGTCCCGTTATTATGGGATGGGGAGATCTCCAGCACATCTGGCAGAGACGAACACATCCAAAGTGGGACGGG
>JAPDVR010000010.1:48673120-48675620 GCA_026230005.1 Gila orcuttii
GTATGTTTGGGGAGGTCTTTTGTTGGATATGCTTTTCCCTGTTTAGGTTTAGCAGGGTATCCTTAACGGGATACTCTGATCTTTTTTATTTTAGTTTGTTTTTTTTGTATGGTGAAAGCAGCTAGAGCAGTTGTCTCGGGAACACGTCCGTGTTTTGTAATGGTGACTTGCTAATTGGTTGCCATTTCAAACACTGGTTTACAGTGTATAAGAACCCGCTGCAAGTAACTATACGAAGATTAGGGATAAGTTTAGATAGTTCAGAAATTTAGTTAGAGGGAATTGTTTATCCAATTCTTACCCCCTCAGATATATATTTTTGTGGAAAATAAGTAGCCGTACGTTTGTCTTCCACCATGGATTTAAAGGTTGAGGAATTTATTAGTTCTCCGTCTGAGGATCTGTTGGATGTTCTTACTAAAGACCAACTAGTAGAACTTGCAACTCATTACAAAATTAGTTTGTCAAGTCAAGATAAACGTCAAAAAGATAGTATTAAAACTATGATTAAGACTGAGTTATCTGAACGCAGAGTTTTGGAGTCTCAATCCCTGGAAGATGGTTCAGCTTTTGTTAGTGCTGCCTCGATGTCTCAACTAACATTTGAACAACAAAAACAATTGTTGTTAATTCAAACGGAAATGAAAAAGAAATGGTAGAAGCACAAAATCGCGTTGAGATGTCTAAACTACAGTTACAACAACAACAGCTTGATCTTGAACGTTACCGGTTAGATCTGATAAAAGACGGTAAACTTCGTTTAACGGAAGGAGTAGAACGTGATTTGGCTTCGTGTAAATTTGATGTAGTGACTAATATGAGATTGATCCCTAGATTTGACGAGGAAGATGTTGAACGTTTCTTTTTGTTGTTTGAACGCGTGGCAAAAGCACGAAATTGGCCAGGTGAGGAATGTACGCTTATGCTACAGTCTGTTTTTACAGGAAAAGCTCAAGAAGCATATTTGTCTCTTAGTGTGGAAGATGGTCAGGACTATTTGACTGTTAAGAATGCAGTATTGAGGGCATATGAGTTGGTCCCAGAGGCCTATAGACAAAAATTTAGGTCCTGGAAGAAAATTGATAGTCAAACGCATGTTGAGTTTGTGCATGATATTTCGGCCCATTTCAATCGTTGGTGTACAGCTTCTGACGTGAAAACGTTAGACGGTTTGAAGGAGTTGATCTTGCTCGAACAGTTTAAAAACTCTGTGTCGCAACGTGTAGTAACATATATTTGTGAGCGCAAACCCGACACAGTATATGAGGGGGCTGTTATGGCCGATGAATTTTCTTTGATTCATAAAACCTCTTTTGGCTATAAAAATGCTGGAGAAAAGAGAGAATTGTGGCATGATTTTAATAGGTCTCCAAAATTTTTGGGTGGTATACCTGATAAACAGCGTCTTGGCTTTTTTAGAGGGAATGATTTGGTCATTGGAAGAATGAATGTTCGTTGTTGAAATCTAAGTCGACTTCAGTGAAACCTGTTGTTTTGGCGGTGACTACCTCAGAATTAAATAAAGTGCAAAAGAGTTCCTTGTCACGTATGTCAACATTTTCTCCATTTGTTACAGATGGTTCGTTCAGATTGGTAAATTCTGCGGAGGATATACCTGTTAAAATTCTCTGTGACACCGGATCATCAGAAACATTTGTCTTAGAGTCTACTTTATCTTTTTCAAATGACTCTTATACAGGGAACAATGTGTTGATTAGGGGAATTGGTCTGAATGTGATGTCTGTTCCCTTACATAAAATTGTTTTGCATTCTGACTTGATCCAGGGAGAAGTGGAAGTTGCTGTGCGTTCCTGCTTGCCTGTGGACGGAGTACAGGTAATCCTGGGAAATTATTTGGCTGGTGAACGAGTTTGGCAGAATGTTTCACCGAATTTGGTCGTCACACCATCTAGGTTGACTTTTGACACAAGTGATGAGAATTTTTCCTGTTCTTTGAATGGGTTTCCGTCATGCGTGGTAACCAGGTCTATAAGTAAAATACCTGCTGTTACATTCGAAACTAAAGAGATGTTGGGGGCACCTCTAGAAATCCCTTCTTTCTTGTCTGTGTCTCGCGATGACCTGATTAAGGGACAGAAGACTGACGTTACGCTTACTGAATTGTTTGATCGAGTTGTCCCTTATGACACAATCGTAAATCATCCTTCTGGGTATTATCTAGAGGAAGATGTGTTGGTCCGAAAGTGGGTGCCGAAAGGGGAATTTGTAATTGGTGATCCGGTTCTGCAAATTGTAGTCCCCCAGTCTCTCCGTCAACTTGTTTTAAAAGCGGCACATGACACATCTGGACATTTGGGAGTTACAAATTGCTTTTGAAACACTTCTTTTGGCCAAAATTGAAGTGTGATATATCGAAGTATATTAAATTGTGTCGAACATGTCAGCTTACGGGAAAACCGAATCAGTCTATGAAACCTGCCCCTCTGTATCCAATTCCTGCTGTTAGTCAACCCTTTGAGCATCTTATTGTGGATTGTGT
>JAPDVR010000010.1:48680620-48695620 GCA_026230005.1 Gila orcuttii
CTTTTTGCAGAACGAGATACCGATACCGTAAACGATCCCTGAATTTTCACTGCATTTGTAATTTTTCAATGTATTAGTAGATAAACCAAAACAATATAAATCATATTACTTGGCTTAATTTGTTCATCAAATATATATTTATTTCAATTATCTTCATGCTTAATTAAGCCTGCTAAAATGCATTGTATGAGCTTCTGTTACTGTACATTCTATTGCTCTATCATATTTTATCTTTCATAGAATAGCACAGAACATATTTAGACTAGAGCAGCTCCAGAAGGGTCAGTGCTGAGGATTGGGTCAGTGCTGAGGAGTGCTGAGGATTGGGTCAGTGCTGAGGATTGGGTCAGTGCTGAGGATTGGGTCAGTGCTGAGGATTGGGTCAGTGCTGAGGATTGGGTCAGTGCTAAGGATTGGGTCAGTGCTGAGGATTGGGTCAGTGCTGAGGATTGGGTCAGTGCTGAGGATTGGGTCAGTGCTGGGTCAGTGCTGAGGATTGGGTCAGGTGATGAGGATTGGGTCAGTGCTGAGGATTGGGTAAGTGCTGAGGATTGGGTCAGTGCTGAGGATTGGGTCAGTGCTGGGTCAGTGCTGAGGATTGGGTCAGTGCTGAGGATTGGGTCAGTGCTGGGTCAGTGCTGAGGATTGGGTCAGTGCTGAGGATTGGGTCAGTACTGAGGATTGGGTCAGTGCTGAGGAGTGCTGAGGATTGGGTCAGTGATGAGGATTGGGTCAGTGCTGAGGATTGGGTAAGTGCTGAGGAGTGCTGAGGATTGGGTCAGTGCTGAGAGGATTGGGTCAGTGCTGAGGATTGGGTCAGTGCTGAGGATTGGGTCAGTGCTGAGGATTGGGTAAGTGCTGAGGATTGGGTCAGTGCTGAGGATTGGGTCAGTGCTGAGGATTGGGTCAGTGCTGAGGAGTGCTGAGGATTGGGTCAGTGCTGAGGATTGGGTCAGTGCTGAGGATTGGGTCAGGTGATGAGGATTGGGCAAGTGCTGAGGATTGGGCAAGTGCTGAGGATTGGGTCAGTGCTGAGGATTGGGTCAGTGCTGAGGATTGGGTCAGTGCTGAGGATTGGGTCAGTGCTGAGGAGTGCTGAGGATTGGGTCAGTGCTGAGGATTGGGTAAGTGCTGAGGATTGGGTCAGTGCTGAGGATTGGGTCAGTGCTGAGGAGTGCTGAGGATTGGGTCAGTGCTGAGGAGTGCTGAGGATTGGGTCAGTGCTGAGGATTGGGTCAGTGCTGAGGAGTGCTGAGGATTGGGTCAGTGCTGAGGATTGGGTCAGTGCTGAGAAGTGCTGAGGATTGGGTCCGTGCTGAGGACTGGGTTAGTGCTGAGGATTGGGTCAGTGCAGAGGATTGGGTCAGTGCTGAGGATTGGGTAAGTGCTGAGGATTGGGTCAGTGCTGAGGATTGGGTCAGTGCTGAGGATTGGGTCAGTGCTGAGAAGTGTTGAGGATTGGGTCAGTGCTGAGGATTGGGTCAGTGCTGAGGATTGGGTCAGTGCTGAGGATTGGGTAAGTGCTGAGGATTGGGTCAGTGCTGAGGATTGGGTCAGTGGTACAAATGTTTAGACACCAGTGAAATATCAATTCTTTATTCCAATTTTGATACTACAACAAAAACTGCCAGCCTAATTAATGTGAATTTAAAACATTATTAAAGGTAAGCAGCCAGCAACTAAATAAGAACGAATAATCAACTTACAAATAAATACAATAGAACAAAGAAAGGCTACAAATGAAATAAACAGTGTTTTTAGAGTTTTGTTTGGGTAGATCTAACAGGTACAGAAATTTGAATAAAGTAATCAAATGTGAAAAAATTGCATATTCATTACTGAATAAATTAAATATAGATGGATCTCGTTGTAAAGGGTAGCCTATTTAGTCAAGAGCAGTGAGTAATTTATTTTTCCATTGTTTGATTAACATTAAAACAGCAGTGGGTTTGTTAAACTGCTGACCGAACGCACGGACCCCATTTGGACATGGCTACGTTCACTTGAGATATAACTGACTATGTTTACTAGGATACTCGCCAAGATGGGCGTTTTTACATCATTTTGTGTGTATTCGTCCGTACAAGCGCGTGAAAGACAATGTAATTCAGTATTCGCGCGCGGAGACGCTGGTTTGCGGCGCGCTGATGTTTGCGTTCATGGAACTTCTTGACTGCAAACGTCCAGTAATAATGTAGGGAATCACTCATTATACATAAATCAGGAAACAGATCATGTTTTACTTTACTTACATATACGATTTAGTTTTCATCCAAATAACACGCGCTAAGTGAACGATCAGCAATCAAGAGCATTCAACAGAACTGCGCTCTCTCTCTCGTCAGTTAACGTTAATAATAAACTACATGCCTCGTTTTATTTTCTTTGCCATTGACATCCGACTGAACTACAAACTTTCCACTGATGTGCTCGACCAGCTCGCGTGTCTGTGCCGCTGCGCGCTCAATCCACTGCGTGTCACGGTATACAAATTCATTGCTTCCTTCTCGTCTCGTGTTTATGTTGTTGTATGAGAGCACGTGTGTAGTGGGCGTGAATGAGTGTCATTCCTTGATCCGCTCCAGCTGATCATCATTTCATCACCAGCTGCAGCCGATCTCATCACCAGACATGGGCAGTATTTCAATTAAATGTATTTTAAATACGTATTGAATTACTTTAGTGTATTTTGTAATTTGTATTTTGCAGGTGTGGAAAAAATAAAATGTAGTTTGTAACAAAATATTTTGAGGGAGTGTATTTAGAGTATTTCAAATACTTAAATACTTAAGAAAAATCACCATAGTAAATGATTTTGCCATATTTTCGGTCTGATGTTGGCAATGGCAATGTCCAGGTTAGATGCACGAAAATCACGTGACACCCTGTAGACCGGGTTTTTAACTCTTTAAAACGGCATTAAGGTAAAGTGTTTTGTGACAAATATATAGTCTACACACACACATATTGCACACTGAACGGCATAATAGAGAAAATAATTGTGCCTTATGAGATCAATGCACTGCGTTGTCATTCATAAAAGGACATCATAGGCCCTACCTATTATGAAACAGCGCGTCTGTCGTAACTCCACTGAAATCTCCATGCTAAGCAAGCGTTCACAATATAACATCCATCTGCAGTTTTTACATGTTTTTAAACGTATTACAAAATCCTTGATTTTGTATAAAATAATCATCAATCCTATTGTTTTTCAGTAATTGCGCACGCAGCGCGATTCTACTATGGAAAAGGCATACGCGGTCAGGGCAGTTATAGTCTCGTGTGTAAAACAAATCCACACATATTATGATTAATATGATTAATCATATACAGGTCCTTCTCAAAAAATTAGCATATTGTGATAAAGTTCATTATTTTCCATAATGTAATGATAAAAATTAAACTTTCATATATTTTAGATTCATTGCACACCAACTGAATTATTTCAGGTCTTTTATTGTTTTAATACTGATGATTTTGGCATACAGCTCATGAAAACCCAAAATTCCTGTCTCAAAAAATTAGCATATTTCATCCGACCAATAAAAGAAGTGTTTTTAATACAAAAAAAGTCAACCTTCAAATAATTATGTTCAGTTATGCACTCAATACTTGGTCGGGAATCCTTTTGCAGAAATGACTGCTTCAATGCGGCGTGGCATGGAGGCAATCAGCCTGTGGCACTGCTGAGGTGTTATGGAGGCCCAGGATGCTTCAATAGCGGCCTTAAGCTCATCCAGAGTGTTGGGTCTTGCGTCTCTCAACTTTCTCTTCACAATATCCCACAGATTCTCTATGGGGTTCAGGTCAGGAGAGTTGGCAGGCCAATTGAGCACAGTAATACCATGGTCAGTAAACCATTTACCAGTGGTTTTGGCACTGTGAGCAGGTGCCAGGTCGTGCTGAAAAATGAAATCAGATGGAAGCATGAAGTGCTCCAAAATCTCCTGATAGCTAGCTGCATTGACCCTGCCCTTGATAAAACACAGTGGACCAACACCAGCAGCTGACATGGCACCCCAGACCATCACTGACTGTGGGTACTCCAGTGCTGCTTCTCTATAGCCCAGGTCAGGTGCTTCTGCCGCTGTTTCTGGTTCAAAAGTGGCTTGACCTGGGGAATGCGGCACCTGTAGCCCATTTCCTGCACACGCCTGTGCACGGTGGCTCTGGATGTTTCTACTCCAGACTCAGTCCACTGCTTCCGCAGGTCCCCAAGGTCTGGAATCGGTCCTTCTCCACAATCTTCCTCAGGGTCCGGTCACCTCTTCTCGTTGTGCAGCGTTTTTTGCCACACTTTTTCCTTCCCACAGACTTCCCACTGAGGTGCCTTGATACAGCACTCTGGGAACAGCCTATTTGTTCAGAATTTTCTTTCTGTGTCTTACCCTCTTGCTTGAGGGTGTCAATGATGGCCTTCTGGACAGCAGTCAGGTCGGCAGTCTTACCCATGATTGTGGTTTTGAGTAATGAAACAGGCTGGGAGTTTTTAAAAGCCTCAGGAATCTTTTGCAGGTGTTTAGAGTTAATTAGTTGATTCAGATGATTAGGTTAATAGCTCGTTTAGAGAACCTTTTCATGATATGCTAATTTATTGAGATAGGAATTTTGGGTTTTCATGAGCTGTATGCCAAAATCATCAGTATTAAAACAATAAAAGACCTGAAATATTTCAGTTGGTGTGCAATGAATCTAAAATATATGAAAGTTTAATTTTTATCATTACATTATGGAAAATAATTAACTTTATCACAATATGCTAATTTTTTGAGAAGGACCTGTATATTATGATTAAAATGGAATTTTGATTTTGTGACAAATTCTCGGTCTGTTATTTTTACACAAAAATCGCTGCGAAAGATGCTTTCCAACAGGTTTTATCGTAGTTTTTGTCCAACTCCGTTGACTTGTATTGGATGTTCTGTGAGGTACGTTATTACTCCGCTGACGGAAACGGAAATGGGGTTGTTTGTATTCTTTCTGTAGTCTTCCAGTCGCGGTATCGTAGGCTACGCTATCCAAACATTGGCAAAGGTGCATTATCGCCACCAACTGGGCTGGAGTGTCTATTATTCAAGCTCTCAACAGAAGAATGTCCGGTTGTGAGGGGTTTGGAAAAATAGGTAAACAGTTTTACATTTTTTTATTTTGCTACTTCGTCATTTTGAATTTACACATTTCTCATATTTGTGTTATTGACCTTTCAGTAATAAAAAAAGAAAAGATTATTGTGGGAGTATTTTTGTATTTTCAAAATACTAATTACTTGTATTTTATTTAAATACATTTTCACATCAGTATTTTGTATTTTATTTTGTTACATTTCATGAGCCAGTATTTGTATTTTGTAACAAAATAGTTCCCTTACGAAGGGAACTCAACGATGCGTCGATCGACGCCATGGGAACGCCCCCAGCGTGACTGCGTCTGAAGCATCTATGTCAACTAGTCCAATGGAAAGAATGAGCGTCACGGGCGGGTGACGTCATGACCAGGAAATGATAAAAGCACATCCGGTGCAAACCGGCATTAGCTTCTGTTGCCTCAGCAAGCGATCTGTGTTATACTGTCTCTGTCTATTTATTGTTGTCTGTTGCAATTTATTCGGAAACGTTATGGCGAAACAAATGTACAAACAGTGTGTTCCTCCCTGCCCGCGTTATTTAACGGGTGGGGACACACACGAGCTTTGTGTCATTTGTTTGGGAGTGGAGCATGCGGTCTCAGCCTTCGAGGAGGCTGAGTGTCAACACTGTGAAATGCTACCGCTCCGCATGCTCCGCTCTCGCCTGTCACTCTTTGATGTAAAGAGTGGGCAGGCTCGCGATCCTCAGGGATCAGGACCCGCGTCTGCCGAGGCGGCGCGGAGAATGCATTCCTGGGGATCGCAGAAGGATCTTTCGGAGGGGTTGGAGACGGGTCCCTTGGCCTTTTCTCCTTCCTTACCCGGAAGATCCAGCGCTCTCCCCCCGGTGTCGGAAGCACGCTCTGCGGTTTCTTCCGCCCGGGGAGAGAGCACTCCATTACTTCAATGCTCTTCCTCCGAGGAGGTCGATGTTATGAGTATGGAGAGTGAAAGCACACACATGGGGGAAAAAGATTCACAATTTATTTCCCCAGCATATGATGAGCTGGTGGATGTTATGTCACGGGCTGTAGAAAAATTAAATATTGTATGGCCATCTGAGAATAAAAGCGCTCGTCCTAAAAGTAAATTAGATGAGCGCTTTTTATCGTCCACGACATTATCTCCACCACGAGAGCTTCCCTTTTTTCCCGATCTCCACAATGAAATATCAAAATCGTGGAATAAACCGTACTCTTCACGACTTTTTAGCCCTCAAGTTAAAACTTATTCGAGAATAAGAGGGCTAAAAGAGTATGGTTATGAGGCGATGCCCCAGGCGGAACAGAATTTAGCTAGCTATCTTTCGCCTGGTCCCGCATCGTCCCTGAAAGCCTCGGCTTTGCCCACTAGACCGCTTAAAGCCACCTCGGTTTTAGTGGGCAAAGCTTATACGGCAGCAGGTCAAGCTGGAGCATGTCTGCATACAATGGCAGTGCTACAGGCGTATCAAGCTGACCTGCTGGGGGATCTGGATAGTAGTGAGGGAATTTCTCATGACGATATTCAAGAACTTCGTCGTGCTACCGATCTTTCTCTCAGGGCTACTAAGGAGACCGCCAGAGCAATTGGGCGGTCTATGGCAGCCTTGGTAGCTACTGAGAGACATTTATGGTTAAATCTGTCAGAGATTAAAGAAAAAGATCGAGCTTTTTTATTAGATGCTCCGCTTGAACCTTCTGGTCTCTTTGGTGACGCAGTCCACGCGGTCGTCGAGCGATTTCAGGAGTCTAAGAAACAAGCTGACGCTTTTAAAAAGTTTATCCCTCGCCGTGTCCAGCCCCCTGGGGCTGCTGGGCGTGAGCAGCCCCAGCCGTCGAGCTCATCATATCATGTGCAACAGAAAGAGAGTGTTGCGTCTCGTGCACCTCCACGTAGACACTGGAGACAGACGCAACCCTCTCAGCCGAAGTCTTCTAAGTCGAAGCCGGATCTGAGGACCGTTCTTCAGGCGAAGAAGACTTCGGCTCAGAAAAAAAAAAAGGTCCTGATGTTCATGCGTCAGGCCTGTGAGGACAGCCCCGACCGAAGTAGAGCGGTGTACACCTCATTATACGGTGCCCGTTCCATTTCGGGGTCCTCACGAGACCGTTCTGCCAACCCTGCCACCCTTGGTGCTTCAGGGCGCAGCGGTCTCCAGCGAGTCGCTGATGCTATGCTGCGGCACAGCATCGGTTCCGCGCCCTCTGAGGGGGGCGTTAGAGCAGCCAGTTCAGGTAGTTCCTGCCATGATGTTTCAGGCTCCAGAATTAGCTGTCTCAGTAACACCAGAGACCAGCCTCGAGAGGCTGGTTCCCTTAGTAAATTTTCTGGCAGCGTGGAAGCTTCTGCCGAATATTTCTCGTTGGGTCCTGCAGATTGTAGAAAAAGGATACAGAATCCAGTTTGGTTCTCGTCCTCCTCGTTACAACGGGGTGTTGCCCACAGTGGTGCATCCCGAGCAGGCTCTGGTAATGGAGCAAGAGGTAAAGGCCCTGTTAGCGAAAGAAGCTATAGAACAGGTGTACTCACCCGACCGAGAGTCGGGTTTTTACAGCCGTTATTTCATTGTTCCAAAAAAGGATGGAGGGTTGCGTCCTATTTTAGATCTTCGTTTGTTAAATCGGTCAGTTCAGAAACTAAAGTTCAAAATGCTGACACTCAAACAGATCGTGACTCAAATCAGATCCGAGGACTGGTTTGTCACGATAGATCTGAAGGACGCCTACTTCCATATCTCCATCCTCCCTCAGCACAGGAAGTTCCTAAGGTTTTCTTTCGGGGGCAAAGAATACCAATATCGGGTTCTTCCGTTCGGTCTAGCTTTATCACCCCGCACGTTCACGAAATGCGTGGATGCAGCGTTAGCCCCTCTCAGGCTTCAGGGCATACGTATTCTGAACTACATCGACGACTGGCTGATTCTAGCGGAATCAGAGCAGTTGGCGGTTCGGCACCGAGGTGTCGTTCTCGCTCATATGCAGATGTTGGGGTTGAGGCTCAATGCCAAGAAGAGTGTGCTTTCTCCAGTACAGAGAACCACTTTCCTTGGTGTGGTATGGGATTCAGTGACAATGCGGGCCATCCTATCGCCCGTTCGTGTAGCTGCTATCCTGTCAGCCACAAAAGAGCTGAAGCTAGGCCAGTCACGCACTGTAAAACAGTTCGAGAAACTGTTGGGTCTTTTGGCAGCAGCGTCCAACGTGATACCTTTTGGCCTGCTGTACATGAGGCCTTTACAGTGGTGGCTCAGGACCAGAGGGTTCTCCCCGAGGGGAAACCCACTTCGTATGATCAAGGTCACGCGGCGTTGCCTTCGTGCCTTAGTTATATGGAGGGAGCACTGGTTCTTAACCCAAGGTCCGGTTTTGGGAGCTCTTTGCCATCGAGTTACTATCTCGACAGATGCTTCCCTCACCGGCTGGGGAGCGGTAATGGAAGGCCGCTCGGTTCAGGGTCTGTGGAAGAGTCATCATCTCTCGTGGCACATAAATTGCCTGGAGATGATGGCTGTCTTCAATGCGTTGAGGCAGTTCCTCCCAGACCTGAGGGGCCATCATGTGCTCGTACGAACAGACAACACATCAGTGGTCTCTTATCTGAACCGTCAGGGGGGCCTGCGTTCGCGTCCGCTTTGCAAACTGGCGCACCAGATCCTCCTGTGGTCTCTGGGGAAGGTACTCTCTCTGAGGGCAGTGTATATTCCTGGGGTCCAGAATATAGGAGCAGACATCCTGTCGAGGCAGGAGCTGAGGCCAGGGGACTGGAGACTCCACCCCGAGGTGGTGGAGAAAATCTGGGAGTTTTACGGCCAAGCACAAGTGGATCTGTTTGCGTCTCAGAATACGACGCACTGTCCTCTGTGGTTCTCCCTTACTCACCCAGCCCCTCTGGGGCTGGATGCTATGGTGCAGACGTGGCCGAGGCTACGTCTGTACGCCTTTCCCCCTGTTGCTCTGCTCCCAGGAGTTCTGGAGCGAGTCCGCCGGTATGGAATAAGCCTACTGCTAGTAGCACCACGCTGGCCAAGTCGGATCTGGTTTTCGGACCTGATCCATCTCCTAGATGGTCCTCCCTTCGAGATCCCGATCAGGAGAGACCTTCTGTCTCAGGCCGGGGGCACAATATTTCACCCTCGACCAGAGATTTGGAACCTGTGGGTTTGGCCTCTGAGGGGGCCCAACTCATAGAGAGTGGTCTTTCAGCCGAGGCTGCTGAGACCATTCTAAGCTCCAGAGCCCCAGCTACTAGGAAACTATATGCGCTTAAATGGAGAGTTTTCTCTTTATGGTGTTACCAACATCAGTGGGATCCAGTTAACTGTTCTGTGAACACAGTACTCGAGTTCCTGCAGGAGCGCTTTACGTCAGGCCTATGTCCTTCCACGCTCAAAGTCTACGTGGCGGCCATTGCGGCTTACCACGCCCTGGTGGGGGGTACATCGTTGGGTCGAGACCCCCTGGTTACACGTTTCCTTCGTGGCACTTTAAGGCTGAGGCCTGCAACTCGCACTAGGGTGCCAGCTTGGGATCTTGCTATAGTACTAGAAGGCCTTTCTAGGGCTCCATTTGAGCCCTTAGATTCGGTTTCAGATAAGTTTCTTACCTTTAAGACTATCTTTCTGCTAGCTATTTCGTCCCTTAAGAGAGTTGGAGACCTTCAGGCCCTTTCGGTTTCCCTCACTTGCCTTGAGTTTGCACCGGGGATGGTCAAGGCATTCTTATATCCAAAACAGGGGTACGTCCCTAAGGTGCCGACCTTGACTCCGAGGCCTATTGTGCTGCAGGCTTTCTGTCCTCCTCCTTTTGCATCTGCAGACCAGGAAAGACTGAACCTCTTGTGTCCAGTGCGAGCACTGGACACTTATGTGCATCGGACTTCTTCATTTAGGAAGTCCGACCAATTACTGATTTGCTTCGGATCACCTAAGAAGGATCTTCCTGCTTCTAAACAGACGGTCAGTAGGTGGATAGTTGAGGCTATTTCACTTGCATACGAGTACTCGGACCAGCCATGTCCTTTGGTGGTCCGAGCTCACTCTACTAGGAGTATGGCGGCTTCTAAAGCCTTACTATATGGGGTTTCTCTTCGGGACGTCTGTGATGCGGCGGGCTGGTCCTCTCCGCTCACATTCGTTAAATTTTACAGTTTAGACCTGGATGCTGCCCCAGGTTCTCAGGTGCTTAGTGCTTAGTTACAACAGACTAACACTCAGGTACTTGGAATTCTGGCGCTTTGGGTATTCTCGTTCCCATGGCGTCGATCGACGCATCGTTGAGTTCCCTTCGTAAGGGAACGTCTGAGGTTACTATTGTAACCATAGTTCCCTGAGAACAGGGAACGAGACGATGCGTCACCCTGCCATACTTCCTGCATCCCTGTGATCGGCTTGCTTCGGCAATTTTCGAAGCTAATGCCGGTTTGCACCGGATGTGCTTTTATCATTTCCTGGTCATGACGTCACCCGCCCGTGACGCTCATTCTTTCCATTGGACTAGTTGACATAGATGCTTCAGACGCAGTCACGCTGGGGGCGTTCCCATGGCGTCGATCGACGCATCGTCTCGTTCCCTGTTCTCAGGGAACTATGGTTACAATAGTAACCTGAGACGTTTTTGATGCCCACCTCTGCTCATCACACTATATATTCTCACCGTTTTCTCGTCCCCTTTGTCAGATCGTTGGTTCATATTTCGTGCGTGGTGTTCCAGTCCCGTCTTCCTGCTGTTCCCGTCTTTGTGTTCCTGTGGATTCGTCGTCTTGGTGTTGGATCGTTGTTCGTGTCTTCACTACACTTCACGGGTTCCTCACTCTGGCCATCGAAGTCCCTGCACCACCTGACCACGCCCGTGTCATCCCTTTGTTTTCTCCTTGTCTTTAATAAAGACCTGAGTTTACCTGCGATTTCTTCCTGTATTGATTGACGATCATGACACTGCGCGGTTTTCTCTGATCAGCTCGCGCACCACAGCTGTGTTACTACACACACGCTGCCTGGGCCTATCGGTTGTTGGTATCGGAGTATTTTTACGAGTACATGAGCTCGGTATCGGTGCATCCCTATTTTTAATAATTCAAGCACTTTTCAAGTACCTCTTCAAAAATATGGCTGTTTGTTTTCAAGGGTTTTCCAGGACTTAAATTTCAAAAAGTCAAATTCAAGTACTTCAAGCACTTTAAGCACCTTGTACGAACACTGTACACTAGAAATAGAACCCATAAGTCTCTTTATAATACAAAAAAAAGGAACTTAATTATTCATCATCATTTATTATAAAAATCATGAGTATCAAATATGGTAATCAAGCTTTTGAGGAAAGTTCATCTCTCAATCATCACTGTATTGCATTGCAATATATATTTTAAAACTATTTGATCGTAAAACTAAGCATTTCAATATCATCTTACTAAGACATATTATTGGCAGATATTGATATTTATATGCATTTTATGTCAGTATCTGCTATTCTGTTATAAAAATCTCATTGATTTACATTACAAGCATCAGAAATTCATATAAATATCAGCATCTGCAGAAAACAGCATATTTTTGCTTAGTTTGAGTCTGAATAAAATTGAGCTGTTTTTCCTTCATATTATCACTATATCAGACTATATGAGCCATAAAAGCTTGATGCATCAAATATGATACAAAACATTAAAAAACATAATGCAAACTTCTGTTTTGCTCCATTTCAAAACATTCGATTTTTCGGACTATTATTTCATATGTCAGGCTTCACATGTTTAATAAGGCTAGTCTCAGCAGTTTTTGTGATTTTATTTTGTTCAGTGGAAGTCCTTCATATGGAAAGATTGACGCATAGGTCAAAAACACACATGAGTCACGATAATGCAGTATCACTTTTCCTCCAGAAGTTTCTCAGCAGAATCAGAGGAGACGTAAATGGCAAAGTGCGTCTGTGAAGTGCGTGAGTGTGTGTGTGTGTGTGTGTGTGTGGGGGGGGGACTCACTGTGGCTATGGAGTAGTGGTTAGGGAACGTCTTACTAGGGAACACAGCCTGCATGAAGGGTGCAGACGTACCGCACTTTCCTGAACACACACACACACACACACACACACACACACACACACACACACACACACACACACACACATACACACATGCAGTTTAATACTGAGATTCAATGGATTAAATGAGTGTGTTTGTGTGTGTGTGTGTGAGTGTGAGCGTGTGTGCGTGCGTGTGCGTGAGTGTGTGGGTGAGTGTGTGTGTGAGCGTGTGTGTGTGAGCGTGTGTGCGTGAGTGTGTGTGTGTGTGTGTGAGTGTGTGTGAGTGTGAGCGTGTGTGCGTGAGTGTGTGTGTGTGTGTGTGAGTGTGTGCGTGAGTGTGTGTGTGTGTGAGTGTGTGTGAGCGTGTGTGCGTGCGTGTGCGTGAGTGTGTGGGTGAGTGTGAGTGTGTGTGCGTGAGTGTGTGTGTGTGTGTGAGTGTGTGGGTGAGTGTGAGCGTGTGTGCGTGAGTGTGTGTGTGTGTGTGTGTGTGAGTGTGTGTGAGTGTGAGCGTGTGTGCGTGAGTGTGTGTGTGCGTGAGTGTGTGTGTGTGCGTGAGTGTGTGTGTGTGTGAGTGTGTGTGAGCGTGTGTGCGTGTGTGTGCGTGAGTGTGTGGGTGAGTGTGTGTGTGAGCGTGTGTGTGTGAGTGTGAGCGTGTGTGCGTGAGTGTGTGTGTGTGTGAGTGTGTGTGAGCGTGTGTGTGTGTGAGCGTGTGTGCGTGAGTGTGTGTGAGCGTGTGTGCGTGAGTGTGTGTGTGTGTGAGTGTGTGTGAGCGTGTGTGTGTGTGAGCGTGTGTGTGTGAGTGTGTGTGAGCGTGTGTGCGTGAGTGTGTGTGTGTGTGAGTGTGTGTGAGCGTGTGTGCGTGAGTGTGTGTGTGTGTGTGTGAGTGTGTGTGAGTGTGAGCGTGTGTGCGTGAGTGTGTGTGAGCGTGTGTGTGTGAGTGTGTGTGCGTGAGTGTGTGTGTGTGTGAGTGTGTGTGAGCGTGTGTGCGTGAGTGTGTGTGTGTGTGTGTGAGTGTGTGTGAGTGTGAGCGTGTGTGCGTGAGTGTGTGTGAGCGTGTGTGTGTGTGAGCGTGTGTGCGTGAGTGTGTGTGAGCGTGTGTGCGTGAGTGTGTGTGTGTGTGAGTGTGTGTGAGCGTGTGTGTGTGTGAGCGTGTGTGTGTGAGTGTGTGTGAGCGTGTGTGCGTGAGTGTGTGTGTGTGTGTGAGTGTGTGTGAGTGTGAGCGTGTGTGCGTGAGTGTGTGTGTGTGTGTGTGAGAGCGTGTGTGTGTGAGCGTGTGTGCGTGAGTGTGTGTGAGCGTGTGTGCGTGAGTGTGTGTGTGTGTGAGTGTGTGTGAGCGTGTGTGTGTGTGAGCGTGTGTGTGTGAGTGTGTGTGAGCGTGTGTGCGTGAGTGTGTGTGTGTGTGTGAGTGTGTGTGCGTGAGTGAGTGTGTGTGTGAGTGTGTGTGAGCGTGTGTGCGTGAGTGTGTGTGTGTGTGAGTGTGTGTGAGCGTGTGTGTGTGAGCGTGTGTGCGTGAGTGTGTGTGAGCGTGTGTGCGTGAGTGTGTGTGTGTGTGAGTGTGTGTGAGCGTGTGTGTGTGTGAGCGTGTGTGTGTGAGTGTGTGTGAGCGTGTGTGCGTGAGTGTGTGTGTGTGTGAGTGTGTGTGCGTGAGTGAGTGTGTGTGTGAGTGTGTGTGCGTGAGTGAGTGTGTGTGTGAGTGTGTGTGAGCGTGTGTGCGTGAGTGTGTGTGTGTGTGTGTGTGAGTGTGTGTGAGCGTGTGTGCGTGAGTGTGTGTGTGTGTGAGTGTGTGTGAGCGTGTGTGCGTGAGTGAGTGTGTGTGTGTGACTCACTGATCTTCTCCAGCACTGGCACTAGTAAGCTCCACGTCTGGAGATATTCGGCTCTTAAACCATCCAGAGAAACCAACAGCAGCGGCTGCCTCTTAAAACTACACAAACACACACATCAATAAACAACTAAAAAACTACCTACCAAAAATCTCCCAGTAATCGATCAGTCATCAAACCAGGAGGAGAGAAAATCAGATTACTGCCTTTCAACTGATTCACCATGATGTGTTGCAGTGATTCAGTTACAGTTTTTTTTATTCGCTTTGGTACTATTTTCACAAGTAAGGTGTACATTTTCAAAACTCTTAGTGCTAATATCACAACAGATCATCAAAAGTGCACTTTTTTCAAACATTTCATCATGTTTTCAATTGTGTTAGTACAATTCACAAAATCACAAAGTATCCTTTTCACAACAGAAAATAAGTGTTTCATCTACATAAATGTTTCATTCACAGAAACTGCCTTTCATAAAGCTCTTATTATCAAACTTTTGATTTGCATCTCTTCTTGTTCAGTTTAATACATTTGTCTATTATTTAATCCAACTGATCTTAATGGTTAATCAATGAATCATTTGGTACACCTATAGATTTGTGTGAGTGACCCTAACCCTAACCCTAACCCTATACAAGTGAAACTCGAAAAATTAGAATATTAAGTTTATGTATTTCAGTAATTCAAATAAAAAGGTGAAACTACATTAATACATTTAGTATATAGAACTATATACACATTCATGATTATACTTTTCAGAGGGATGACATTTCTGTATTTACAGTACAGTAAAATTATTTTCTTTTTGATTTCATGTAATATTCTAATTTTCAGAGATTTTGAATTTGTTTTTTCATAAGCCATAATCATCAAAATTATAACTTTTGCACGATATTCTAATTTTTCGAGTTTCACCTGTAGATATTGATTCTATATACAGTTTCTATAGAACTTGTTTGCAATTTCCGATATGGATAACCAAATGTAATGAATTATTTTTACATAAGTGATTTATAGATAATAACCCCCACTATGTTCAAAGTGTGTGCACTCG
>JAPDVR010000010.1:48700620-48713120 GCA_026230005.1 Gila orcuttii
TCAGTGACATCAGTGACATCAGTGACATCAGTAACATCACTAACATCAGTGACATCAGTAACATCAGTGACATCAGTGACATCAGTAACATCAGTGACATCAGTGACATCAGTAACATCAGTGACATCAGTGACATCACTAACATCAGTGACATCAGTGACATCAGTGACATCAGTAACATCAGTAACATCAGTGACATCAGTAACATCAGTAACATCAGTGACATCAGTAACATCACTAACATCAGAGACATCACTAACATCAGTGACATCACTAACATCAGAGACATCAGTAACATCAGTGACATCACTAACATCAGTAACATCACTAACATCAATGACATCACAAACATCAGTAACATCACTAACATCAATGACATCACTAACATCAGTAACATCACTAACATCAGTGACATCAGTTAACATCAGAGACATCACTAACATCAGTGACATCAGTGACATCACTAACATCAGAGACATCACTAACATCAGTGACATCACTAACATCAGTGACATCAGTCACATCAGTAACATCACTAACATCAGTGACATCAGTGATATCAGTAACATCACTAACATCAGTGACATCACTAACATCAGTGACATCACTAACATCAGTAACATCACTAACATCAGTGACATCACTAACATCAGTGACCTCAGTCACATCAGAGACATCACTAACATCAGTGACATCAGTAACATCACTAACATCAGTGACATCAGTGACATCAGTAACATCAGAGACATCACTAACATCAGTGACATCAGTGACATCACTAACATCAGAGACATCACTAACATCAGTGACATCACTAACATCAGTGACATCAGTCACATCAGTAACATCACTAACATCAGTGACATCAGTGACATCAGTAACATCACTAACATCAGTGACATCACTAACATCAGTGACATCAGTCACATCAGTAACATCACTAACATCAGTGACATCACTAACATCAGTGACATCAGTCACATCAGTAACATCAGTAACATCACTAACATCAGTGACATCAGTAACATCACTAACATCAGTGACATCAGTGACATCAGTAACATCAGAGACATCACTAACATCAGTGACATCAGTCACATCAGTAACATCACTAACATCAGTGACATCACTAACATCAGTGACATCACTAACATCAGTGACATCAGTCACATCAGTAACATCACTAACATCAGTGACATCAGTAACATCACTAACATCAGAGACATCACTAACATCAGTGACATCAGTCACATCAGTAACATCACTAACATCAGTGACATCACTAACATCAGTGACATCAGTCACATCAGTAACATCACTAACATCAGTGACATCACTAACATCAGTGACATCAGTCACATCAGTAACATCACTAACATCAGTGACATCAGTAACATCACTAACATCAGTGACATCAGTGACATCACTAACATCAGTGACATCAGTAACATCAGTAACATCAGTGACATCACTAACATCACTAACACACTAACATCACTAACATCAGTAACATCCCTAACATCAGTGACATCAGTAACATCAGTGACATCAGTAACATCAGTGACATCAGTGACATCAGTAACATCACTGACATCAGTGACATCACTAACATCAGAGACATCAATAACATCAGTAACATCACTAACATCAGTGACATCAGTGACATCAGTAACATCACTAACATCAGTGACATCAGTGACATCAGTAACATCAGTGACATCAGTGACATCAGTAACATCAGTGACATCACTAACATCACTAACATCAGTGACATCAGTAACATCACTAACATCAGAGACATCACATCACTAACATCAGTGACATCAGTAACATCACTAACATCAGTGACATCAGTAACATCAGTGACATCAGTGACATCAGTAACATCAGTGACATCAGTAACATCAGTGACATCAGTGACATCACTAACATCAGTGACATCAGTAACATCAGTGACATCAGTAACATCACTAACATCAGTGACATCAGTGACATAAGTGACATCAGTGACATCACTAACATCAGTGACATCAGTAACATCAGTGACATCAGTAACATCACTAACATCAGTGACATCAGTGACATCAGTGACATCAGTAACATCACTAACATCAGTGACATCAGTAACATCAGTGACATCAGTGACATCAGTAACATCAGTGACATCAGTGACATCAGTAACATCAGTGACATCAGTGACATCACTAACATCAGTGACATCAGTGACATCAGTGACATCACTAACATCAGTGACATCAGTGACATCAGTGACATCAGTAACATCAGTAACATCAGTGACATCAGTAACATCAGTAACATCAGTGACATCAGTAACATCACTAACATCAGAGACATCACTAACATCAGTGACATCACTAACATCAGAGACATCAGTAACATCAGTGACATCACTAACATCAGTAACATCACTAACATCAATGACATCACAAACATCAGTAACATCACTAACATCAATGACATCACTAACATCAGTAACATCACTAACATCAGTGACATCAGTTAACATCAGAGACATCACTAACATCAGTGACATCAGTGACATCACTAACATCAGAGACATCACTAACATCAGTGACATCACTAACATCAGTGACATCAGTCACATCAGTAACATCACTAACATCAGTGACATCAGTGACATCAGTAACATCACTAACATCAGTGACATCACTAACATCAGTGACATCACTAACATCAGTAACATCACTAACATCAGTGACATCACTAACATCAGTGACATCAGTCACATCAGAGACATCACTAACATCAGTGACATCAGTAACATCACTAACATCAGTGACATCAGTGACATCAGTAACATCAGAGACATCACTAACATCAGTGACATCAGTGACATCACTAACATCAGAGACATCACTAACATCAGTGACATCACTAACATCAGTGACATCAGTCACATCAGTAACATCACTAACATCAGTGACATCAGTGACATCAGTAACATCACTAACATCAGTGACATCAGTCACATCAGTAACATCACTAACATCAGTGACATCACTAACATCAGTGACATCAGTCACATCAGTAACATCAGTAACATCACTAACATCAGTGACATCAGTAACATCACTAACATCAGTGACATCAGTGACATCAGTAACATCAGAGACATCACTAACATCAGTGACATCAGTCACATCAGTAACATCACTAACATCAGTGACATCACTAACATCAGTGACATCACTAACATCAGTGACATCAGTCACATCAGTAACATCACTAACATCAGTGACATCAGTAACATCACTAACATCAGAGACATCACTAACATCAGTGACATCAGTCACATCAGTAACATCACTAACATCAGTGACATCACTAACATCAGTGACATCAGTCACATCAGTAACATCACTAACATCAGTGACATCACTAACATCAGTGACATCAGTCACATCAGTAACATCACTAACATCACTAACATCAGTGACATCAGTAACATCACTAACATCAGTGACATCAGTGACATCACTAACATCAGTGACATCAGTGACATCAGTAACATCACTAACATCAGAGACATCAGTCACATCAGTAACATCAGTGACATCACTAACATCAGTAACACACTAACATCACTAACATCAGTAACATCCCTAACATCAGTGACATCAGTAACATCAGTGACATCAGTAACATCAGTGACATCAGTGACATCAGTAACATCACTGACATCAGTGACATCACTAACATCAGAGACATCAATAACATCAGTAACATCACTAACATCAGTGACATCAGTGACATCAGTAACATCACTAACATCAGTGACATCAGTGACATCAGTAACATCAGTGACATCAGTGACATCAGTAACATCACTAACATCAGTGACATCAGTAACATCACTAACATCAGAGACATCACATCACTAACATCAGTGACATCAGTAACATCACTAACATCAGTGACATCAGTAACATCAGTGACATCAGTGACATCAGTAACATCAGTGACATCAGTAACATCAGTGACATCAGTGACATCACTAACATCAGTGACATCAGTAACATCAGTGACATCAGTAACATCACTAACATCAGTGACATCAGTGACATAAGTGACATCAGTGACATCAGTGACATCAGTAACATCAGTGACATCAGTAACATCAGTGACATCAGTAACATCACTAACATCAGTGACATCAGTGACATCAGTAACATCACTAACATCAGTGACATCAGTAACATCAGTGACATCAGTGACATCAGTAACATCAGTGACATCAGTGGCATCAGTAACATCAGTGACATCAGTGACATCACTAACATCAGTGACATCAGTGACATCAGTGACATCAGTAACATCAGTAACATCAGTGACATCAGTAACATCAGTAACATCAGTGACATCAGTAACATCACTAACATCAGAGACATCACTAACATCAGTGACATCACTAACATCAGAGACATCAGTAACATCAGTGACATCACTAACATCAGTAACATCACTAACATCAATGACATCACAAACATCAGTAACATCACTAACATCAATGACATCACTAACATCAGTAACATCACTAACATCAGTGACATCAGTTAACATCAGAGACATCACTAACATCAGTGACATCAGTGACATCACTAACATCAGAGACATCACTAACATCAGTGACATCACTAACATCAGTGACATCAGTCACATCAGTAACATCACTAACATCAGTGACATCAGTGACATCAGTAACATCACTAACATCAGTGACATCACTAACATCAGTGACATCACTAACATCAGTAACATCACTAACATCAGTGACATCACTAACATCAGTGACATCAGTCACATCAGAGACATCACTAACATCAGTGACATCAGTAACATCACTAACATCAGTGACATCAGTGACATCAGTAACATCAGAGACATCACTAACATCAGTGACATCAGTGACATCACTAACATCAGAGACATCACTAACATCAGTGACATCACTAACATCAGTGACATCAGTCACATCAGTAACATCACTAACATCAGAGACATCACTAACATCAGAGACATCAGAGACATCACTAACATCAGTAACATCACTAACATCAATGACATCACTAACATCACTGACATCACTAACATCAGTAACATCACTAACATCAGTGACATCAGTTAACATCAGAGACATCACTAACATCAGTGACATCAGTGACATCACTAACATCAGAGACATCACTAACATCAGTGACATCACTAACATCAGTGACATCAGTCACATCAGTAACATCACTAACATCAGAGACATCACTAACATCAGTAACATCACTAACATCAGTAACATCAGTGACATCAGTAACATCAGAGACATCACTAACATCAGTGACATCAGTCACATCAGTAACATCACTAACATCAGTGACATCACTAACATCAGTGACATCAGTCACATCAGTAACATCACTAACATCAGTGACATCACTAACATCAGTGACATCAGTCACATCAGTAACATCATTAACATCAGTGACATCAGTAACATCACTAACATCAGTGACATCAGTGACATCAGTAACATCACTAACATCAGTGACATCACTAACATCAGTGACATCAGTGACATCAGTAACATCACTAACATCAGTGACATCAGTAACATCACTAACATCAGTGACATCAGTGACATCACTGCACAGACACTAAATTGACCTCCTGCTCGATTCTATTCATGTAAATATTCTTATTATATATTCAGTCATTCTGCTTCTCCAGTTAATGTATCTCGATATAAGAATGTTTACATAGCTGGAAACCAAGGCAAAAATAATGAGGAAGAACTGCTGTTTATTTACAGTATTATTTGAATATCTGCCAAAGTTGCTAACTTTAGCTTGGTGTCTGTGAGGGACGGACATGTAACCATCTGTAAGTGTGTGTAAAGCTGTTTACAGAACGAGCAGATGCTCGGATAACACAGTTACTCTGCAGTATCAGTGTGAGACTGTCACTCACTGGGCAGGAGACAGATGTCCTGGTAGTCAGAGCAACAGCTTCCAGAGTCCACACACTGACTGTCACAGCGACAGGAGGGAGAATCCACATCGAACGGTTCGTAGCAACGGTTCCTGCAGGACGCCGACACACCTGACACACACACACACACACACACACACACACACACACACACACACACACACACACACACAGAAACATCTAGACTCAGAATCCTATCCAGTGGTGTGTTTCCTGTACAGCGCCGTAACTCGTGGCTTCACTACTGTAGTGCGATGCATCGTTGAAGAAATCAACTAGCTAGTCACGACTGTTTTCGAAACCATATTGTCGCAAAGTGGTCGTTCAACCGCGTTGGTTAATGATGTCATGCAGGTGTTGGAGTAATAACTACTTTTAATTAATCTGTTTGAGATCGAATTAATGCTAGATTTTTTGCTGTAAATCACAGACATGGCATTTGAGGATTAATTCTCATTTTTCTCAGTTATTTTGCTTTACAGATTCAATCTTATGATCGTTCTTACGCACTCGAGCATGTTCACACATTCATGTGATGTAATGCATGTAAATGACATTTGTATGTATTCTAAATAGAAGACACAGGTTGTAATGAATGTCAGCTTGCTTCTGTTGCTCAAGATCAGGATTTATTGAGTCACATGTCATGCAAACAAGAAACTCTGTTTCTAACCACAGCTCGAGATCTGTCACTCAAACACACACCTCTGCGATGCTGTTTGCGAATGTTTGTCAGAACGATGGTTTCGGGAAACACGACTTGTTGAACTGCTGATAACGACGAAACTTGCGACTATAGTTGGCTAACAATGCTTTCGGGAAACAGCCCTGATTAGCAATTATGCTCATATATGGCAAGCCGTTTTAACATTTAATCATTTAAACCTACTAGTCTCTATTTTCATGCTACTAGTACTTATTCATTAGATACTAGTACTTATTCATTAGCTACTAGTGCTTTTTCTTTAGATACTAGTGCCTTTTCTTTAGATACTAGTGCTTATTCTTTAGATACTAGTCCTTATTTATTAGATACTAGTACTTATTCATTAGATACTAGTCCTTATTTATTAGATACTAGTGCTTATCAATTAGCTACTAGTACTTATTCAATAGATACTAGTACTTATTCATTAGTTACTAGTACTTATTCATTAGATACTAGTGCCTTTTCTTTAGATACTAGTACTTATTCAATAGATACTAGTACTTATTCATTAGTTACTAGTACTTATTCATTAGATACTAGTACTTATTCATTAGCTACTAGTGCCTTTTCTTTAGATACTAGTACTTATTCAATAGATACTAGTACTTATTCATTAGTTACTAGTACTTATTCATTAGATACTAGTACTTATTCATTAGATACTAGTACTCAGGGGCGGCGTCAGCCGATTTTGCCGGGGCTTCAGCCCCGAATGTTTTGAGTGCAGCCCCGAATGTATTTTGAAAAGTCGACTGACAATATGAAACCGGACAATAGCCTATGTAAACCCCCGAAATCATAAGTTGCCTTATTTCATTGTGCTTTGGCTTTGCTGCTGTCTCTGACTGATGATTGTTGAAATCTCTCTCTCACACAGAGACGCACCACGTGAGTGATTTCAGCCTATCCTAGAATATCTCCAGGATCTGCGCGCAACAGCAAACAAGCAATAAAAATAAAATAAAAAATAACGCTGTCAGCACCGCCGCACAGTCCTCTGTGTTGTCAGGCTATATGTCAGTAAAACTCAGAAAAACTAACTTTCCTCTCGTGTCAGCCGTGTGCTCGCGGCGCGCACTCTTCAATAATACGTGCAAATGCGGCGGGCCCTGTATCACGCAAAAGAAACTACGAGCATGTACCGTCGTGTTCTGTCGTCAGTTAAGTATTCAAAAAATAACCACAAGGGAGATTAAAGCTGCGTCAAAACTCTATGTCGGGGCTTTGGTATTCATTTGTAGGCTACATACATGTTACACATTTTGGCTCATTTTTCATTATTAATATTCTAACATTTTATCAATATTGCAAACAAAGTCATCACAACTTACTTGTGTCATAATTTTTTTTTATTTTGTGACCAAAAATGTGAAAAATACACCTAGCCTAAATGACCTTTGTCTAGATCTGTAATATTATTTCCTTTGTATAATGAGCTTGTCTTTGTTTTAAATTATTTTGTATTTTTATTGTTAACTGCTGCGCAGTCATGTGATTTAGTCAGCTTGATTAACATTATACAATGCATTCCTATTTAACACAGATGTTCTTTGCTAATTACAGAAACTATAAGCACAATTCATAAGTATAAATATATATATTTATAAAATGTATAAGTAGCCTATATATATTTGTATTGTCCTCGAATTGTATGGTCCTTTTCACCGTTTGTATCGCTCCGCTTGTCTGTGTTTGCCCAACTTGCATCATTAAGCCAGTAGGGGGCGACAAGTGACTGTCTTTATGAGTGAACAATTGAACTTTAATTGAACTAATTAGTGCCAAAAACATTGATTAACTTAAGAAAGAAACAAGTTGCTGAAACCAATCTTTAATGCTAATATATAAATTGCTCATTTGCCTCTGGACACAAAAAGATTGCACTGGTGTTTGATTGAAATGCAACATCTATGGAAAATAATCCTTGAAAGATTTTATGTGATTGTGTATTGTCAACAATAACCAGAAACATTCTGCATTTCCATTCATTTCAACATTTATCCTCATTCTCATATATAATAATCTGTTATCTGCTTGACCAATAATTGATGCTACTGCCCACTGACATGCTTTTGCATTTTATTGTTATCCAATTTTTTTGACCTTCAAACACCTTAAAATGCACACATGTAGGTCTAAGAAATACAAATTTTCTCGGGGGAGTATGCCCCCGAACCCCCCCAACTACCTCACATTTGAATGTGCGTGAATGTTTGGTAATGTGGGCTGGTGTGGTTACAGTGCCAGGGATGGATTTTTTTAACCAGTCTGCCCCTGCGTATAGGCCAGCAATATACATTATTCTCTCTATCGAATCATGTTATCCTATTACCCACCCCAGCCCCTGATGTTTCGGGTTCAGCCCCTGATGTTTTTAAACGCTAGAAACGCCCCTGCTAGTACTTATTCATTAGATACTAGTACCTATTAAATAGATACTAGTACTTATTCATTAGATACTAGTACTTATTCATTAGATACTAGTACCTATTAAATAGATACTAGTACTTATTCATTAGATACTAGTACTTATTTCGATAGTCACTAGTAAATATTCTTTTGTTACTAGTAACAAAATTTTTTTTTGCCATTGACTTCTATGGGGATCTGTCATTTAGATATCAACTATTCAGTTCTGAGTAGTATATCAGGGATGGAAATTAGCACCCGCCACCAGCCAAATTCGGGTGATTTTGTGTTGTGGCGGGCAAACTCGCTTCACCTACCGGCCACCTTGGCGGGTAAATAAAAATAGCATACTGTTTAGAGGAGGCACACCTTCAACACCCGCGCGCTTCTTCCGTCGAGGCTCGACGAGGGTGTTTGCCGTCCAAAGAGAGAGCTAGCCGCGAGCGCATGGTGTATTTTTAGGGCGGGGTTGCTCTCTTGTGTCGTAAAGAGCTAGCCGCGCGAACATCTACCCGCGCGCTTCTTCCGTCGAGGCTTGAGCGCGAGAGGCGGTTTGCCGTCCAAAGGGAGAGTTAGCCGCGAACGCATGATGTAAATATGACAGAACAGGCATACTCTCGCAGAGAGAGCAACCTCCAGCATAGAGTGCGGTTCAGCATCGGTGCAGTTTTTTGTTTAATCTGCCCTACTCATTTAATGAAATGTATATCAGTTCATGGTTTGTGTGTGTATAAGAGAGAAAGAGAAAATGTCAGTATTTAATTGAGACTTGAGATTAAATAAACTTCTTAAGTATTGTAGATCTTGTAGTATTAATTTTCACATGCAGTTACACATTGTCGGTTAAAAACAAGAAAGTGGCTGGTAAAAACATTGACTGGCTGGTAGATTTTGAAATCCACCAGCCACAGTGGCCGGTGGAAAAAAAAGTTAATTTCCATCCCTGTAGTATATATTCCAATTGTGACTAGAACATATATATTAGATACTGGTAGTTATTCTTTAGGTACTTGTACTTATTTTTTAGATACTAGTGCTTATCAATTAGCTACTAGTACTTATTCAATAGATACTAGTACTTATTCATTAAATACTAGTACTTATTCATTAGATTAGTATCTAATGAATAAGTACTAGTATCTATGGAATGAATACTAGTAGCTAATTGATAAGTACTAGTATCTAATTAATAGGTACTAGTGTCTAATGAATAAGTACTAGTATTTAATGAATAAGTACTAGTGCTTAATGGAATAGATACTAGTATCTAAAAAAATAAGTACTAGTAGCATGAAAATAGAGACTAGTAGGTTTAAATGATTAAATGTTAAAACGGCTTGCCATAGCTCATCTCACTTAGGAATAGAACTTTCTGTTATACAGCCTCAAGAAAAAAATTTCAATTTATATAACATATTAATTAACCTTTTTTTTTTTACTATTATTGATTAATTATTGATTATTTACAATTACTCTTGTGTAGTATTATTATTATTTTACACAAATTAACCTGGTAACTGCCAGTTAACACTCAAAGTTTATCCTGTGAAAACAGTTTAGAAAATGGACATTGTGTTACCAAAGAAACAGTACTTTAAAAACTGTGAATGGCTAATTTTTGTGATATCTACTTCAAATTGGAGCACAAGTTGGTTAGACATATGGCTTTGATTTTCTTTTGATTTTATATCATTTTCTATAAGCAAAATAAAAGGTGTGATATCTAACTTGTTTCTCACCTTTATTCCTGCAGTCTTGCAGCTGTAGACCGAGACCCAAACCCAGACCCAGAATAATCACGAGCACACACACCGCCAGCAGCACTGACAACTGCACACACACACACACACACACACACACACGCGCACGCACACACACACAGAGAGAGAGAGATTAAAACATCACAGGCTTCACATTCAGATCTGAATACATCAATAAAGACTAAATGAACATGTACAGGATTCCTGCTGATACTACTAGCCAATATTATATAATCCTTCAGAGACTATAAGGAATCTGCACACCATGGGTCGTTGTATGTTTTCTAATTCTTGTTCTTTAAGATTGGCACTTTCGAGGTCAGCTCCATAAACACACAGAATCTGAGAGTGATTGATTAACCTTTGACGAACTGCTAGTTGACTAGTTCTTAATAAACTTGTTTAATATAGTGTTTATGCAACTCATGCAAAAGTTAAATGTTCTCAATGTAACTTTTACAGAACAGAACTACATGCATTTTGTGGAAGAACATTATTGTGGTCGTGCTTCGCCTCTGTGTGGATGAATATATAACTTTACTCTATTTATGGATATGAGGACACACACACACACACACACACACACACACACACACACACACACACACACACACACACACACACACACACACACACACACACACACACACACACACACACACACACACACACACACACACACAGTAGTGAACACACACAGAGAATCTTTATACTTTCATCTTTCCAGCACAAATATCTCAACATTCTTAAACCAAGATGCATTTACTGGAGAAGCAAAATATTTCAGACATTTAGTCTTGTTTTATGAGAAATGTATCAAAATTAAGTTTTAAACGAGAAATAATATTTGCAGGCCCCTTGAGTGTGTGAGTGAGTGTGTGTGTGTGTGAGTGAGTGTGTGTGAGTGAGTGTTTAAATGAGTGAGTGTGTGTGTGTGTGTGTGTATGTGGGTGTTTGAATGAACTACATATCTCACACACATTAAACAAACGAATATGATTATGAGACTGAGATGTGATTGGATCGCTTCATGTTATTATTCATCTTGAGCTCATGAAATCTCACTGATCCTTCAGGAGTGACAGTAATAATAAAAATAATAATAAATAATAAACTGTATCCAGTAGAATCTCTCAGGAGGATTTATATGATTGATTCATATAATCATGAGAAAAGAAGAGTCTCAACTCACCAGAAGAATCTTCCTTTTCTTGAAATCCATTGTGACGTCCAGAAGAAACTGAGCAGAGACTCGCTAGACCTTCTGCAGGAGTGTGTGTGTGTGTGTGTGTGTGTGTGTGAGAGAGTGTGTGTGTGAGAGAGTGTGTGTGTGAGAGAGAGAGTGAGTGTGAACTCTGGACTGTGTGTTTGTGAATAGTAGCTCTCACTCACTCACTCACTCACACACACACACACACACACACACACACACACACACACACACACACACACACACACACACACACACACACACACACACACACATCAACAGAATCACGTTTACTGGCATAAAGGAGCAATTGACAAAAGTTTTACTATTTTAGTAATCATAAATTAAAACTTTTTTAAATTAAATACTAGTTTTTAAATCCTCAATTTTC
>JAPDVR010000010.1:48745620-48758120 GCA_026230005.1 Gila orcuttii
TTTCAACCCAGCTGATCTTTCAAACACCTCACTCATTGTTTGGGCAGAAACTGCACCGTTTTCCTGCCAAAGTGAATCAGTTCATGCACTTGTGAATTATATTTTGCAAATTAATTTTGAGACAATTTTGAGGCATCAGACTCACTTTTGAAGGCAGGATACATGGGAACTGTGTTCGTGATGAGTGAAGCATCATATCTGGATTCAGCCGTAACAGAGAAATCTGCACAGAAATCAACATCAGTCCTTCAACACGTCAGGTTTACCTGGAACTAGGCCATTTCTCATTCAAGGCAAAACCATTGTTATGGCCTTTCCGACTAGTTGAGAGAAAACATAAAAATCTCATTAAGTCTTTGTTTTATTACATTTTGTGCATCTGTAGATTTCAATTACAATACATATCTTTAAAGCTGTTTTTTACAAATCGAGTTTTTTCTCCACTTCAGCATCACTTATATACACCAAAACTTACGTTTTTTTTCTTTTCTATATTCTGAAGGTTTTTACCGAGGGGATTTTTCATATATCATTCGCCTGATTATATTTTTTACATTTTACTCCTAAAACATGGTGAAAATTATTTTTTTTCTGTTGACAGTATTTATGGAGTGATAAAGAGAGAAATCCAAAATCCCCTCAGTAAAAACCTTTACCTCTAATCAGTCAACAAAATAAAACAAGAAATTTGAACCTTGCTTCTATCAATGTTCATATTAATGTTCTCGAATTTTATGCAAATTGGTGCATATTTAGTAAAAGAAAAAACTTTTGTATTTTTAAACATTCCACATTTTATAAAACTTGTAATACAAAACAACTGTCTTAATGTACTTCATACATCAATTATAAGTAGTGAAGTAATAAATTATAATTAAAAGTAATTATAAATAAGTTATTAATAAACTGGGGAAATTATGTTGATATAAATTAGTTAAGACTTTTACCCGGTTCATCTGTGGTGTTTAGCCTTAAATTAGACATCATTGGGCTTATTTTTACATTCAGTGTCATAAAATAACCTCTAAGAGCAAGAAAAGAGTGTGTGACTGACCCGGCGGGTAGAGGAACGCGTGTGTGATGCCGGACTCCTGGCTGTACGTGTTGCATGTGTGTGTGAGATCGAGTCGAGGATCAGCTCTCACACACTCGCTGGACGACACCGCCGCCACCTCCACCTGCACACACACACACACACACACACACACTGAAACACTGAAACGGCTCAGAGGAACATGTGTGTGTGTAAACGCAGTGGTTTGTGCACCTGTGCTGTCAGTGTGAACTCGCTCCACAACGGCATGTTGATGGCGTGACTGAAGCCGCTGCAATAATCGGACTGACACAGCAGTGTGTACGACGTCTGGAAGAGAACAGCTGGACGACCGAACGGCAGGTGTGTGACGTCTGCACACACACACACACACACACACACACACACACACACACACACACACACACGCTGTTGACTGTTTTTGATCATAGGTCTGAACTTAAATGACTGGAATTCATGAATGTTTTGGAATACAGTCTCTTTTTAAAGAAGTGAAAGCACTTCAAAAAATGAAAGTGTAAAAAATGTAACAGAAATTAAATGTTTATTGTAAAGCAGATGTACTGAACTAAACATTTCTTATTTTATACAAAATTGGTATTTTACAAAATAATTTGGATTAAAAATTGCTAGAAAATCAAAGCCAAATGTCTAACCAAGTTGTGTTCCAAATTTGCAGTTGAAATAAAACAAATTAAGCTGTTAAAGGGTTTTAAACTATTGTTTCCATTGTTTAACTATTACCATTGTTAAAGGTGTACTTTCTCAAGGTTTTTTGGTTAAATGAAGAGGTCTCCTCTTCTCTAGCTTACTTTTATATATATATATATATATAGTGACAAATTTCACAAAGCAAATGCAAAGAATACATACAAATAACAATAGTAATAATACATTTAAACAAAGAAAATTATATTATTTAATTGAATTATTCCTGTCCCTGCATCTCATCATCACATGACCTGTTATTAGGGATGAGAATGTGTGAAACTGAAACAGATCTTAACTGTTCGACGGTCCATCGGCTGCAGGAGGAAACGTCTGAGAACTTTCTTCAATGTTGTTCTGTGAACGAGAAGAGACTCAATCCACTGACCTGTAGAGAACACATGTGTGTGTGTGTGTGTGTGTGTGTGTGTGTGTCCCTGACCTCATCATCACAGTTACAGCTCAGGTCATGGGTCACTTCAGAGGGCGGGGCTAAAGGCATTGGTGATGTCACTTCCTCTGGCTGAGTAGGAGTATATGTAGGGTTTCTCAACATGTCATTCAGACTGCCATGTGTCCCGTTATTAGGGGCCGGAGTCAAACCCAGAAGATCTACACACACACACACACACACACTGGATTAATCTGTCATGATTCTCATGATCGAATACTCTTAAGAAACGCGTCAGGATTTACTCACCACACATGACGTTATACAGTTCAATGTTCTCAAAAACAGGCACTTGTGTCTTGAAATTGAAGCTCGGTCCAAATCCCATAAAGATTGTCTACGAGAAAAACACAACGGAAACATTCTTGGATGGACAGACAGACAGATACATAGATAGGTATATAGAATAATAGACATAGCGAACGAAAGATAGATTGAATTGATTTGAATAATATATAGACGAATGTATTGTTTGATTGACTGATTGATTGATTGATTGATTGACTGATTGATTGATTGATTGATTGATTCACTGACTGATTGACTGACCTGCATGCTGCTGATCTTGTTGTCAAACCCATGATCTCCAAAGTAGCCGCAGGTAGCAGGTGTTCTGCTCTCAAACACAAACATATCAAAACATCACTTGAGTTCAACTTCACACGGCACATTTCCCTCTAAATGTCTGCTAAAATGGCTTTTTGTGAAGAAATTGTATTTGTTGTTAAATGATGACCAGAGTACTGACTAAGGGGCTGTTTACACGACACCGTTTTCAACTAAAAACGTAAAACTTTATGCGTTTTGGCTGTTCGTTTACACGACAATGGAGTTTTGGGTGCCTGAAAATGCAAAGTTTTGAAAATGGTTTCAAAGTGCACGTTTTTGAAAACGGTCTCCGTGTAAACAACTAAAACGCAAATCTCAGAAGACGATGACGTCATGCACATGCGTATTACATGTTCAGTCTATAGTGTTTCATCGCCATCTACTGGCCTTGGAGCAGAATACAGGGATTTTAGTTGTTTTCGCGGATCAGCGTGAATGGGGATCATTTTGACAATGGTGTCGTCTGTACACAGGAAAACTTCTCCGTTTTAAGCACATCATTGTCATGTAAACGCACCCTAAACCATCACTAGTATACTAGTAACACTCGTTTACTTGTTTAAAGATGCCATGCATACACACATACTCAGTTTTTCGAAAGTGTTGACTATGATAGACTTCTTGTTGTTTTTATTTAAAGCTAACTGGCTCACTTCTAGTGAACGGTCTCAGACACACACACACACACACACTCTGGTACTCACATGGCCACGTGCCACTTCCGGTCCATGAGCAGGTGCACGTCCTCGATGCGTTTGTTGTTGGCGTAGTGCAGGCGTTTGGGCAGGTGCTGCTTCAGGTACGGCTTGAAGTGCTGATTGGGCATCTTACACTGAAACGGGAAGGGTCAAAGGTCACATGATGCACTATGCACAAACACAACAGTGGTTTTGAGTGATTTATATACTTACTGTTAAATTAGCTACAATCTCCTTCGGATCGTCTGAAACGTGAAGAGATACGTCAATAAAATCAGCCATGTAAAGGTTTTAGAAGTATTGACACTGTTTTGAAGAATTAACACTTTCCTAGAATACAACTGGAAACATCTCTACTCAAGGAAAAAACATCCTGCTGTACCATATGTGACTGTTGTATACAATGTGGAAATTGTCACATTAATGCAATGTTTTTAGGTAGATAAAATATGGTTTACTATTTAATACTTCAGTTTTACATGTAGATACAATTTACCATAATTCATGTGTTTTGGTTCAATGATCTGGTAATTGGGAGTAAAATTATGACACAGTCTCCATACTTTGTTAGCAAAATTGCTGAAGAATGTCTTTACAAATTCAGAAAAATGTTCTCAAAAGGTTAAATATTTATAAATATTGTCTAAAAAACTGTATTAGTCTGTAGTTTTTATAATTAGTTTAACTTGGATAAATGCATGAACTCACATGGTGTGTTGGCAGTTTTGGGGCCGATTCTACCGGAGGATCCTGGTATTAATGTGATGGCATCAACATCGAGTCCGTAAGAGCCCAAATACTCTGTTCGTTCACAGTGAGATTCCTCCATCCCTGAACACAAAGACATGGAGCATTAGCTGTCAAATGAGCAGTGAGATCTGAGTCTTACCAGGTCATCGTATATTAGATTAGAGGTTTAGGGCAGAATCTGAAGTATTTATTTCTCACTGTAGATTATAACATACGTACCGTGATCGCCCACCAGCATGACGTTCACACAGCGATGGAGGTTCATCTGTTTCAGCCCGTTCATCAGCTGACCGATGATGTTATCGATCTTCCTGAGCGTGTTATCCAGCTGTCCAAACACACACACACACACACACACACGCAGTCAAAACACTCTCAAACGGCTGTTTGGCCATGAGCAGGAGTGTAAAGTACGTCAGTACTACTGATATGAAGAATTTACCCTTCACAAGAATACTATTGAAACTGAAAATTCATGCACAGTCAAGTCTTCTGTTGAAACTTTAATTTAATTTCACACACGTTTGTTCATTCAGTAGTATTGGAAACAGGGGTGTAGACTTGAACTTGACTAATACACTTGGTAGCAAGTACACTAGTCATCCTCAAACTCTATAAGGATATTCTGCTCTATTCTCAGAGTTAAAACCAATGTCATATTTACCCTTGTCTAAATGTCAGCTACTAATCAAAGTGTGTGTGTGTGTTTTACCTCGTTGCTCAGCGGGCCCAGGAGGTGTCCGTAAGTATCCGGCTGTTCCGAGTGAACAGCGTAGACATACGGCCTGGAAAAACACACCACACACAACTTAATGTGCAAAATAAACTTAGTGGGGAAAAAATGAGCCAACAGCTCTCATTCAAACACAGAGAGATCTCATACTGACAGAGAGAGAAACATCATTATACTACTGTTTACAACACACTTTATTAAAGGCACAGATAAATGTGACACTTATTATCATGAGTTTATTTGAAGATGGTTTTAAGTTAACTTAAATTTAAAGCGTATTAATGTTAAGTTATTCATGTTATTAATGACCAGACATCCCACCTGGACTCCCTATCTCTGCCTCTGGCTTATTTGGTTTTGCAGTGGATAGCTTCGCTGAGAGTTTCATAGCAGCCCAGAAGTGTCATGACAGAAAGCGGGGAAGCAATATTGCAATTGAAATCTCTCTTTATTAGTCAACAATGAGTGAAGAAATAATCAGCAACACGAGGGCAATGAGTGGCGCAGGGACCTCGACGGACAACACAGGGGAATGGTGGTGATGTGGTGAATTCCGATGGTGAGAGTGAAGTAATCCAGACACAGAACAAGAAACTGAAACACCGAACGGGAACACCGACTCACGAACACCAGACAGCAGTACGGAACAGGAACGCCAACAGGAACCGGAGCGCCAACAGGAACAGGACACAAGAGACAGCACGCGGAGACATAAACAACGATCTGACAATGGAGAGGAGAAACCAGTGAGTATTTGAAGGTGAGTTAATGAGTAGTTGATGAGCCGCAGCTGGCGTGCTAATGAGAGTCAGCTGTCACTGATGAGAGGAACGGAAATGGTCACGCCCACACACACACATACACACAAAACAACGACACGAGACGAGAAGGAAGCAATGAATTCATGAACCGTGACAAGAAGTCGTCACAATCCATGCGCCACTTTCTTCAGAAGAGGGCCATTACAGCTGTTGCTTCTAGACACCGGTGGCGAGCAGGACGAGGCCGAGGGTCATGAGAGAACGGCATGAGGCCGGTGGCGTGATTACTAATGAGCGACTCCTGTGCGACGCACCGGTCTCGTATCTCTCACGGATGAGTAGGAGCATAAAAGGCGGAGCGACGACAGTGGAGATCGAGAGAGGCCAGGTCTGAATTTTATTTGATGTTTTGTTTTATTATGTGTGGTGGCAGTCTACCGTGAGGGACTGCCGTCTTTACTTTCGTTTTTGTATTTGTTTATTTATTATTAAAATCTTTGATTGTTCGCCGGTTCCCGCCTCCTTCTTCCCATAACATCTAACCTTGTTACAACAAGTCATCGTCGACTCAGAAACACACCACGCCAGCTTCTGCACTGTGTTCAGCCCCAAAGAAAGGCTGAACTCTTTTAAGAGGTGAAGAAAGTGAAGCACTATCCATTTCCCAGGCGCCAGGGCCCCCGTCCTAAGTTAGTGCTGGATCCTGAGCAGCCCTGATGTCTCAGGCACAAAGAGGAGGAGGCTTTGTCTCACCAAGGTTGGACCACCCCCAAAGCGATGCGTTCACCTCCCAGCCCCCTGTTCAGTTCCGGTGTTGGAGGTGCTATGTTTGTTATCGGTACTGGGTTCGTCCCAGCAGTGATATGCATGCCAAGACCTCCTTATGCTGTTATTGCGAATCAAATAAAAAAACTAGTGCTGGGCAACGATTAAAATTTTTAATCGTGATTAATCGCATGGTTTTCTTGTGATTAATCAAGATTAATCGCATTTTTATGCGCAAAATTGAATAATGACTTCTAAAGTAGTGTATTGCGCACTTTTGATTTAAATGTACTGCTATAAACACAAAAGTGCAATAACTTTAAACAAATAAGGTGCTTTTATACCAGCAGTATTCCCTTTACACAGTAATCTCAAATCTCAACTTAAACATTAATGTAATCAAATCAAATATTTAAACAAAGCTATTTGCCACTGCCAGGGCATTACCTTTTATCTAGTTTGTTAAAACGAGTCCAGTTTTCTTGTTTTTTTTTTCTGAACAGGTATCAACAGGTATCTTTTATCAGGGAGCAGCAGAAACAGTCTATGTAGTAGCTAGTCAGAGGTCATGATCACTACTATATAAGTCGACCAACGTTACTTATAGTAGCTTAGGTTTGGTCATGCCATGGTTTCCCACGTAAGATTACATTAAACAGAGTAAAAAAATCAATTTATACTTTATACTCACGCTGTTGCTGTGTAGCGCGCGTACACTTCGGCGTACCCTGACGTGCACCTCTCCAAAAATGTAACGTCAATTCTACACGTACCGCAAGCGCTGTGATTGCTACAACCGCTCCCCGGGTTTCACATGCTCCTTCTGCATGTGTAATTGCGCGTCAACGCGGACAACGACGCAGAGATATAAATGAAAACCAACGCGTAGTCTATAGCGTATTGTCTTCGGCGTAAGTCCGACGCAGAAGTATAAATCAGCCAAGAGTGAGGTGAAGTGGTCGAGCACAAGGTGCAGCGACAAGCGGGTGCGTTCCTGTGAAACCGTTGCGGTCATGCTCGCCTCAAGCACGCGCCCGCGCGTTGCCGAAGTTGAATTGTCTATAACTTTTTATAAAGGACGCGCAGCACAAATCATTAGAAGAGAGACTGATCCTCGGCTCGCTGTTAGTGAGTTTCCAGAATCTAAATAGTTATTATCTATAGGTTTTATAGGTACTATCCATAGAGCGCCTGTCATTCACTCGCGGAGCGCAACCCTTTAACTGTTCACCAGAGAGAACCTGCCTCTCTCCACTGCTTGTTTGGGTGGGTTATTTGCTGGCTGACCAACATCCCACCCCTCCTGTGATCATGGTTTGACTGTAGGCCTATGTGTATTCAGAGCCAGTGAGCAACGGACTTTCAAAATAATAATAATAAAAAAAACTGTGTTAACGTGCGATAAAAAAAATTTCGGCATTAATTAATAAATGCGTTAACGCGATAATAACGCGTTAACTTGCCCAGCCCTAAAAAAAACATACACCTACATAAAAAGAGCATTCCTCCTCTTCTTTATCCTATTACAAGCATCAGCTCCCCGCCACGTGTGACTCTTCAACCCCTCCTCCCATCAGGAGCCAGGCTTGGGAGGCCATCCTTTGTGTATCAGATTGAGTTTTGGAAATAGTCCAACGGGGCTCCTCGCTCCAGGGGTGTGACTAACACTTCAGTCTAGGATGACAACGCTCAAGTCCTCCGAGTCGAAGTCCAAGCTCTGATAGCGAAGCACACTGTGGAGAAATTTCCCATGGCCTACAGCAAGTCCGGTTTCTACAACCGTTATTTCCTCATTCCAAAGGATGGTCTCAGGCCCAACCTCGATTTGAGATGTCTGAACCAAACTCTGATGACACTGTTGTACAGAATGTAAACTTTGAGTCAAGATTTACCCTGGGGATTATTTTTTATCGCTTGATCTGAATGATGTCATACATTCATATCCAGATAGAACCTCATCACAGACCATTCTTGATATTCGCGTTCATAGGGGTGACTTACCAATATTCCGTCCTGCTATTCGGACTGTCCCTGGCTCCACATACTTTTACGAAATGCAAGGATTGCTGAATTACTTCGATGATTGGCTGCTCTTATCCCAGTCGCATACTTGATCTATGCACGCAAAGATCCCTGCTCTTCAGTCATTTACAAAGCCTGGGCTTCAGGATCAATTTAAGCAAAAGCTCGCTCTCCCCCACCTAACGCATCTCGTTTCCAGGGGGCAGTCTTCAATTCGACCCTGATGCGGGCCTGGATTTCACCGGAGCTCCTCGAAAATTCAGAGGGTGGCGGCATCATTTAGAAGTGGGGACTACCTCCCCTTGAACACATTTCAGAAGCTACCCTTGGGCCTGCTACATATGCGGCCACTACAGCATTGGCTGTCCCACGAAGTCCCACGAAGGCCGCCTCATTCTCAGGGAGAACCACAGTTGCACCAAGACCTTGTTCCCTGGAAATCACCCAATCTGTATCAGTTGGGGTTGGAACTAGGCTCTGTTTCCAGAAGAAAAGTAGTCATGGCGGATGCCTCCACGACGGGTTAGGGTGCCCTATGCGACGGCAGGCCGGCCTTTGGCTCCAAGACGGCGCCAATGTCGAACTGGCACATAAACTGCCTAGAGAGTGTGGCAGGGCTTCTGGCCTTCAAGAAGTGCCCTAGCCAGTTCAGGCAATCAGAGCAGATATTGTCTGCTTTGGAGGGGCCGCCAGTTACGAAGCAGAGACTGTCTCTTTGGATAGTGGACACAATAGTGATAGCTTACAAATCCAATGACTTGCAGTGCCCTATAGGAGTGAAGGGAACACTCTACCTAGGGAATGGCCTCTTCGTGGGCTTGGACTAGTGGAGTGTCCGGCAGGTTCTTGGCATCCACCTTTGCCAGGTTTTACAACCTAGACATCCCTTTACTATAGTGAAAACACTCTGGTTACCAACAAAACCTTGTTTCCCTGAGATAATGGGAATCAGCGCTCCATCAGTCGAAAAAGTCTGACAAAATTCAGCGCGACAAATTAAAATTATCATTACAGTTATCATTAATTTTATCACTGTAGTTATCATTACTGTTATCATAGTTAGTGTTATATTTATAAATATAGTTATCGTTCTTGAAGTGAACAAGCTGTTATAGTAGAAAAAATATTGTAATATTTTGTTATAACAATTACAGTAATGAGGACTGGGAGGCTTAATTGTCATTAAAAACAAAACTGTATTAGTATACTAGTATAATAGTCTTAATCTTAGGCTTAATCTTCCTTATGAAGAACATAAGTTCACAAGTTCACACTTACATATAATTAGATAGAGTAAAAGATAAGCGTATTTGGCGTGCTGTCCGAGGGGAGTAGCCTGGTCCTACCTACCAGAAAACCTGTGAATATACCCCAAACCCAGATGACGTACTGAAGGAAAATGAAAATTGAGCGGAAGTACGTAGGAGGGCGGAGCCAGGCTACGAGCTCGAAATTTTGCCTAAACCCAGAGTTCCCCCCCCCCCCCCATCCCAGGTTTGGGATAGTACTAGTAAGTGAGGAGGGATGCTGGAAAACTGTCATGGAACAGCAGTAAAAACTGCTCATTTAAACTCTCATGACAATTAGGTTAATTATCTGAACGTGCTTCTCCCGAACTTTGTTAATAAAACATCATTTTGTGAGATTCCATCATAAGAATGTTTTTTCCCAGTAAGAGGTGAAATGACGCACCTCTCGTCATCAGGCAGGTGCAGCCACTGCAGAATAGTGAGAATCCTCCTCTCCAGAGGAATCACCCTACAGAGACACAGACAGACACACAGACAGACAGACATGTGTTTATTCAGGCCTTCAGAAAAAACGTCTTTTCTAAGCACACACAGACTGACGTCAGAGATCTTGTTCACGAGTGGCTGGTCGCTTCTTCAGAACTCAAGCGAATGAAGCACGAAGAACATGACGATTGGGACAGACTGAGCCACTCTGTGTGTGTGTGTGTGTGTGTGTGTGTGTGTGTGTGTGTGTGTGTGTGTGTGTGTGTGTGTGTGTGTGTGTGTGTGTGTGAGAGAGTGTGTGTGTGAGTGTGTGAAAGGTCTTTGTTTGAATCATGTGTTGGTTGTGTCATGAGTCTCTTGCAGTGACACGCTGAGCAGGGACGTGCGGTCAGGGTAGGCAGTGCCTCACCAAAGGAAATGTTGACATTATATTTATTAATTCCAAGAGCTTTATTAATTCACCACATTATTAATTGCATTTATTTTATTCCAAATATTCATTTTTGTAACAAAATTTTTCAGGAATACACATATAATATACTCCTTTTGCCATTGTTTGCTCCTAAAAATCATTGTTTCATGCAGAAAATTCAAGGCCATGGCCATTGAGGCAGAGGTTAGCTGTGCCTCTTTGGTCCATAGAACGTAGTTTACGTAGATTTGCGCATGCGCAGTCAGTTCTCGTGGTGTCTTGAATTATCAACATTGAGGCAGAGACCGAGCGTGCTTCATGTCACGTGATCCACTCGCTCTCACTCACTCCGCGCTTCAAGCTACTTAGCATATAGCGGCGCCTAGCGTTGGAAGCGTCCTATGAAGAAAAAGAGTTGTGGTCGTTAACGGGAAACCGTTGTAGATGAAGTCCATGTGTCTATCCTTCTAGACAAAGATGTTAATTACTTTGTTGTAAAAGTCCTCTTTGTTGGGTGTATTTCTCAATTTCATGAGTCTCTCCTTTTCAATGGAAATAAGAGCCAAGGAGGAAAGTCTGCTCCATTCCCGTCAGAGGCGCCCGCGCCATTAATGTGCAGTTGCCGCAGCACAGCCTATGAGCGAGCCATACGCTCACTGTGCTAACGTTAGCTGTGCAGCTGCAAATGCGTTTTACATATAGGCTTCAGTAAATCGAGGAAAAGGAGTTTCGTCTACAAATAAAAGTAAACACCCCCTTTAAAACGTAAATTATTCATTTATTTATTATTTTTAAAACCCTTATATTGGCTTGTGTGTGTTGTCTGATGGTGGACTATAGGCCTGCTGTGCGCTGACACCAAAATGTTCTCTCTCCCATACCCTGGTGTGCCATCACCTCTGCCACATTTGTACTGTAGGTCTATCTGTGCGATTATGGTGCATTTCGTAAGGGTTACTGCTGACACAATGTTTTCTGACTGTAGCCTATTCAAATCCCGGTGCGCCGTTACCAGAGTGACCAGACCAATAGTGTGTGTGTGTGGCTGTCTGTGCGCGTTTGCGCATTTTGAAGGAGTGACTATAGGCTGCTTGTCGGTTCGCTGACAACGCGCCGCCTCCCTCTCTTTACTGTGTCCCGCACAAAACATTTGTTTGTTGTATAAGTCATAAGATAGATGTGTCCATTAATTTGATTATTAGATTTGATTGTGCATTAGCCTCACATGACTGACTTTGCTGTATGCAGGCAGCGATGTGATGATGCATGAAATGAACTTGGGTTGCTACATTAACTGAATGAATATATGAACATATATGCCACATTGATAGGTCACAGCCTACCCATGACAAGATTTCACCGCACGTTACTGACGCTGAGCTATGCTCCAAACACAGAATGCTGATTTGAGAAGAAAACCTCATTTAAAATGAAACTCTACTGAATAAACAGCTGATAGTTCTGATTAATCAGTAGACTGTAGAATAATATAACCATTAAGATCTGAAATCAATAATATGTGATCTCACCAGGGCCAGAAGAAGGTTCCCGCTTTCACGCCCTGTTTCTCTGCCGTGATCCAAATCTGAAAAGACAAAAACAGTTTAAAATATTAAACATGGATCCACTTCAAAATTTGCAACTAGGCTTTCCATGCAAACCCAAACTGAGCTTGATAATTTATTTAGTCACATGTAAAACTCATCTGCTTTACACCTTAAATATGCAGATGAGATTATAATCCCTATGTGAGCTATCCTGCTGTCTCTGCAGTGATTGGCTGAGAGCCGTGTGTGGGCGG
>JAPDVR010000010.1:48763120-48765620 GCA_026230005.1 Gila orcuttii
GCCTCCTCAACCACATCAATCCTGTTGATCCATATATTCTGGATAATCTCCCAGACCTGCCACCAATCACGCACTTGGACACCCCACCACTTTACTCAGAACTCCGGAAAGCCATTGTAGGGCTGAAGAACAGCAAAAGCGCTGGACCCGATGGAATCCCTGCAGAGGTTTTCAAACACGGAGGTTACATCCTCACGCGTCGCCTGCACCTCCTGATCCAAAACATCTGGGAACATGGGACCCTCCCACAGGACTGGAAGGATGCTAACATCGTGGTCATTTACAAACAGAAAGGAGACCGAGCAGTCTGCGGCAACAGCCGTGGGATATCTCTCCTCTCCATCGCAGGGAAAGTCCTGGCCAAGATCATGCTCAGCAGACTGGTTGAGCACATCTCGGAAGCTGTGCTTCCGGAAACGCAGTGTGGCTTCCGGAAGACCAGATCCACAACAGACATGATTTTTGTCTTGAGGCAGCTGATGGAGAAGAGCCGTGAACACCACAAAGACCTTTACATTGCCTTCATCGACCTCAGCAAAGCTTTTGATACCATCAACCGTCAACTGCTCTGGAAACACCTTTCCAAACTTGGGGTACCACCCAAGTTTCTCAGCATCCTACAGCAGTTGCATGAAGGGATGAAAGCCAGAGTGCTCATGGGAGAACTCCAGTCAGAGTGTTTTGAGGTAAATGTTGGGGTGAAGCAAGGCTGTGTCTTGGCTCCGGTGCTCTTTAACATCCTCCTCTCTGCCATCACCTGCCTCTTCCACCGCGTCATGGGACATGAAGATGGTGTCCATGTGGAATACCGACTTGACGGAAGTCTTTTCAACCTCCGTCGGCTCCAGGCCCGCACAAAGACAAAGATCCGCCAAATCTGTGAGCTTCAGTATGCTGATGACTGTGCCATCTTAGCTCATAGCCCGGACTCTATGCAGCACGCCCTTAACACAATAACCAGTTTGTACCAATCCTTTGGCCTACAGGTCAACATTCAAAAAACCGAGATCATGTCCCATCTCACAACCCCCGCCCTCACATCCCCCAGCTTTCACATAAATGGTGTTCCACTTAAAACAGTGGACCACTTTACCTACCTCGGCTCCGATTTGTCCTCATGCTGCTCCCTTGACACAGAAATACACACCCGGATAAATAAAGCCTCATCATCTTTTGGACGCCTACGCAGCAGGGTTTTTGAAAACCGTAACCTGAAGGTCAGTACCAAAGTCCCTGTTTACAACGCGGTTTGTGTCTCCACTCTGCTTTATGGGGCAGAGTCTTGGACCCCATACCGCCAACACATTATCAGCCTAGAGGCCTTCCACATTCGCTGCCTACAGAAGATCCTCAGTTTGTCCTGGGAAGATCGAATCCCCCATACAGTCATCCTCAGCAACACTGACTCAATCTGTATGGAAGCAGCTGTGGCCAAAAAACATCTGCGCTGGATAGGGCACACCATACGCATGCCTGAACACCGCCTGCCCCGCCAAGTCCTTTACAGTCAACTCATGGGCGCTAAGCGGTCAGCGGGAGGGCAAAAGCGGCGCTTTAAGGACTACACCAGGGACATTCTAAAGCGAGCGAACATCCCCCTTACGCAACTTGAATCTCTGGCACTTGACAGATCAGCCTGGCAGGTTACCAGTGCCACTGCTGTCTCTCAAATACACCAAACCAACCAAGACCGACGATCCGAGAGGCGCATCAAGAGACACCAATGGGTGGCTGGCACCCCCCTGGCATCTGGTTTCCCCTGCTCCATCTGCGGTCGAGTGTGCGGCTCAAGGATCGGACTCAATGCCCACGAAAAGTGGCACCAGCGGCAAGGTCGCTGAACCCCCAAACCTAACCCCACCCCCACCCCCATCCCACCCCTGGAGCAAGCGTCATCATCGAACACGATGGACAGCTAAGAGAGAGAGAGAGAGTGTCTGACCGCTGAACAGTGATCTGTAGTTGGTACAGCAGTCTCCTCTCTGAAGTGTGTGTGTGTGTGTGTCTGACTGCTACACAGTGATCTGTAGTTGGTACAGCAGTCTCCTCTCTGAAGTGTGTGTGTGTGTGTGTGTGTGTGTGTGTGTGAGTGTCTGACTGCTACACAGTGATCTGTAGTTGGTACAGCAGTCTACTCTCTGAAGTGTGTGTGTGTGTGTGTGTGTGTGTGTGAGTGTCTGACTGCTACACAGTGATCTGTAGTTGGTACAGCAGTCTACTCTCTGAAGTGTGTGTGTGTGTGTGTGTGTGTGTGTCTGACTGCTACACAGTGATCTGTAGTTGGTACAGCAGTCTCCTCTCTGAAGTGTGTGTGTGTGTGTGTGTGTGTGTGTGTGTGTGTGTGTGTGTGTGTGTGTGTGTGTGTGTGTGTGTGTGTGAGTGTCTGACCGCTGAACAGTGATCTGTAGTTGGTACAGCAGTCTACTCTCTGAAGTGTGTGTGTGTGTGTGTGTGTGTGTGTGTGTGTGTGTGTGTGTGTGTCTGACTGCTACACAGTGAT
>JAPDVR010000010.1:48768120-48848120 GCA_026230005.1 Gila orcuttii
GTTAAGTGTGTGTGTTCAGGGTTAAGTGTGTGTTCAGGGTTTAGTGTGTGTAGCCTACAGGGTTAAGTGTGTGTGTTCAGGGTTAAGTGTGTGTTCAGGGTTTAGTGTGTGTTCAGGGTTTAGTGTGTGTAGCCTACAGGGTTAAGTGTGTGTGTTCAGGGTTAAGTGTGTGTTCAGGGTTTAGTGTGTGTTCAGGGTTTAGTGTGTGTTCAGGGTTTAGTGTGTGTAGCCTACAGGGTTAAGTGTGTGTTCAGGGTTTAGTGTGTGTAGCCTACAGGGTTAAGTGTGTGTTCAGGGTTTAGTGTGTGTTCAGGGTTTAGTGTGTGTAGCCTACAGGGTTAAGTGTGTGTTCAGGGTTTAGTGTGTGTAGCCTACAGGGTTAAGTGTGTGTTCAGGGTTTAGTGTGTGTAGCCTACAGGGTTAAGTGTGTGTTCAGGGTTTAGTGTGTGTAGCCTACAGGGTTAAGTGTGTGTTCAGGGTTGAGTGTGTGTACGGGGTTAAGTGTGTGTCGGGACGGGACGAGAGCTGTTTCTTCGTCTGATCATCACTGACACACTTCAACCATCTGACCTTGAGAATGACATCATCAAACACTTACTGACCCATAGAACGTTCTTACAGTAACGTTAATAGAACGCTAGTTCAATATTTTCTAATGATGATCTCAAAACATTAGCACAAAAACATTATTATACATCATTCATGAAACGTTTTAGTTCGTCTGACGTTTTTTAAATGTAAGGCTACTTGTTTCAGAACGTTCAGAGAACATTCAAAAGCAACGTTTCATAATGTTTGAAAAATGATACAATGGAATGTTTCCTTAACGTTCGCAAGAGAAAAAAAAATGGACGTTGTGTATTCGGAAAAATCCTGCGTTCCTCATTTAAACATCTTTACATGTTATTTGCTGTTTTGCTGCCTCTGAATAATGAAAATAATAATACAGAGTTTAATCTAATCTGACTGAATTTCCTATACTTTTATATAACTTGAATGAATACGGAATTTACAGAAGAATATGAATAGACATTAATAAGATGTGTTAATAATGACAGTGATTTCTGTGATGACATGCTTAGTAATTTATATTAAAACAGGTTTTTGCATGACTTGTATTGTGTATGAATTGTTGTTCTGGAAAGTGAACACACTGGACAGTTCAATAGTTTGTATTTACACACCAGCTTGCGAAATCTGACCTGCAAAGCGACCCACACAGAACAAACCCAAGATTTATTACAAAACTCATCAACTAACATCTGCGACACTTCTGCCTTTGCTCGGCTCTCAGCTCGACTCGAGTCAAAGCGCTTTATTATCGCAGAGAGAAAGTGTTATCATCCAAATCTTACCAGTTTTCCCACGCTCATGATTCAGTGTTAATCCTGCTGAATGATCGCTGAGCTCCGCTGCTGCTGCGCGTGCTCGTGCGTCTCTGGTGCTCGTGACCCAGCGCGCGACCGCAGACGTCTACTGCGCATGCGCGGAGAATGCGCGGGAGCTCTCGGTCTCTGTGCCGATGTGACGAATGGAGCGCTAGATTAGATTAGTTCTTTTATCGACGAAAAAGTCATCTAAAGTGCGAGAACTGATATTATTATACATTTTTCATTATTTTATATATTTAGTTAAGCGATTTTGCCGTTTGAAGGAGGTAAATCAGTGTGTTTCGGGTAAACAGAGCTATTCTGACATGCCGAAGATTCCCAGAAAAACTCATCAGGAAAGAGGAAGGAGCTCCAACATGCAGAGGTTTTCTTGGAAAACTGTTCATCTAATCCATCTTGTAACGCAATAAAGATGAGACAGATGTGTGTTTTAACTGTCCTCAGGCCTGTGACAGATTGACAGATTGTTTTGAAGCTGACAGCCTCTGATTGGACGATCTCAACTGGTAGAGGCTCAGGAGGCTGTATTGTGTCCCAAATTACGTACTAGAGACTATGTACTCAACTGTGTAGACATGTAGTGTGTGAATTTTATAAGGTTATTATTTTGTCATTTAACATCTGTTCAGTCTGTTAGCCCCGCCCCCTCGCAACTACAGTTGAGTGGATGAAGTGAAGTTTTTGGGTTTAATTAAGCGCATCATCCATCCAGGTGTTTGAAGTGCACTTTTTCTTTTTGGATTTTAAATATGAACACCAATCACAGTATAAAAAATAGCATATAGTTTGGTATAGAGTGGTATGCAAAAGTATGCACTTATTCACTATGTAGGGGAGACCGGGTATGGTTGTAACACGGGGAGAGTTGTAACACCACCATTTCTACCACTTAGGGATAAGATAGGAGTCATGTAATCATTTCAGTATTTACCTACTTCCTCCCTGATACCGCATGGTGGTTGTCAAGTCTGGAAACCGACACATTCTGAATTTATAGAGAAAAAACTGATTTTGAGGTAAGAAAGTACATTTTTTGACCAAGACTATTTTTTGTCTAATATCTAAACTATTGCAGATACAATAGTTTGACTTATATTATATTAAAATGTAGTTTCTTAGGCAACATGTGATGCAGTTTTCCCCTGCTAATTTCAAACCAGTATGCTAATACAGCTAGCTAAACAGTGACTGACAGAGGTGGGGTGGGTTGTAACACTTCTTGAAAAAGTGTTACAACCATCCCCTATCATATAACTGATTGATTTTAATATTTTTACAGAATGCCCTTATAGAAGGGCAAGTCAGTTAGATCAGCTGCAAATGTACATGGGACCCTATGCAGTCTCTGGGGCCACAAACAGGGGTTCCGCGGGGTTGTAAAAGGTAGTAAATTAAATTATGCCAAATTAAGGCCAGTAAAAAGTAGTAAACGTCATTTGACGAGATAGTACATTTTCGAAGCCCCATCTATATGGTTTTCAATATTGACAATATACGAGATTCCATTTTTTCCCAAAAAAATAAGGCTGTCTATGAAGTAAATATGTCTTATTAGTGGAATATTAAACGCAATATAGTAACACAATTTAGCTGTGGTGCGCGAGCACTGGAAACGCGCAGTGGATTGAGCGCGCAGCGGCACAGATGCGCGAGCTGGTCGAGCACATCCCTTCAAACAGACATCAGTGGAAAGTTTATAGTGCAATCGGATGTCAATGGCAAAGAAAATTAAAACGAGTCATCTAGCTTATTATTATCGTTAACTGACGAGAGAGAGAGAGAGCGCGCGGGCGCACTTCTGTTGAATGCTCCTGATCGTTCACTCAGCACGTGTTATTTGGATTAAAACTAAATCGTATATGTAAGTAAAGTAAAACATGACCTGTTACCTGATTTATGTATAACGAGTGGTTCCCTACATTATTACTAGACGTGTGCATATCAAGAAGTTCCATGAACGCAAACATCCAAAGCGCGCGCCCCGCAAACCAGCGTCTCAGCGCGCGAATACTCAATTAAATTGTCTTTCACGTCACAAAATAATGTAAAAACGCCCGTCTTGACGAGTATCCTAGTAAACAAAAGTCAGTTATATCTCAAGTGAACGTAGCCATGTTCGAATTGTCACAGTGTCTGGTTGTGTTCCCTTGTTTGTCACTAGAGGTCCTCGTTATCACGGTGTCCTTCATTATTGACTTCATTTCCCAGCATTCTGTCTGTCACTGTCACTCATCAGTTCATTGCACTCAGCTGTTCCCCGTCATCATTGTTCCCAGCTGTTCATTGTTAGTCTTGTTAGATCTGTGTATATATTCCCTGTCTGTGTTAGTATGTGTACGGATTTGTTGTATATTGTCACCACACTTCTGTCGTCTTTGAGCCTGTTTCTTGTGTTTGTCTTTTATGTTTTGGATTACCTTTTTGGATTTTGACCTTTGCCTGGAAGACTACGATTTGGATTGCCCTTTAATAAATTACCTGCTATTGGATCTTCTGTCCCGTGTGTGCCGTGACAGAACGAATCCGTCAACTCAAGATCCAGCGGTATGTTTTTTAATACCTCTTCCCCAGCCACCGAGCGGGAGAGAAGGGAATTTTTTAAGGGGACCCGTATGGTCAAGTTTCGCGGGACACGTGGAGGTCACAGAGGAGGATGTAGTCGGGAGATTATCCCGTTTCCGGTGGTCACTGTTCCGATGGTCACTGTTCCGGTGGTCCCGAGTCCAGTGGTCCGGAGAAGGAGAAGGAGGAGACACAGCCCGTCTGCCCAGTCAGAGACTGTTCACGTTGCGTCTGCCCAGTCAGAGACTGTTCACGTTGCGTCTGCCCAGCGAGAGACTGTTCACGTCACGTCTGCCCAGCGAGAGACTGTTCACGTCACGTCTGCCCAGCCAGAGACTGTTCACGTCACGTCTGCCCAGCCAGAGACTGTTCACGTCACGTCTGCCCAGCCAGAGACTGTTCACGTCACGTCTGCCCAGCCAGAGACTGTTCACGTCACGTCTGCCCAGCCAGAGACTGTTCACGTCACGTCTGCCCAGCCAGAGACTGTTCACGTCACGTCTGCCCAGCCAGAGACTGTTCACGTCACGTCTGCCCAGCCAGAGACTGTTCACGTCACGTCTGCCCAGCGAGAGACTGTTCACGTTCCGTCTGCCTTCATGGACCTGGACTATCTGGAGCGTCTGGCTCGGATCCTGGACATGTCTGTGTCTGCTGTTCCAGAGCCGGAGCCAGTGTCTGCTGTTCCAGAGCCGGAGGCAGAGCCAGTGCCCATTCCAGAGCCGGAGGCAGAGCCAATGCCCGTTCCAGAGCCGGAGGCAGAGCCAGTACCCGTTCCAGAGCCGGAGGCAGAGCCAGTACCCGTTCCAGAGCCGGAGGCAGAGCCAGTACCCATTCCAGAGCCGGAGGCAGAGCCAGTACCCGTTCCAGAGCCGGAGGCAGAGCCAGTACCCGTTCCAGAGCCGGAGGCAGAGCCAGTACCCGTTCCAGAGCCGGAGACAGAGCCAGTGCCGTCTGCCTTCCTGGACCTGGACTATCTGGAGCGTCTGGCTCGGATCCTGGACATACCCGTGTCTGCTGTTCCAGAGCCGGAGCCAGTGTCTGCTGTTCCAGAGCCGGAGGCAGAGCCAATGCCTGTTCCAGAGCCGGAGGCAGAGCCAATGTCTGTTCCAGAGCCAGTGCCTGTTCCAGCGCCAGAGCCAGTGTTTGTTTCTGTGTTTGTGTCTGTTCTTGTGGCTGTTACAGTTTTGGTGTCTGTTCCTGAGCCGGTGTCTGTTCCTGAGCTAATCCCTGTTCCTGAGCCAGTGCTCGTGTCTGTTCCAGAACTGGAGCCAGTGGCTGTTCTAGAGCCAGAGCCGGTGCCGTCTGTTCCAGAGCCGGTGTCTGCTATTCCTGAGCCGGAGCCAGTGCCAGTGTCTGTCCCAGAGCCTCTGCCATGGCCACCCGAGGGGTCTTCACCGCCCTGGCCGCCCGAGGGGTCTTCACCGCCCTGGCCGCCCGAGGGGTCTTCACCGCCCTGGCCGCCCGAGGGGTCTTCACCGCCCTGGCCGCCCGAGGGGTCGTCTGCTTGGCCCTGGCCGCCCGATGGGTCGTCTGCTTGGCCCTGGCCGCCCGATGGGTCGTCTGCTTGGCCCTGGCCGCCCGATGGGTCGTCTGCTTCGCCCTGGCCGCCCGATGGGTCGTCTGCTTCGCCCTGGCCGCCCGATGGGTCGTCTGCTTCGCCCTGGCCGCCCGATGGGTCGTCTGCTTCGCCCTGGCCGCCCGATGGGTCGTCTGCTTCGCCCTGGCCACCCGATGGACTGTCTGCTTATCGCTGGTCGCCGGCTAAGTCGTTATTTCCCGTTTTTGTTCCCCTTCATGGACCTGGCCCACCATCCCTCCCCCTGATCCTCCACCATTCCACCTCCCTCCTGAACTCTTGTGTTGTGTTTTAGTGTTGTCGTGGAGCGTCTGGTAGCCGCTCCGTAGAGGGGGGGTTATGTCACAGTGTCTGGTTGTGTTCCCTTGTTTGTCACTAGAGGTCCTCGTTATCACGGTGTCCTTCACTATTGACTTCATTTCCCAGCATTCTGTCTGTCACTGTCACTCATCAGTTCATTGCACTCAGCTGTTCCCCGTCATCATTGTTCCCAGCTGTTCATTGTTAGTCTTGTTAGATCTGTGTATATATTCCCTGTCTGTGTTAGTATGTGTACGGATTTGTTGTATATTGTCACCACACTTCTATCGTCTTTGAGCCTGTTTCTTGTGTTTGTCTTTTATGTTTTGGATTACCTTTTTGGATTTTGACCTTTGCCTGGAAGACTACGATTTGGAATGCCCTTTAATAAATTACCTGCTATTGGATCTTTTGTCCCGTGTGTGCCGTGACACGAATGGGGCCCGTGCCTTCTGTCTTAAAGGGGCAGCAATTTAATAAACCTGCTACTGTGTTTTAATGTTAATCAAACAAAGGACAAATAAATTACTCACTGCTCTTGACTAAATAGTCTACCCTTTTCAACTTTACAAAAATTTCTATTTTATTTAGCTATACAGTAATGAATATGCAAATTTTTCACATTTAATTACTTTATTCAAATGTATTTACCAATCTACCCGAAAAACTCTAAAAACAGTTTATTTCATTTGTAGCTTTTCTTTGATCTATTGTATTTATTTGTCCTATTTGTAATTCGATTATTTGTTCTTATTTTGTTACTGACTGCTTTTAATAATGTTTTAAATTCACATTAATTAGGCTGGTAGTTTTTGTTGTAGTATCAAAATTGGATTAAATAATTGGTATTTCACTGGTGTCTAAACATTTGTACCACTGACCCAGTCCTCAGCACTGACCCAGTCCTCAGCACTGACCCAGTCCTCAGCACTGACCCAATCCTCTGCACTGACCCAATCCTCAGCACTAACCCAGTCCTCAGCACTGACCCAATCCTCAGCACTGACCCAATCCCAATCCTCAGCACTGACCCAATCCTCAGCACTGACCCAGTCCTCAGCACTGACCCAATCCTCAGCACTGACCCAGTCCTCAGCACTGACCCAATCCTCAGCACTGACCCAATCCCAATCCTCAGCACTGACCCAATCCTCAGCACTGACCCAATCCCAATCCTCAGCACTGACCCAATCCTCAGCACTGACCAAATCCCAATCCTCAGCACTGACCCAATCCTCAGCACTGACCCAATCCTCAGCACTGACCCAATCCTCAGCACTGACCCTGCTGGAGCTGCTCTAAACGTGCTGTGCTATTCAATGAAAGATAAAATATGATCGAGCAATAGAATGAACAGTGACAGAAACAGAAGCATGATTTTTAGCAGGATTAATTAAGCATGAAAATATCTGAATATATATTTGATGAACAAATTAAGCCAACTAATATTTATATTATATATTATATATATAATAATATTTATATTATTATATTATATATATTAAACTAGATTTATATTCTTTTGGTTTATCTACTAATACATTTTAAAATTACAAATGCAGTGAAAATTCAGGGATCGGTTACGGTATCGATATCGGCGAGTACCAAAAATGAAAGTATTGGTATCGGTCTCGTTCTGCAAAAAGTGGTATCGGTGCATCCCTAATCGAAAATATTTAACGGGTTCGCGCGAGGGGGGAGCAGCTCCCTATTTCGTTGTTTTGCGATGCTAGCAGCACTACACAGATCGCGGCAAATCATGCCAACTTAAGGTCAGCTGTCGTCGCACCACCTCAGCAGCAAACCAGTGCCATAGTTGAAGCACATTTAAAGATGTGATGAAATAAATTGCTGTTTTGGGATAGTAATTTCACTGCTTAAGTCTGCGTGTGTGAGAATGTGTGTTTGTGGGTAAGTGTGTGTGATGTGACACACTTTATTATTAATCTTTATTAATGTTTATTGTCGTTAAGTGTCATTTGTTTTTAAGAAGTGCCAAGGTTATTATTCACCTTATTAGGGCTAAGGGCTAACGTAATGGTTAGGATAACTCAAGGGCTAGGGTTAAGATAAGGACAACTGAAACTCAACTCGACACTAATATTGTCATTGTCAATTATGTTTTTTTTGTAATGATCACAATTAAACATTAGTGTACCTAATATGTAGGATGTGTGTGACAGTGTCACACCATACCTTATAGTAAGTAGTAAGTGGTGCTTTGCATACCCCTCCCACACCCCCCAAAAAAGGGCTGCTGCTTGATGTCGTGTTGGTAGTAAAAAATATTGTGGAGGTAGTAAAAAAGGTAGTAAAAGGTAGTAAATTCATCTCTATGATTCCTGCATAAACCCTGACAAAGCTTGCACTCCAGGGTTACCGGTATTCATTTGTAAGCACTGTGACTCTGATAAAGAAGAGAGACACACAAACACACACACAGATATTGTTTTTTGTTAGAAATTGTAATATGTTTATCAAGTATACTGTTAAGTAAGTTCGTTCAAGTAGACACAATTACATACACACAAACACACACAAGTTAATCAGACAGTCTGTTCCATAGAGGGAGTGAGACTGTTCTTTTATCTCAATAAACCTGTTTTTGAAGCATATCATATAGTGTGGCATCCATTTTAGCTTCTTTTGTGTAATTGTTACAACTTACCCCAGCATGTGTTACAACCTACCCCGGTATTGGGGTAGGTTGTAACAAAGGTACAGTATGCATTTGACACCAACTCACGAGGTCTGTGATATTCTTGTAGGGGATTGAATTTGTAGTGAACAAATGTGGGTACTTTGTATAAAAAATTGAGAACTCTAGCTATAAAATTCAGTGAGTTATAGTTACTGAAGCAAAAAGTGTTACAACCATACCCGGTCTTCCCCTACTTACTTATGCACAATGTACTCATTCGTGTAGTGAATGAAATTGATAAGGTTATTTTGTCCTTCACTGTCGGAGTCTGATAGCCCCCCCATTATGTAATTAAAGCTGCGACTGTCGAGTGCATGAAGTGTCCAACATTCCACACTTCGTTTTTGCCATTAATTAAGTGCATCATCTGGTATTTAAAGTGTACTATTTCTATGTGGAATTTTCAGTGTGAACACGCTACTACTCGCTCTATCTATGCAAAAAAAGTCATAGAATAGTGCATAAGTACGTGAATTGAGGCGCTCCTTTAATAATGTACTAATACTTAAGTACCTTTCACAACAACGATAACTATATTACCATCCCCTCATTAGTGGTCAATGTCTTTGTTTATTATAAGCGCGTGTGCATTTGTCGTCTCCTGCTTAAAATGTACACGCTTTTTAAACTCGGGTCGATTCTGATTGGCTGTTAATGTTTTTTTTGGTTCTTCAGCTGGAAAAGAAATAATTCTGAAAGTGATTCCAACAATATTGTTCATCTGTGTTGTTATCGTTATAGTTGTGTAGGATGGACCGGCTATTTTCATGGAATTAGAACGATTGTTAAAACTTTACCGTTATTCTCTTTGGTGTGAACTGGCTTTTATATGGCCAAATTTGGAATCGCATACTAGCATACTACATTTGCTGTTTCTGCCATATATCTGAAATGCTAACTACTTTCACTGTATATAATCTGATCAAACCGCGTGAAAAAGTGTTTCCCACAATGCATTATTTGATTAAAATGACAAAACTGACAGCATTTTACATTAAATTGGATTAAAATTGTACACTGCACGCTATTTACAGTAAGTACACTAGTGATGCGTTCTGAACTTTGTGTTGTGTTGAGAAGCGCGTGAGTCTGTTGTTGAGTTCTGGTCCGTTCTGCTGGATTCACCGGATCTTACCGCTGCTGTTTGAAGAGCTGGAGGCAGAATGAACGTTGACCAGAGACAGGCAAATATTTACTCCGGTAAAAGTGCAAACGCAACAGATTTCCCACAAGCCAGAACCTGTAAAGATCCATACTGTTCCCGTCAGTGTGAGGTGGGCCTTCCTCTCTCTCTCTCTCTCTCTCTCTCTCTCTCTCTCTCTCTCTCTCTCTCTCTCTCTCTCTCTCATCTGTTCTGTTTTTTGCCATGTCTTATTCCTGCACGAGAGTCTCTGAACATTTCTATATTGACCTCGTGATCCAGTTATATGACCTCTGAACTTCAGATTGTGTTCTTTGTGACACACACTGATGTCAGACTGTCCTTATTCAGTTCCTCACATCTCGCCAGTTCACCAGTAAACAAACTGAACGATGGACTTTAAGGCAGCTGTAGGCAAACAATATAGAGTTATGATGTTATGAATGGCTTTAATACTAACTGTTAGTGATTAATCTCACCAACCTGAACCAAAACACACACGAGTCTCGAGATCGTCCCATCATTGCATCTGTGGATGAAGATCATTAACCGGACAAGACCAGATCTTCACCAGTGTAAAGGTATTTAAACTACATCACACTGTAAATAATGCAACTAAAAACCTCTTCTTATAGAAGTGTGTTAATTTAGAGCACAAATGCACCTACAGTAGTTGTTTTGCCTGGCCTGTTATTTCTTTAATTCATGTGTTAACCAGTAATGAGTCTGATCAAATAAAGATTGGATATTAAAATGTCACTTTTATCTGTTTCTCAGGTCCTGCCTCGGGAGAAAAGGCTCTCAGCAAAAGCCTTCAGTGTACATGTGCTGTAAACTCTTTTACTTATATACATATTTAATTGTGCGCTGTATTATTTAACTTTATATCCTCAGCAGATTAATATGAATTGTTGTGGGTTTATGCAGGAAATCACAAAATATGATGTCAACATGGCCGATGTAAATATACACACACCTGAGAGCTACAGGACTCACTTCATCTGTGATCGGAAGTAAGTTCTTCACTGAATTCAGTGCATAACACAATCTAAAAAACACTGGGTTAAAAACGACCTAATTTGGGTTGTTTTCAACCCATGGGCGGGGTAAATGTAGGACAGAACACATGCTGGGTTCGTTTTACCCATAAAATTGGGTTGTTTATTTAACTCATCATACTGGGTTGATTCATTTTTACTAAAGTACTATTTATTTTATTTTATTTGACTTCATACATGAATTAATGTTTACGGATTAACTTAAATCGTCTAAACTTTAAAAAAAAAAATACTCCACACAATCACTGGTTTGCATGATAATTCCTTTATTTTTGATCATATTTTACAGTATAGCATATTTTAGATAGTTTTGAATACATATTGGATATTTAAGCTCGTTTAACTAATATTAGAATTAAAAATGAAACATTTAGAAGTAATTCAAGTGTAATCGACCTGTCTCTGTTGTCTTGTTTCCAGCGTAACGGCGCTGAATCTCGTGCCGGTCTTGTATTATGTATCACATTTTATGCAAGGCATCAGGCGTTTCCATCACATGAAAAGACAGACGCAACACTCGTTTAGGAGACTCACATCACGACCCCGTATGTTGCTTTGCATAAAATTAAACTATATACAGAACAATAATGAATTTATAGAAACAAAACATGTACACAAACCTGTATTTTGCTGAAAACACGCACCATTTTTGACAGAGCTGCACTGCTCTCTCCTGAAGAGGTCACAAAAAGTCTACGATAAATAACTCAACCCCTGGGTTGTTATGTCTGACCCAGGAGCTGGGTTACACAAAACTACCCAAGCGCTGGCTTGTTACGTCTGACCCAGGAGCTGGGTTACACAAAACTACCCAAGCGCTGGCTTGTTACGTCTGACCCAGGAGCTGGATTACACAAAAACTACCCAAACACTGAACAAATAACGCAAAAATTTACCCAAAAGGCTGAACCCAGGATTTGGGTAGAAAAACTAACCCAAGAGTTATTTTTTAGAGTATATGACAGTACGGGGATTCAGAGTGAACCGTTGTCTAATCTTGGTCAAAGTGACTGTAGTTCCGGCTGTGGTTCGAACAGCTCAATAATGTCACCAGAGCTTTGATAGATCTGCCGCTTTTCGATCACTGATGCACATTCACACTCAATCACACCAATGAGTCTCTGTTCAACGCATATAAAGACACTTTCTGCAAATATAGATATGTAAATATAACGTGTTGATTTGTGTGATGATGCTGACGTGGAGCTGTGAATTGTTTTCCAGATCAGGGAAATCTGTATTCCTCATGACCCAAGCTCTGGCTGTATTTCAGATCCGCCAGCAGAGGGCAGTGATGACCTCACATGCAGCGCTGAGGATTCTGGGAAATAAACCAGTTACTCACCACTGCTCTAACCTGTCATGAGGTGTTGTTTCCATGACGACCGAAGCATTGCCACCTGTCTCAACCAATCACAGGATATAATTAACCAACAATGTTACATCAAACATATTAGTAAGTCGTTAAACATAAGTGTCGTTTTACGATTATATAAAACTGCTGATGTGTTTGCTGTGAGATTATATAGGCCTCAAGTGTAAAAATGATTTTTATTTGATATTTTCAAACTTTAATTGGAAATTTGTTTCTCAGACGAGTTTTTCCCCCTGACGTCTGATGTGTTTCTGTTTCCTATAAAGTAACGCCCTGATTCTTCTAAACATGTTTGACTGATGATGATGTACATAATCTGTGCTGAGAATCAGGTTTGATCGGATAAGAGGAACACAAGCTCATCTGTGGATAATAGATGACGCGGGTGACGGGTGACTCAGTCAGTGTTGGGTCGTTCAGGTGTGTGAGATCAGTCATGTTCTCAGTAACTCATCTCTACATGGACGTCTCTGTGCTCCGGGTCAGTCACGCTCAAACACAAAACATCCTTTACAAACACCTTTACTACATATTAGCATCTTACAGATATAGCCTGAAGTGAACATAAGTACATGTGTGGCGCTGGTCCAGTGACAGCTGTTGTTACCTAAAACTACAACATCTTTCTGAGAGTGTGATGTAATAATATTTAATCTTACTAAAATGACTAGAATAACCAGCCCTATTTATTACAGTCCTGTGCCTCGAGTCGCTACTCAGAATTCAGTGCAGAATGACACTTAACTCTATAAAGCTAGTGTATTATATTCAATACATGAATTTCTCTAAATGATCAACACTTCACTGATAAACCTGTCAATCTCCTACAGTCCGTCTGTCTGATTGAGCGTTTACACTCTTTTATCAAGTAAAAGTCAAATCACTGATTTGATCAAGTAAATGTAAGAATAACTGTGATATTGTTAGTAATATTTCAGCTGGACTGAAGCAGCTTTACTCGATTATCATTATAATTTATTACAAAAATCAGGTTTTGTTGAAGCCGTTTGTCTATTATAACTGTTATATTGGAGTTTATTTATTATAAGTTATGTATTTGTTTATTATTATTATATAGTATGTGCATATTTATATTTGTATTCATGTACTTACTTCATGTACTTGTACTCATGTACTTAGTTAATTATCATGCACCGGTCGGGTTAGGAATGCATATGTGTGGTGGAGGAGGAAGTGAACAAAGAACAAATGTGTGGATTTGGGAATGTTGGTTACTCAGTTTTTTTTATCACTTTGTTAACGTTTGATTTTTTTCGTTTCTTGAAAATAGAAACTTAATTTAGAAATGTTCGGAAACTAAAGCATTTGAATGTAAGACTGCGCTGGAGTGCGTGCAAAACAGCTAATGATCGTTTCCTGAATCCACGGCCAACATCGAAAGGCTGACAGGTTTATTTTTCCATCTCAATCATCATTGCATTATATGTTTTAATTTTTATATGTTTCTTTGATCATAAAAATAAGCATTTAAATATAATTTTACTAAGCCAGTATTGGTAGATATTGACCAGTCTCTTATATCAGCAGATTATGATAAACCACAGATTCTTTCATCATCATCAGTCAAATATGTTCATAAGAATTGGAGTTTGGCTATAGAGTATATTTCAGACTATAGAGTATATCAGACTATAGAGTAAATCAGACTATAGAGTATATCAGACTATAGAGTATATCAGACTATAGAGTATATCAGAGTTTAGAGTATCAGAGTATAGAGTATATCAGAGTATAGAGTATATCAGACTATAGAGTATAATAGAGTATATCAGAGTATAGAGTATATCAGAGTATAGAGTATCAGACTATAGAGTATATCAGAGTACAGAGTATATCAGAGTATAGAGTATATCAAAGTATAGAGTATATCAGACTATAGAGTATATCAGAGTATAGAGTATATCAGAGTATAGAGTATATCAAAGTATAGAGTATATCAGAGTAAAGAGTATATCAGAGTATAGAGTATATCAGACTATAGAGTATATCAGACTATAGAGTATATCACAGTATAGAGTATATCAGACTATAGAGTATATCAGAGTATAGAGTATATCAGAGTATAGAGTATATCAAAGTATAGAGTATATCAGAGTATAGAGTATATCAGAGTATAGAGTATATCAAAGTATAGAGTATATCAGAGTAAAGAGTATATCAGAGTATAGAGTATATCAGAGTATAGAGTATATATAGAGTATATCAGAGTATAGAGTATATCAGACTATAGAGTATATCAGACTATAGAGTATATCAGACTATAGAGTATATCACAGTATAGAGTATATCAGACTATAGAGTATATCAGAGTATAGAGTATATCAGACTATAGAGTATATTAACGTATAGAGTATATCAGAGTATAGAGTATCAGACTATAGTGTATATCAGACTATAGAGTATATCAGACTATAGAGTATATCAGAGTACAGAGTATATCAGAGTACAGAGTATATCAGAGTATAGAGTATATCAGAGTATAGAGTATATCAGAGTATAGAGTATCAGAGTATAGAGTATATCAGAGTATAGAGTATATCAGAGTATAGAGTATATCAGAGTATAGAGTATATCAGAGTATAGAGTATATCAAAGTATAGAGTATATCAGAGTATAGAGTATATCAAAGTATAGAGTATATCAGAGTATAGAGTATCAGACTATAGAGTATATCAGACTATAGAGTATATCAGACTATAGAGTATATCAGTGTCACGGTTCATGAATTCACTGTTTCCTTCTTGTCTCGTGTCTTTGTTGTTATACGTGTGTGGGTGTGTGAGTAGGGAGCGTGACCAACCCATTATCGCTGATCAGCGCGCAGCTGGTTTCACTTTCATCACCAGCTGCAGCTCATCCACCTTACCCTTCTTATGCTCACCGTTTTGTCCTCTCCTTTGTCAGATCGTTGTTTGGTGTTGTCGTGTGTGTGTTACTGATCCCGGTTGGCGTCCAGTTCATGTGCTTTGTTCCTGTCCTTGGTTTCCGGTCGTGTCTTCGTCTCCGTGTTCTGGATTACTCACCACCATCATCATTGTCACCTCTTCTCATCATTCCACCAGCACTCTGTTGGCCATCGACGTCCCTGCGCCACACCCCGTGTCCAGTCACCATCAGATTCTACATTTATTAATAAAGAAGAGTTTACTTGCATATTGCTTCCTTGCCATTATTGCCGTGACAATCAGAGTATAGAGTATATCAGAGTATAGAGTATATCAGACTATAGAGTATATCAGAGTATAGAGTATATCAGAGTATAGAGTATATCAGAGTATAGAGTATATCAGACTATAGAGTATATCAGAGTATAGAGTATATGAGACTATAGAGCAGTGGTTCTCAACTCCAGTCCTCGGGACCCACTGCTCCACATTTTTTATGTCTCCTTATTTAACACACCTGATTCAGATCATCAGCTCGTTAGAAGAGACTCCTTGATCTGAACTGAGTGTGTCAGATAAGAGAGACATACAAAATGTGCAGAGCAGTGGGTCCCGAGGACTGGAGTTGAGAACCACTGCTATAGAGTATATCAGAGTATATCAGACTATAGAGTATAACAGAGTATAGAGTATATCAGACTATAGAGTATATCAGAGTATAGAGTATATCAGAGTATAGAGTATATCAGACTATAGAGTATATCAGAGTATAGAGTATATCAGACTATAGAGTATATCAGACTATAGAGTATATCAGACTATAGAATATATCAGACTATAGAGTATATCAGACTATAGAGTATATCAGACTATAGAGTATATCAGAGTATAGAGTATATCAGAGTATAGAGTATATCAGAGTATAGAGTATATCAGAGTATAGAGTATATCAGACTATAGAGTATATCAGACTATAGAGTATATCAGACTATAGAATATATCAGAGTATAGAGTATATCAGACTATAGAGTATATCAGAGCATAGAGTATATCAGAGCATAGAGTATATCAGAGTATAGAGTATATCAGAGTATAGAGTATATCAGACTATAGAGTATATCAGAGTATAGAGTATATCAGAGTATAGAGTATATCAGACTATAGAGTATATCAGAGCATAGAGTATATCAGAGTATAGAGTATATCAGAGTATAGAGTATATCAGACTATAGAGTATATCAGAGTATAGAGTATATCAGAGTATAGAGTATATCAGACTATAGAGTATATCAGACTATAGAGTATATCAGACTATAGAGTATATCAGAGTATAGAGTATATCAGACTATAGAGTATATCAGAGTATAGAGTATATCAGAGTATAGAGTATATCAGACTATAGAGTATATCAGACTGTAGAGTATATCAGAGTATACAGGAGTACAGCCCGTCTTTAGTTTGGTCTCCAGCATGTCGAGGAGAGATGTCTGTCACTGAGATAAATAATAGAAAATCACACAAATTCTTTCCACCATCATCATCATTGAAACGTGTTTAGAAAAATGAGCGTGTCACGTAAGAGTTTCATTATATACGAAAATAGAAACACACTTTATGCCTGAGAAACACAATAAACCTGATTTAGATTTATGCAAGAAATGTTTTTTTGTTAATCAGTGATTCAGCAAAAATACGCAGGAATAGTTAATATTGAGTTCTATTGTTGTGTGAGATTAGATGTTAGCTTCACAACATGTTTTTACATTTTTAAAATAAATGTAGAGAAAGGAATAATTTTAAAGAGAGATTTTTATAATTTCTTCATATTTCCTAGTTATCAGTATTCCAATATTTTTATTGATGATCGGATTTGCTGCTAAAGTTTTTAAGGATTTGAAATGGATAAACATACTTCAGTTTTTGTGTTTTTAAGAATTTGTTATAATGGATATACATGAATCTGATTCATAATCCTCAGATTTGAGTTAGAACATCATATTTGTGTCTTTTGCTCAAATATGATTCTCAACTCGGAGTGTGTTGCATTATGGTATAAATAATTTGCTGATCACTTTTCAACAAATTAGACCTGATAAAACGTCCAGGATAATTCCGGTTCACGTGGCTACGTGGAAGAGATAAAAAATTCTCAGAGCCACCAGGCACTGTTTTATGCAAATGAGCGGCCGGATCGCATTAAAGGTTTTCTGTTAGAACGGTGTTGTGTTAGCGGCCGCTAAGTTAATAACTAATGATCGCTGCGACGGAAGTGAATAAATCATAACTAACTTTTTCTGGACAATAACTTTATTCTAGAGCTGCTGTAAAGCCAAAACAATCTCTGTTACTGTAATCTCCTATTATCACTGTAAAACTGCATTGAAACAATCTATATTGTTAAAAGCGCTGTATAAATGAAGGAGACTTGACTGTTTTAGTTTGGACCCAGAGAACAGGGAACGATCTCTCAAAGTTATAAACTTACATCAAACATAGTTACTAAGTGTTGTTTTACAATGACACAAAACCACTGATGTGTTTTGCTGTGAGAGTATTTAGGCCTTTTTATTTTTAGAGTATTTTTATTTGATATTTTCAAAATTTTATTGGAAATTTGGTTCTCAAATGAGTTTTTTTCCTGCATACAGCGGCATAACTTTCTTTCTCTGATCATCTCTGGCAGTAAACGCCCATCACAGGTGTGTTAATGTGTGTTTCTCACGTCAGATGTGTTTCTGTTTGCTATAAAGTAGCGCCCTGATTCTCCACATAAACACATTTGACTGATGATGATGATGATGATGTACAGAATCTGTGCTGAGAATCAGGTTCGATCAGTTAAGAGGAAAACAAACTCTTCAGTGATGGGGTTGGATTCACTGGTCTAATTCATTTTAATGCACTTTCTCTAGATTGTCACTGCAAGTAACATTATGATTGACATCCCTGTAATAATCAGCCACTCATCATAGACTCTTACAGCAGCCCATCATTGTTTGGTCTCCAGCATGTTTTCACTCCGTGTGTCTTATGGAGGAGAGATGTGCTGTTACTGAGTGATCAGACCTGGACAACAAGAAAACATGAATAAAATACCACAGATTCTTTCATCATCATGATTAGTGAAACATGTTTAGAAGAATTGGCGTTTCAGAGTTTCATTGTATAGGAAACAGAAACACACTTCATACCTGTGACGTCTTGAGACAAACACAATAAACCTGATTTAGATTTACTAGTAACTTTAAAAAATGTTTAGTGAATGTAAGAAATGCGTTCTAACATTTTTGCCACATCATGCACTGTGCAAATAATGTTCCTTGTCTTGTTTTCCAGTGCAAATATCTAAACATTCTTAAATCAAGATACATTTACTGGAGAAGTAAAGATTTTCCTTTTCTGTCTAATGCAACCAGATTTCATAATTGGTCAGGATTTTAAAACTCTTGTAGTCTGTGTCAAGTCAAGTCAAGTCACCTTTATTTATATAGCGCTTTTTACAATACAGATTGTTTCAAAGCAGCTTTACAGAGATAACAGGAAAATAATGACAGGGGGAAGAGACTGGACCTCATTGACGATCATAAGGACTATTTTCGCTCTGTTTCCGTATTTGCTGTCCAGCAACCTGAACATGTCTTTGGCGGTTCCACAGCGAGATAGCACAAGATCCTTCTTGACTTCTTCATGGAGACTATTTAACAAGTGAAACTTTTTTATACATTCCACACCTTGTGGGTTCCCCAATTCTTGTAGGTCTTCCCACTCAATCTTCCAGCGATAATAGTCTCTCATGTCACCAGAGAAAGTGGGTAGCCGTACTTTTTCAAGGCTGATTTGAGGCTTGAGATTAAAGTTTCCTTTGGTCCTTTCCGGGCTGCTTTGCTGTAAGAGGGGCTGGGTGTTCATGTTCAATACCCCCGTATACCTCTTGGGCTTCAGCTTGTGATCGGAAGACATGTCAGGGAGAGAGAGGAAAGAAGCATCTTGCATCGGATCCCCAGCTGCGCCGCTATCATCTCCCAGGTTTCTATCTCTACCCCTTACTTGGTTTGCTTCGTCCTCCTCCAGTTTGTCAGACAACGCCAGGACCCTCTTCTTTAGTGTCTTGTGGCGTGTCCTGAGATCTAACGCCTTCGAACCAGGAACCAACTCCTTCCATTCTACTAACATTTCTCCGAGTTCAACAACCTCTCTTTCAAGAGCTCTATTCCTTAACCTGCGGTCCTTGATTGACTTCCGAGGGTTAACTTCCTCTTCCTCTGCCTGAGTGATGGCCGTCTCAGCTGTTTTAACCTGTTTGAAGAACGCCTCCTCAGCATAACTGGTCCAAAAGGTTTCCTGAGTGGCTACTTTTACCTCAAGGAACCTGTTTTCACACTCCGCTGTCTTCACATCAATTTGATCTGCCGATGCTTGCACCTCTTTATCCATTGACTCCCTCAGGGCTTCAACATACTCATGTCCCGCATCTGTGACTTTCGAAAAATCCGTCCTGAAAATCTTCCATTCTGTGAGAACCTCAGTCGGTTCCAAAAGTCCCGGTTTGGTGAGAATATGAGCCCTCTTGGTGAACGAAGCCTGAGCTCTTGATCGCACATTTTTTAACTTCTCCAAGTCTGCCATTGTTACTCCTTTTGCGTTGACCAAAGAGCTGTCCCACCCAATGTGTACTTCCGCTCCTTTACTTTAATCAACAGGCAGTTTAATTAATGGAAAACTTGGGGTCAGTCACGAAAGTGAGAAGCCAGCTGTTTTGGGTTGATTGAAGCTTTCTTAATGAAGCACTGCACTCACTCCAGTGCAGTGAGCCTCGGTTTATAACTGTTCGGTTTTTTCAAGAATTTCCACACCGAACAGGGCGTCAGGAGAGAACACGTTTTCATAACTCATTGTGGTTTTGTTTACTTGGATTTATTTATTTTCCACATATAGTTGATCAGTCCACAAACAAAGAGGTTATAAACCTATAGACATAAAAGACAATGTAAATGACGAGATAAATAACCACTTACATAACATACTATAAATTCTGAATAATATAAAACAAATTCCACTAAACATTATGGAATAATATATTACTCAACATTCTTTATAAATATTATAATATAATTTAGTGTTCAATCTAAATGACTATACAAACATAAACATTAAACACAGAAATCCAACAGCTTCATACATACAAGATTTACACCAATATTCAATTATAATTAAACCAATCGCTCTAAAATCAAAGAGATATTCTCAATGCGTTGGCCCAAAGTGAATCTAGTGAGTGTAGTTTTATATAGTGACGCTTTAGCATAGTAACTCATTATCAACGTAAGACAACAAACTACATTTCCCATCCGGCATCACAAACCAGGAAGTTACTCATACGAAAGTGAACTATTCCAAATCCAAACATTTACTTAAGTATTACCACGAATACTATTAATACAACAACATTAAACATTTGGTTGTAAACGAGGTTTTATCAGTGTTCCCACGGCAACATTTATCAATATTTATCTACACATAAACTGCGCACATATGCCGCGGTAGCACAATGGTTGCACAGCCAAACTTTCCCCGCATTTCAATAAGCGTTTCATTATTAAACAGCAGCTTACCGGTGGCGCATCTCTCCCGACGAGACAACATGCAAACTAACTCTTGCTTCTGCGTATATCTCATGCTCATACTAACACACCGTTTTAAGATCTCGCTGATTTGCATTTCAATCCTTAACTGGTCCCTCCTTCAATCAGGAACGTGAACCTCCCACCTATTTGCCTGCGTTCTGTCTCTACTAAACCACCCGTGCTGTAGTAAGCGCAACAGTTGTAATAATATCGTTAAATATAAAATTAAATGTCCCCAACGAAGCAAGCCAAAAGCCAATGGCGACAAAGGCGACAGTGAAGGAACTCAAACTCCATCAGTGACAGAATGGAGAAAAAAACCTAGGCTCAGTGTCAGTCCTCCTCTGGCCAACGAACAAACAGTGTTTGATTATGATTTAGGCAGCATTATAGGTCAGAGGTCAGATTGGATCAGAACTTTCACAATATTTAAGTTCTGAGCCCGGCTTAAAGTCTGTACAGTAAACAGAAATAATTTGTTCGCCTCTAGTTAAGCCAGCTATATTTCTATAGAGCTTTATACAATACAGATTGTTTCAAAGCTTTACAGTAATAGACAGGAAAATAACAGTATCAATGATGCAAAAAGACTTCAATTCGGCTGTAAATTAGCTCTAAAAAGAAGAAAAGTTTCTTTGGAATTCTTTTCCAAAAGAATTCCAGTTCTCTTTCTGGAACAGACTCTGGAATTTCTCTTTCTGGAAGAGACTCTGGAATTTCTCTTTCTGGAACGGACTCTGGATTTTCTCTTTCTGGAACAGACTCTGGAATTTCTCTTTCTGAAACGGACTCTGGAAATTCTCTTTCTGGAACGGACTCTGGATTTTCTCTTTCTGGAACGGACTCTGGATTTTCTCTTTCTGGAACGGACTCTGGAATCTCTCTCTGGCTGAAACGAAACAGGCTGGGAAATCAGTAAGGGCCTCAGTGGCCATATCAGGCCAAGCAGGGAATTCTAGGGCGACCTCCCTGGTCATATCTGGACAGTTAGGGAGTTCAGTGCAGGCCTCCGTGTCCATAGGAGCCATCAGGGGACACAGAGAGCTCAGAAACAGCCTCTGTGGACGTTGCCACTTCGGGGGAATCAGAAAAGTTGTCTGCAGCCCAACATACTAGTCTCTTTTACCCGCGATGGATCTGGTGGCGGGTATGAAGGCTGAAAACTGGTGTGGCGGCCATGACGTGATGAGGCATGATGAGCACTGTGGGATTACAGGGCTCCTCATCTGCAATTCACACTGTAAATGGAGAGCCGCTCAACAATAGAGAATAGACCAAGTACTGAGTTAGGGTCCAGTTGGAATTACCTAAAATTAGAGTCCAAGCCATTCCAAAAACACTCCATCAGTTGCACGTCATCCCACGAACCCATATGGCTATAACTGAGGAAGTCTTCTACAAAATACTCCATTGGACGTCCATCTTGATAAATGGAGCATAGTTTTCCTCTGCTAGGCTACTTTCTGTTAGGTAATCAATACCTTTCAATTCTTTGTTAGTCTTGTGTTAGCAATGTTCACACAAGAAAAAGAACACAGTGGCAATGAGGGACAGGTAAAACTAATGATTACCTTTCTTCATGAAAGGTATTCATGAAACAATGAATGGTATATGATGTTACAGCAAACATTCATAGTGACTAAGTAGTATGCCACAAAACCGTTTCATTTCTATATATAAGCCTCAAATGCTTTGTTTTGTTTTAATTTGATATAGTCAAACAATAATTAATAAATGCCCATCACAGGCGTGTTAATGTGTGTGTTTCTCAAGAGGCCGCTGGTGCGATGTGTGACGCTCTGATTCAAACATTTTTGACTGATGACGATGAAATTAATTACCAGACCTGTTCATTACAGTTCCTCAAGAAAGGTACTCTAAATTTAATGGAAAATAACACTAATAAAACTTACTGCAAAGTTTATCTCTGAATCCAGTCACGTGATTATGACACACTAAATTAAAATCAACATTCCCAGAATTCAGAGTGATTTCTGTTTGTCTGTTCGTTTCACAACGAAACTCAGAGCCCAAACCGTACACCAGAGATTCTTCCCATCAGTCAAACATAGAAGAATCATTGTCTGATTTCAGAGCTGCAATGGAAGTGATGAAGAATACAGTATGTATTTTCTAAGTTTTTTGTTGTAAATTAAATTTTCTTTAAATATGTCTTGAAGTAAATCCACATCACAGCTATGTTATGTTCGAGTATACAGTGGACATGGATAACTATGAATCAGATTCGTGAACGTGAACATTGAAGATTGAACGTGAACATGATCAGATTTGTAGCTTTAGCACCATTGTGATTGTGCATGCAAACAATTTATTGGGTTTGTCATTTTTTGGTTTTGTGTTCAGAAGCGGAAAGAAAGTCATCAAGGCATTTACTTTGAATAAAAATTTAATGAATCCATGACACGCGCAGGGAAGTGCAGTCAGTCTTCCTCCCTTCTGGCGTTGTTTATCACCCTATGTAAGTGAATCAAGATTAACAGCATTCTTTGGTTTGTCAGCACCAATGGAACTGGTTTTAGAAATCCCAAAACTTGAAAGGGTGTGGCCTAATCACACTATAAAAGAGCAAAGCCCAGACGACTAAACTTTGAATGCAAAAAAAGCTAAATTATTGTGACTTCTAAAGCAACTAAACAGTTCAAATAAATTGAATTGTAAAGTATTCAACGAAAAAAAGTTTTTACGGAACAATCTACCCGGGGCAGGAGCACGAGCACTCTTCCAGCGCCAGTGGAAACAGACTCGACGGTTCCATAGATTGAGAGTGAGGATACTGTAGGCCGACATACAGACCGTCTCCATCAGAGTTAGAGTCAGAGTTAGAGTCAGTGTTAGAGTCAGTGTTAGGGTTAGTGTTAGTGTCAGTGTTAGTGTTAGTGTTAGTGTTAGTGTCAGTGTCAGTGTCAGTGTCAGTGTCAGTGTCAGTGTTAGTGTTAGTGTTAGTGTCAGTGTTAGTGTTAGTGTTAGTGTCAGTGTTAGTGTCAGTGTCAGTGTCAGTGTTAGTGTTAGTGTTAGTGTCAGTGTCAGTGTTAGTGTTGGAGTCAGGGTTAGTGTTGGAGTCAGTGTCAGTGTTAGTGTCAGTGTCAGTGTCAGTGTCAGTGTCAGTGTCAGTGTCAGTGTCAGTGTCAGTGTTAGTGTTAGTGTCAGTGTCAGTGTCAGTGTCAGTGTTAGTGTCAGTGTCAGTGTCAGTGTCAGTGTCAGTGTCAGTGTCAGTGTTAGTGTTAGTGTCAGTGTCAGTGTCAGTGTCAGTGTTAGTGTCAGTGTCAGTGTCAGTGTCAGTGTCAGTGTCAGTGTCAGTGTTAGTGTCAGTGTCAGTGTCAGTGTCAGTGTCAGTGTCAGTGTCAGTGTTAGTGTTAGTGTCAGTGTCAGTGTCAGTGTCAGTGTTAGTGTCAGTGTCAGTGTCAGTGTTAGTGTCAGTGTCAGTGTTAGTGTTGGAGTCAGGGTTAGTGTTAGTGTCAGTGTCAGTATCAGTGTCAGTGTTAGTGTCAGTGTTAGTGTTAGTGTCAGTGTCAGTGTTAGTGTTGGAGTCAGGGTTAGTGTTAGTGTCAGTATTGGATCAGAGTGTCTCGGGAGCTCCGGCCCCAGGCGTTTCTGGGACACCAGTGGTGAGTAATTCTGATCTGTTTGAATTAGTTTAGGATTATCTGACTTCTTAACCTGTTTACTGTCACATTCCCCTTTCAGAGCACAGATCTGAACTTAATTGGTTGTGATTCATGAATGCTTTACAGACCTAAGGTTTTAAAATATGAAAGTGTAAAAAAGTTATGGAAGTATAAATTTACTGTTAAGCAAACATTCAAAACTAAACAGTTTTTTTTACACAAAATATATATTTTACTAAATAATTTGGTCTCTAAAATTGATAGAAAATCAAAGCCATATGTCTAATCAAGTTGTGTAAGAAAGGCACAAAGTCTCTTTTCCGGGACTGTTCTCTGCTGGTGTAATGACCTCTCGAACTCAACTTCAGTCTTTAGAACTAAAGCATCTTTTTAGTCAACACTTGACCCATTAATACTAACACTATTATATTTCTATTCTATCTATATTTTTGTATTTATTAAAAGAAAAGCTTGGTACTTTCAGGACTCTGGTTTGATCATCAGCCCTTCTGTTGTGTTTGTTTTTGTGTCTTAGTTGTCAGTTTCTCTCACTCTGTCATCACAACTGCACCTCATTCTAATCAGTGCTCCTTACCACACACACACACACACACACACACACACACACACACACACACACACACACACACACACACACACACACACACACACACACACACACACACACACACACACACACACACACACACACACACACACGCACACACACACCTGTCTCACATTCTGCATTGATTTTCTCAACTACTTACGCTTCTCTCTTTCTTTGCTTCTCTGTCAGTGTCTTGGTTACCATCCGTTTCACTACTGTCCTAAAATATTGTTCTAGTTGTGTAAAGCCTACATGCCTTGTCTGTTTATTTAATCTTGTTTTTTTCCCTCTGATTTGTCTAGTCCCTGTTTCGGCTTGCTCACCCGGTTTTGACCCCTGCCTGCCCCTTGGATTTTGCCTGTCACACCCTTTGTTTGTTGGCTTGACTGCCATTTATATTTGTGTTTTTATCTTTTTATCCCAGCTCTTTTAACAGGTACATGTACTGGTCTATATGAGACTCATCAGCACTCACTTATTGTTGCCCTGTTGTTGGTTTAACTGCTTCTAATGAAATGTGAAGTGAACCTAAGAAACGTGTTTTAAAATGTATGCCACATTATGCACCGTGCAAATAATCAAACATGCGTATAAAAACATTTAAAATTAGTTGTCAAAGATTTTTTGTTTGTTAATCAGTGATTCAGCAAACGATACAGAGGAACAGTTTATCTATTAATGTGTGAGACTTGTCTAATGTTTTTTTAAATATGACTACTTGCTACTTTTGTTCAGATGGTCGACTTTCAGGTGGCGGGTGTGAATGATGATTTAACTTTAGAAATGAACCGTAATTCTTTACCAGAGGTGAGTTACAACTTTGATCTCTTTGAATTATTCTTGCTTTTATTGTAGAATCAAAGTCCAAATTAACTTTTGCTTCACTGCAAAACATTAAGACGTAATATCTTCAATCCTTTTGCTTCTCCAGTAAATGTATCTTGATTTAAGTGTCTGATCTGATTAAGCTAGTTTGGACTACAGTGCGTATGATTTTTCCCCCCCTCATTTCTCTTTTTCTGACTCCTGGTTTCCATTACAGAGTTCTTCACTCTCTAATCACTCTCAGTTGATTCTACTGAAACCGATTTCTCCGTAAGTACATTTAAACTGATGCTCCTTCATCGTGTGCTTGATGTTACTATTATGCTTTAAAGCAGTGAGTCTTTTTCTTCTTTTGCAAGTGTGACCCCCTTTTAAGAGAAAAATGAATGGCTGTGTGTAATAATTTAATTTATGTTGCCTTTAAAAGAGTTATACTGGATCGGTAACATGGATAGGGCTCGACATTAGCGCTTGTCTGCTTGATTTTTTTTTTGAAGGGCAAGTGAAAGAGAATTTTACTTGCCCGACCGGACAAGAAGCCTGATTAAACGGCACTAACAAAAAATAACTTAGGAAGCATCGAAATGCGAGAATGATTCTGATTTTATTACATTCAGTGTAAATGGCTATTGATAATGGATAATGTGTTATTAACAAGGTCGCACCAGTTAAGGCTTGCACAGCCTATCTGTGTGAGAGAGACTCCCGTGAAGAAATCAAAACAAAAGAGTGCAGTTTTTATATTTATGACATATGATTTAGGTAAGCAACATCACACGAGTGCAGTAATCAAACAAAGATCACAGCGGAGCCATAGTGCATCTCACAGCCGTGCTTCATTACTGAATGATTCAGTGTTTTGAATAATCGCTTGACTCAAATATGCAATGACCCATTCATAAACAACTGCCTCTTTTTTGAATAAATGCAGCCGTTTCAACGAATCGCTTGATTGACTCAATGACTCACTCATTAAGACGGTCACTTGCCGCCACCTAGCGGTTTAAAAGTGTGAATATATTCAAAGAGTGAATGTGTTTCACTGAGTGACCAAGTTACACTTTTAGTGTTTAAGTTATTAAAAAAACTGTAATTGGAAAAGTAAATGTGAGACAGCCTGTGCTTGTTACCAAATAAAGAATATTTTTACTTTGGAATTGGCAGTCATATTTGCTTCCCAACTATGGCAAGTACCAAAACCGTGACCCCAAAACTGTGAAACTGAACCATGAGACATTTAAACCTAGTGGGTTATATTTGTGACTTTGTAGATAAGAGAGATTTACATAACCATTAACAAATGCATGAAGATTTAAGCTTAATGATCAGAACACTACATTTAAATAAAAAAACAACATGATCTGCAGAACTGTCATTTAACCTGCAACTATAAAAAACAAATGCTAAATCCAAGACTTTGTGTCTGCTCTATACTGTTAACTGTGTGAAGTGAATTATATAATCAACACTCATTTGTTTTCACTCTCAATGTTTTGTCAGATTCATGGAGACTTTTGAGATTGTAAAGTGGTGGATTTCCAGAGGAAAAAATGACATCATCGATATTATTGATATGAGTGGACGGACGGGCAACATTATAAGACTACTTGAATTAATTGGTTTACATTTGGATAAACGTTTTTCTAATAATTTTAATCTCTTTTTTAAAAAGGATTTTTACCCTGTCGATCAAACTATGTCTTCCAGAATTTCAGACTTTGTTAAACGCTTTAAAATTGATAAATTGGTTGATTTAAAAAAACAGTTTACTTTTGCAGTGATTGAATTTAAAAAAAGAAAATTTGAATTAATTGGACCCTTTACACCAGAAACTGTTGATTCGACAACAAGATATCCTGATGTTATTCACAGTGAATGTAAATGCTTACAAGAAATTAAGGATATTATGAAGCATAGGAGCCAAAATATTAAAGCTATCCACATGCATTCAAAATATAATCCCTGTTTTGGTATAAAACATGGTCGTGTTCCTTGTATGATCATGTTAGTTCGTTGGTATGAAGAAATGTGTAAATTTAATAATAATATAGATATCTTCATTACCTTCCAGGACATTTATGGTGCAACAGGGCCTTTAGGAAAATCATTAAGCAAAGTAAATTTTAAAGAAACTAAAAATAAAAACCTATGTATGTTTAAAGAAAAAATTTGTAAACAATACCCTAAATCAAAATTTAAATGTGTCCTGGGAGACAATGAACAAAATGTTATTAAAAGTTACATCATAACAGAAATGAAAAATTTAATACCAAAAAAAAAATTTGAGTTAAAACTTGAATTTCCCAGAAATGTAATGAAATTAGATGAGTTGAAGAGCTTCAGAAAAGAACAGACCGATAATATAAAGATACAACTAAAAAAACTAAATGTTAGTGTGGAATTTATTGACGTAATTTGTTCACTTCTCAATTCTAAGTGGTGTGAAATAGTTGATAAAGAGTATAGAAAGTTTATAAAGGAGGAGCTCAGTACTCTCTTTAACACCTATTCTGTTAGATTCATTCACGAAAATATAAACAACATTATAAAGACAAAGCCTTTTAATCTGATGAGAGTAATTTATCTTTAAACTAAACTTTACAATTTTAATTTAGAATATAATTAGTGTATGTGTAGCTACTACTTTTTGTTTTTTATTTTTATGTTATAATTTTCTGGATTTTATAATTTAGTCAAACCTTATACACCATGTAACTATCAGTCTGTCTCTGTCCTCTCTTCATTTCTTGTTGTAATGTTGTGTATTATTGTGTGTTTAATTCATTTGAATTAGTAAAGAGATTATTTCTCTGTAATCGTCTCCATAAATCCGTCTGATATTTCCATTATAAGACTGTCAAACTGCTGATTCTCCGTCTCACTGCTGTTGATTCTCTCACAACAAACACAATTTAATAAATATATTCTTCCTTTCCATTGTCTCCTGTTTTCTGTTCTTGCTTCTCTATCAGTCTGAATACAGAGAGATCTTTCAATGACATAATCCAGTCGCATAAACACCAGTGGTGGAATGTAACGAAGTACAAATACTTTGTTACTTTACTTGAGTACATTTTTCACGTATCTACCTCTCTCTTAATTTTATGGCACGATTCCCGACACGTTCGTACGCTAAGTATATCTCCTGTAAGTCACACTTTCGTAAGATTGGTCTGGACCATTCGTAAGTTCTCTCTTAGCGTTGTTTGAGCTCAAGACGCTAGCCGCCGCCACTGTGCAGCAGTCTTTAGAAATCAGCGCAGCGCAGTAAGTCAAACTATGGTATGTTGACAATGTTGTGGCTCAACAATGATTTTATGTTATGGACATTTTAAGACTAATAGTAAAATATGTTCGCAATGGATACAGGCCTATTAATGAAGTTGACTTTATTTGGTATCAGAACTAATATGGTGGTAATTAGGCTATTTCGTAATGTCATTAAAGCGTTTAAATTGGCAATCACATTTGATAATTAAAATCTGGCAAACAATTTGGCTCTAAATGGCTAAGATCTATAAATGGGTAAGCATGGTGGTGTCCAGTAAGCGACCAACTATGGCAGCGATCGTAAGTTATGAATATAACTATGGATCTGTGAGACCGAAGGATGACCGTCACTACGGTCTAATAGGATGATAACCTTCGTTCCGCCTTCTCTCGAGACCTTATGTAAACAAAGTCATGCCCATGACCCCGGAAGCGGAACGTCACGCACTATAAAAGGCGAGTAAACTTCCGGCTCGTTCTCTTACCTTGAACGCCCCAGTGTTCCGAGCGACAAGGATAGTGACGGTCATCCTTCGGTCTCACAGATCCATAGTTATATTCATAACTTACGATCTGTTTCGACCTCACTCAGACCGTCACTACGGTCTAATAGGATGACTCATGTCAACAGGGTCGCGAGGAACTACAAACTCTGAACTATTCAAACCTCGCTGGGCTACAGACATCAAAACTGCAGTGCTGACAGGCGTTGTGCTAGTTATGTCAACTCTGTAAAATTTTGCAAATGTACATGGTGTAGACCATGATGCTGCAGCACAAATCTCCCCCACTGAAACTCCTTTTAGTGCAGCCCAAGAGGTAGCTACACTTCTGGTTGAGTGGGCCCGTATTCCCATAGGAACCGGTAACCCACTTCCTGAATAAGCCTGGGAAATAACCTCAACCAACCAATGTGACAAACGTTGCTTAGAAAGTGGACACCCTAGTCTGGCCCTCCCATAGCAAACAAAAAGCTGAGAATGAGACTTCCTCAAGGTCTGAGTAAAATTAACATAAGTGCGTAATGCCCTTACTGGACAAAGGGTGAGCAAATTCTGCTGATCTGCCTGTGAAGGGGGTTGAAATTGAACTACCTCCAGAGCTTGATTCCTGAACTGAGAATTAAGTACTTTTGGTAAAAAGGCAGGGTTGGGCCAGAGCCCCTGTGCCCCTGTGCCATCTGGCCTCCAACGTAAACAATCCTCACTAATAGATAGCGCACACAATTCTCCTACCCTTTTAGCAGAGCATATAGCCAAGAGAAAAGCTGTCTTGAGAGACCAAGCTTTAAAATCTGCATCTGCCATAGGCTCGTATGGGGGCTTAGTGAGAGAGTCCAGTACAAAAGGCAAATCCCAATTGGGTACCCGCAAAGTGCGATTTGGACATAAGCGACCAGCTCCCTTCAGGAACTGACCTACCAAGGGATGTCGGCCTAATGGTTGGCCATCCACTCCCCGATGAGATGCTGAAATAGATGAAGCATAAACCCTGATTGTACTGGCCGCCTTGCCCTGATCCAGTTGAGCCTGCAGGAATCTAAGGACAAGTGGCACAGAGCAGTTTATTGGATCAACATTCAAGCCTAAACACCAGTCTGAAAAAATTCTCCACTTTATGGAGTAATTAGCCCGAGTAGATGGAGCTCTGGCATTATTCAGTGTCTCGCGTACCGTTTCATCTAGCTGTTGAGGGACGGACTCTGCAGAGGCCATACCCACAATCGTAGTGCCATCGGGTTTGGATGCCAAATCTGCCCGTCTATTTGGGATAGGAGATCTGCCCTTGATGGAAGTTGCCACGGAGGGCCCTGAACCAACTGAACTAGGTCCGGGAACCATGGTCTTCCCGGCCAGCGTGGAGCAACTAGCAGAACTGTGCAATGACCCTCCCTGATCCTCTGGAGGACCTGGGAAATCAGAGGAAAGGGGGGAAAAGCATATAATAAGCCTCTCGGCCACTCTTGTGACAGAGCATCCAGGCCCAAACTGCCCTCTTGTACCGTGAGGGAGTACCATCCCAGGCAATGGGTCGTCTCCCTGGAAGCAAAGAGATCTACATGAGCTGTCCCGTATCGAGTCCAAATTTGGGCTATTACCTCCGCGTGCAACCGCCACTCCCCTGGGAGAGGCCCTGTTCTGGACAAAATGTCGGCTGCTCTGTTTGTCACACCCGGGATGTGGATTGCTCTCAGTGAGGACAGCCGTGGCCATGTCCATGTCAGCAGGTTCGTTGCCACCTGGAGACAGCGTAGTGATTTCGTCCCTCCTTGGTGATTTATGTGGTAAACTGCTGAGGTACTGTCTGTTCTCACTAGCACATGCTTGTGGCGCAAAAATGGTAAGAGCGAGATGAGAGCGAGATGAACAGCCCTCAGTTCGAGCACATTTATGTGTTCTGATGACCAAGGGGGATCCCATTTGCCCCTTACTGATCTGCCTTCCCAAACGGCTCCCCAACCTGTCAGTGATGCGTCTGTTGTTATCACTGATCTTCTGTGAGGAAGATTGCCCAGTGGAGTTCCCCTGCGGAGAAAGTCCTTGTCCCTCCAATGGAGTAAGGCCCCCATGCAGGCCTTTGTCACCAACAGCCTCGTACTTCTGTCCTTTATTGGATGAAGACGAAAAGAATTGAACCACCTCTGTATCGGCCGTGTCCTCAGTAGGCCTAAGGGAATTACCACTGATGCTGCCGCCATCAGTCCTACCAGCTTCTGAACCCTGTGGGCTGTCACAAGCTTCCCCTTCTGGAAGTGACCCAACGCCTTCTCCAGGCTGTCTATTCTCTGGGGAGTGAGACATGCCTCCATTGTTATGGAGTTGAAATGTAGCCCCAGGAATTTCACCTGCTGTTGAGGCTGGAGACTGCTCTTCTTCCAGTTCACCGTGAACCCCAGGGACTGAATGTGAGCTAGTACCTCCTCTGTGTTTCTGATCACCTGCTCTTGAGAGGGAGCACAAATTAACCAATCGTCCAGATATGGCAGGATTTTGATACCGCGCAGCTGAAGGGGAGCTAGGGCGGCTGAGATCACCCGAGTAAAAACTCTCGGTGCCAAAGACAGGCCGAACGGTAGAACCTGGAACTGAAAGGCCTGGCCTTGAAAAGCAAAGCGGAGAAAGGGCCTGTGCTCTGGACAAATTGGAACATGGAAATATGCGTCCTTTAAATCCAGGGACGTGAACCATTCTCCTGCACGTATGGACTGCATTACCATCTTTGTATGAATCATTTTGAATGGAAGAATTTTTAAGTACTGGTTGAGGTGCCTGAGATCTAGAATGGGACGATGACCACCATCTTTTTTTGGAATTATGAAATACGTTGAATAAAACCCAGTTTGCTGTGCGTTGAAGGGCACCTTTGTGATTGCTCCTTTTTGTAAAAGAGCTTGCACCTCTTCCCTTAATACGGGCTCCAATAGTGGGTCCTTGACAATAGTCATTCTGACCCTTGAAAACGAGGGGGGGGGGGGGGGGGCGCCGTCGAAACTGTAGCCGATACCCGTGAGTTATTGTGGATATAACCCACTGGTCTGAGATCACTCTCTCCCAACTGGCCCGTGAAAGTTGAGAGGAACAGTCGACGGCCAGCCCCTGACTCCTATGCAGGTCCGCCATCACGTCCTGCACCCTTTCGTGAACCTCTCTGTTGGGCTCCCCCACGGGACTGAAATCTCCTCTGGGGATAAGTGGCAGGATTTTGTTTTTGGGCACGAAAGCTCTGCCCCTGAACACTAACAAGATTGCCACTCATGTGTCTAGACCAGGCAGGTTGCTGCGGCCTTTGTGTTTCTCGAGCCCTTGGTCTGAAGACTGGAGCTGGTTTATGACAAGCCCGCTGAACAGCTTCTCTCGTTGCAATGGAGCGCTCCGCCTTATCCAGCACCTCCTGAGAATTTGAATTAAAAACGTGCCCGGGAATTACTGGCAAATTCATTAGCTCGCTTCGTATGGTCTCTGGCAAAGAGGTTTGTGCCAGCCATATCTGTCTACGACATAAAACAGCCGAAGACATGGCGTCCCCCACATCACGGGTCAATTGTGAGTGGGCTGCCAGATCAGAATCAACCAGGTTCCTAGAATCCTGGTCATCCGCACTTACTGTTTTCCGTAAGGCTGCTAAGAGGATAGCCAAAGCATTGCCTGTACGAGCTGCACGTGCAGTGGCATTAAAGGATCTTGAGATCAGACGGTCAGTTTTTGCACACTCCTTCTTGGGACAGCGAGGGTTAGCAGATGCATAAGCTGGTCCCAGAGTTGTCCATGATGCTATTTCTTGTTCTACTGGTGGCATGTCCCCCAGTCCAGTTTCTTTTGGGTAATGGGCATTGGCCAACCGCCTGCAGCCTGCATTGAATTGAGGCTTCTGAGATGGTTTCTTCCATGTTGTCCTCAACATTGAGGTATAATCATCTGCCACTGGAATGTAAGATGGAGAATTAGTCTGAGGTATGCCTTCCCAGACACCCCCGACAGGAGCTGGGTCAGGCACAGAAGGCTGCAAACAAAGAATTTTTGCTGCACTAAATACTCTAGCAACCAGAGTATTTGCTGGAAAATCATCCCTCCCTGTTGATTCGCCATCCACTTCGGCAGAATCTGAACGGGGTCCCTCTTCCTGGCTCCCTCCTTCTGCCTGCTGCGCACCATCAACTAGTGAGTGGGGAGCACGAAGAGATAATACATCAGCATCTTCTGTGTCAGTTTCAGGATTACCCTGCTGTGCAGGTGGAGGAACGCCTTCCTGACCAGGAGGTAGTGATGGTGAAAATGAGTGACGGGCTTCAACTCTGTCCATCCTCTGTGCTAAACTTTGAATAGCCGCCAGGATCTGTAGTTGAGTGTCTGTGTTGCCACCCTCCACTGGTGGAGCAGAAGTTGGGGGTTTAGCCACTTCCACCACCTTCTCATGGCTTGATCGGTGTGGTTCATGGCCATCGTGTGAGTGCTTGCGAGGACGCTTATGACTATGCCTGTCCGATGAGCGTTCCCTCTCCCTACCACGCTCAGGTACAGAACTGTGTACTCTATTAGCGCGGTGAAGTCGTTCCCCTCTGGGCAGGTCACAAGCTGCACTGCAGGGATTATCCACATCCTCTCTTAAATGAGCCATCCCCAGGCATGAAGGGCATACCCGATGCCCATCACGAGGGTCCATTGATGATCGGCAATATCGGCAGCAATGAGAGGCCATGCCACACACAATCCCACTGACTGCGCACAGCCGTGAAGGATATATCAAGCCCACTCAAAGCAAAAAAGGTCTGCACTAGTACGCGAACGTATTTAGCAGGCCTATATCAAACCCCAACAGCTGCGAACAGTGATATAGGGCTCCAAAGGTAACAATACTCACCAAATATTTTGTAATGAAGTATATTCACTAGGTTATTGTGGATACTCTGAAAAAAGAAATAACCCATAATATTGAATGGCTAGTATGTTTAGAAACTAGTCTCAGAATATCTGAAAGTAGCCTACAATAAAATAATTCTCAATTCATCAGCACATAGGGTATAGCATGAATTGAGTGCTTGCATAGAATATTGAATGACTAGTTTGTAGAAACCAGCCTCAACATCAATAATCAACTAATCACAATTCAAGCAAGAATAAGTGATTGCACAGATAATACAAAAATAAAACACCACAATTCACAGGGGCACAAGGCACCTGCACCACTTGGGTGATGAATTGAATGGTGAATAAAAATATTAATTTGGTTCCTACCTGTACCGGGTCTCTATAGGCGAGAAAGGTAAAGAGAACGAGCCGGAAGTTTACTCGCCTTTTATAGTGCGTGACGTTCCGCTTCCGGGGTCATGGGCATGACTTTGTTTACATAAGGTCTCGAGAGAAGGCGGAACGAAGGTTATCATCCTATTAGACCGTAGTGACGGTCTGAGTGAGGTCGAAACAGATCCAACGTGTCCTTGTATTGAATCAAAGACGGCGCCGGCCGCGGAGCCGTTTAGTCCATGTCAATTTTTTTATTTGGCAAAACTTAAGCCCTTTTGACATTTTGCCTGACGTGGCTATATTAAAAAAAATCGCCTCCCAAGACAACTCATTATGGAGCATTTTTTACGTTGCTTCCCCACCATATTCTGTATCTAACTCTCTCTCTCTGTTCATTGTACATAGATTGCTTTTTATTGAAAACATTAACCAATGGCAATCAATACCGCATTAAACAGAAGTAACTGCAGCTGCCTGCCAAACAATTCTGATTGTAAAGTACCTTACCATTAATATAAAAGTGTATTACATACATTTTAGAAGTCGTTAAACCCATGTCAAGAAGCGGCACAAGTGGCACAATGGGATAAGAAGGGTGGATGATTAGCGAGGGATACCCGGTTCGTCTACCCGTCACAACATATCGTGTGAACATATTACTGACAATTTCATAATTTAATTAATAGTCTATATTTTACTGATAACTATATGTTAAAATAAATGTTACTGGAATAATTTGAGGAATGTTTCATTTGCATAGAACGTGTTGTCTTTCTTAATGCCGTAATGCACCTTCGAGTGAAGTGGAAAATCGATTCATGAGCAATCGATGCCAACTAATTCAGCACCTTCACTTGGGACAGCGCCTTTGTAACGTCGAACGTAAGAGGCAGCGTGCTAAGAAGCTTCCTAAGGGACACTTCGGGGAACACACTTAGGTACATAAACAACTTTGGTAAGATATATCTTTCTTCTAAGCGCGCTAAGAGTGAGCGTTATCGGGGAACCGGGCCCTGTACTTAAGTAGAATCAATAGTACATACTTTTGACTTTTACTTTGTTACATTTTACATCAGTTATTATACTTTCTACTCTACTACATTTCTACAACGTTCCGTTACATTTTCGTTACATTTTCTGATCAGCTTTCCCCCTGACAAAACGTCTTCCTGACCATTCGTCGCACGTTTGTCTCACCAAGTTTGGTTGCTATAGATATTAGTGATGTCGGGTTCGTGAACAAATCGTTCCCTTTCAGTCGATAACGTCAGACGTAGTCGACGGTTGACTGAATGGGGATCGCGTCAGAGAGCCAATGTTCTTCGAGTACTATTGAACGAGCCAATGTAATTGGCGTGCGTGACTCGCATCACACACTCCGCCCCCGCGCGCGGGTATAAATACGGAAGTGGATGCACGCACTAGTTGCCTTTCGCTTCGGAGCCGATCGTTTGATGTCTCTGAGAGTGCTGTTGTTTACAACGAGCGAGTGTGTCGGTGTTCTTCAGGAAGACTCTCCCAGTGCTGGTGTTCTACAGCGCGAGTGCAGCGGTGATCGCGAGCTTTGAGCTCTCAAATGCTGTTTTAACAGCAACAAATTCTAAATGTTTGTATGTGTTGACGGCTGGTTAGAGGGCGGAAAAGTGAGTGCTTCACTGTTTCAGTTCTCTGTTCAGTGTTGCCGCGGTCATTCCCCTGTGTGCTCCGGCACTGGTGACGGTCCTATTTTCTGAAAGAGCAACACGGGTGCGTTTGCGTCTTTTTCAAGATGTCATTCCACCTGTGCGTTTCTGGATGCGGTCGTTTCCTTTTCCTCTCTGACGGTCACAATTGTTGCATCATGTGTTTGAGCTATGTATTTATATGTATATAAATATGTATACATATATTTATATGTTCGGCATGCTGAGGCAGCTTTTGTGGACGGCTCATGTTCTCATTGCGGGAATATAACTGTTGCGGTGTTGAGATCGAGACTCGCCTTCGTCCGCGAAGCGCGAGTCCCCGTTACCATGCTCCACCACCGGGTGCCGTGTGGGATGGGTGATGGATAGTGATGGATGTCTCGCCCGGTAACCATTCCCTGTGGGCTCCTCACTCCTCCATCACACCGCAGCCGATGGAATTCCTGTTGAGCATGCTGGTCCCTCTGTAATGGACCGATCAGCTGTTTCAATGGGGGTTCCCCCTGAGAATAAGATGTCGATTGCAGCATCGGAGGGTGAGCTGGCCTCTGGAAATGACGACTTGGCTGTGTTATCTCCCTCTGGAAGTGTAACATTGCCCGAGCCAGTTCCAGAAATGTCAGCTATGCTGAAACGGGCCACCGAGGCTGCCGGGCTCGAGTGGAACCTCCACCGTGTCCCGTTCAGTCTCGGTTGGAATCTGGAGTTTGGTATCTCGGGGCGGGCCGCGTTGGTTCTCAGCTCGCCGCCCCAGTGCCTTTCTTTCCCGAAATGCATGGAGAGCTTACCAGGTTGTGGACGGCACCTTTCTCTGCCAGAAACTGCCTGAATAGTTTTTCCCCCTCACTACCCTTGATGGAGGAGCATCCTGCCAGCTCCTCCACCTGCTCGTCGCCGAGGGCGTTCCCCGGCCGCTCCTCCTGCTGGGCCTCCGCAGCAGCCTCCACCCAGGCCTCAGCATGGAGCCGGCCGCAGTAGAGATGCCCAGCCCGCTCCAGGCGCTGCCAAGCCAGGTGGCAAGCGACAGTGAAAGCATTCCGGAGCGGGCCACCCAGGGATGGATGAGATGTTCTTGGAGTTGGCACGATCACGATTGTTTGTGTGTGTGTGTCTGTTCCACCGCTGGCTCCCCCCAAAAAAAAAAAAAAAAAAAAAGCGGAGCAAGCGGTACCCACACTTCAAGAGAGAGCATTTTCAACTGTTCCTGGGTCCCAACAGGGCCAGTCTGGCGGGTGTGACCCTGCATAGCCTTACACCCCTCAGCTCCCCCTTGGTCGCCAGCAGGCAGCTTGGTGCGTTCGAGGACCCGGTCATCCGCCTTCTCACGCGCCCCCTGCTGCTAGTGGAGACACATAAGTGTTGCACAGCACACTAACACCACTCTCTCTACTTTGCTGCCCCACCTCAGGCTCGGCTATTCCGCTCAAGTCAGTGATAATCATCACATTAGGTGTTGCTCCTGAAAATCCAGTGATATTCATTACACCTAGTGTTGAGCAGTGCTCCTGACTTGTGTGCGCTTATCCTATCCTGCTGGCGAAGGATTTGATATAGCCGCTCCTCCAGCCGGTACGAAGGCCAGTTGTAAACTCGTTCTTCGTGCTACTAGGTGGTGGGTCATGACCGTCTTGGCCCAAGATTGGTCTGCAGCTCCGACCTGAAAGACATGTGCTTCAGATCTCTACCTTCCACGCCACAAGCTATCCTGTGTGTTGCGCGTGAGGGTTGAAGTATCAGTACAGAGTCCTTCCCTTCGAGTGCTCCAGAGCCCATTGGGTCTTCAGGTCAACTGGGAGAGAGTAATCTCTCCCACGGGTTGGGTATCTCTTTTACAGTTTTTGGAGTGGTCTCGGTTCAACACGTCTCTCCAATGAGAGTGTGTTCAGCTGTTGCTTATTGAAGTGAGAAAGGGTCTCTCTGATAGGAACTTTCAGAGGCTCCTGGGGCATATGGGAGATGCAGCCACTTGGCTTCCTCTATATGAAGACCGCTTCAGCACTAGCTTTTCGATCGAGTCCCGAGGTGACCGTGGCAGAGCAGCTCAACCTGTGTGACTGTCATCCCGGTCTCCTGCCAAACCCTCAGCAACTGAGGGGCCATGTACAAAGGGCGTGTTTTAACGGTGGCCTGGGCGACCCTCAACTACACGGGCATTCGTGCCTCGAGTTGTTAGACATTGCGACCGTTGCGCAAGCTTCCCTTGCATGTCACAACTCACCCATCACCTCCTCCTTGGAGTCAGAAGCTTCTGAGGACGCTTTGTTTCACTTTTCCCGCTGTACTCAATCGTGCCGCAGACGAGCCTCACGACAGTTACAGCCAGGGTGAGTGTTGACTCCATCCCCTGGGGTCCAGCTGGGTCATGACCACTCCGGGGCCGCTCAGTTGCCTCTCCGGGTTCGTCTCCCTGCCAGTTGTTTCTGTTCGAGTGGACAACCCTTGGACAGACACTGGCTCTCAGCTGCCCCGGGGGCCCGCAGAAATGCGTTTCCCCAGGGAGCCTCCTTAAAGCGATTACGACTCATGGTCGCTTGGCGCCTGCTACAAGTCAGTGAATTCATCACACTTCATGTTGAGCAGAAATGGTCCTGAAAATCAGTGAAGTTCCTCGCACTCAGGTGTTGAGCAGCAATGCTCCTGTAGCTCAGTGAATTCATCTCACTCAGGTGTTGAGCAGCAGTGCTCCTGAAGCTCAGTGAATTCTTTCACACCCAGTGTTGAGCAGAAATGCTCCTGTAGCTCAGTGAGGTTCTTCGCACTCAAGTGTTGAGCAGAAATGCTCCTGTAACTCAGTGAATTTATCACACTCAAGTGTTGAGCAGAAATGCTCCTGTAACTCAGTGAATTTATCACACGCAAGTGTTAAGCAGAAATGCTCCTGAAGTTCAGTGAATTTATCACACGCAAGTGTTGAGCAGAAATGCTCCTGAAGTTCAGTGAATTTATCACACTCAAGTGTTGAGCAGAAATGCTCCTGAAGCTCAGTGATCTTCACATGTTGTGTTGAGCAGTGCTCCTGTCTTTTTCTGCCCGTCGCTTGCACCTATGGTGCCAAGTCAGGAGGGAGCAGGTCTTCATAGTTGCCCCTTATTGGCACAACCAGACCTGGTTCCCATCGACAGCCTTCCTGACTTCCCCTGAACAGGGACGGGTCATGATGGCACCCGTGTTCTACCCCGGGAGATTCCAGGCGGGATTACGTCTGAACGCGGAGGTTCAGGTGGCTATCAAAGGGACATGTGATAATTACCATCACTTCTGCGAGCACCCCCTAGAAATGGGTAGCGTGCTTACGCCTTTAGAAGTGGAACCTAGTCGTTGAGTGCTTCTTCTCTCCAGAGGAGATCCTGAAAGCTTTCGATCATTCAGTGCTCTCTTTCCTGCAAGATGGGTTGGAGTAGGCTGTTTTCCTTCACCCTCAAAATGATGTTGCCTCTGTGTTAAACGACGCTCGTCATGATGCAGAAGCATGGAGAAGCACGTCTTGATCGTCAGGTTCCTGAGGAACAAGGTAATGTAAATCCTTGCGTCCCTCTTTATCCTCTTGGGCCTTATCTCTGGTGCAACTGCACTGCAGAGACCGCCCCTGAGCCACTGCAGGCAGTGAGTTAAAAATTCTGTTATATCAGTTCTCCTGCTCGCATGGTCTCTACTAGAGGGTAGGGACTTGCTCGCTTTCGGTCAACGTATTGTGCCTGGAGTTCGGGCCGGCTAACTCTCACAAGCTGAGACACCGGCTTAGATTGTGCCCAAGGTTCCTACCTCTCCCGTAATAGGAGCAGGTGGTGAGCCTGCAAGCGCTGCCCCGGAGGAGGCAGATCCAGCCCTGGCTTTTCTGTCCGTTCGCTCATAGCGGTTAGACGGGTACAGAACGCAAGCCATAGACCTCAGACCAGCTCTTATCTGTTAGGAATTCAGCAGAGAGGGAAGGCTGTTTCCAAGCAAAGTTGGCCACTTAGTGCCTACTTTCATTTCGGTAAAAAATTCCAAGATGCAACATGTCCATTTAGGTGTTGAGCTCCTCTATGATGAGTGTAAAGTGCTCCGCCTGGGCGTTGACGATATGCTTTGCTAAACAGATTCTAGAGTTGGGGGCTGGACGACACCTAGTTGAACCGCTGCTTCCCATGGGCTCCCTTCTCATGAAGCCAGTTTCACCGTGAGCCCGGTTCAAGTGTCGGCTTGCTGCGCCATTACCCTCCTATGGACTGGATACGTGCGCCTTTCTACTTCAGTTGAGTTCCCTTAAATCTGAACCCTGTTGAGTTCCTCCACACCCCTCCGACGTCGGACGTGCGGAACGTCTGGTGTTAGGCCTACCACTTGTAAGCAGTGTGGAACCTGTGTTAGGCTGGGCCCATATGTTGCGGTCCCTACGGCGACCCCATATGTGTATTCCTCCACGATACAGCTCTCTACGGCGAGCCCGTGTCTTCCCTCGGCAGAGTCTCTCTGCCGTCACTGTCGGTGAGTCTCCCCCCGTCTTAGGCTGGAGCCACCCCAGTGACATTCCATATGTCATACTGCCCGGTCATCCGCCCAGTTCATATGTGTATTCTCCACATTACCTCCCTTCGGGTAGGATGTGGCTTCCGCAGCGTCCCTTCCTTCCAATGTACGGGGAACGCTTTCCCAGTGGTCCTGTAGGAACAGCAGTGACTTCCCTGGCCTAAGACCTGTCCTTCCCCGCCTTAAAATTGCGGGGGCATCAGGAGGCTTTTGTCTAGGCACTGGAAGGTGGCAGCTTTAGTGGCGTTTTCAAAGGTTATCCCCATTCAGTCGACCGTCGACTACGTCTGACGTTATCGACTGAAAGGGAACGTCCTAGTTGCGTATGCAACCCCCGTTCCCTGAAGGAGGGAACGGAGAACGTAGTCCCCTTGCCACTACCGCTGGACCACCGCTGACTCCGGGTTACGCTCGGCTCCTCAGCGAAAAAGCAACTAGTGCATGGATCCACTTCCGTATTTATACCCGCGCCGCGGGGGCGGAGTGTGTGATGCGAGTCACGCACGCCAATTACATTGGCTCGTTCAATAGTACTCGAAGAACATTGGCTCTCCGACGCGATCCCCATTCAGTCAACCGTCGACTACGTCCTCCGTTCCCTCCTTCAAGGAACGGGGGTTGCATACGCAACCAGGACGTTCTTTTGAACCGTTTCTTTTTAGTGAACCGGTTGAACCAGTACACTAAATTGGATTGAATCGTTTGAAACAGTTCGCGTTTTGCGTCAGCGCTGATCAAGTTACTAAAGTTACTCACTTTCAGACATGCCTGACAGTCCCTCTGACTCGAAATAAACCAATATCCCGAAGTATATTTTACCCCAGTAAATCCAACAGTTCACTGAACTGAGACTTGTTGTGCTGAGACATAGATATTTACACTAGATGTCGCCTTGGGATTCTGAGGATGCGTCAAAACCGCCGCCATCTTGGAACAGGGGTCTTGTCATAGGAAGTTGCTAGGAAACGCTAAATTCATGGATGATGCCGGACTTTTGTGCTGCGTATGGATGTTCACACGAACGAAATCTAAAAACCAGACAGCAAGGGTTTACATTTCACAAGAATGTGAATTTTTTGATAAATAAATAAATAAAGTATTTTTCATGATAAATACGTCTGACTGTTGGAACGAACCAAAACAACTAGAAAATCACATTCATGACGATTTATGGTGATTTTATTTCCGTTAGACCTTTTCCTACATTGACGCTGGTGCATTAAAGAGGAGGGGCTCCCCTGTTCCATGATGGCGGCTCTATTGACGCATTTGTTCCAATGAACTGCCGTAGCAAAGGCAACATCTAGGTAGAGTTGCACCAGCCGTTCGTAAGTTCTTTCTTAAATTGGAACGTAAAGTCCACACTAGAGGCTTAGTAACTACTAGCTAGTTTGTAACTAACTCAGTACTATTTTCCGTTGCACCATTTGTTCGTAAGGTAGAACGTAGCTAGTAGGTCGTAAGCTCTCCGTAAAGTAATGCGTAATCGCATAGTATGACGTTTAGCCTCGATGAACCAATAGCAGCCTTCAAATACGTGAGCAGAAGTTGTGTTGAATTGCTGTAAATTTCAGTTTATCCTTAATTCTAATTTCTTTTCCCTGTTACTAACGGTAAAAATAAGTTTACATTAAATACGATCTTGATCATGAATAACATAAGTGTTTTTATATGTAAATAACATTCAGAAACTTTATTTGAAATTAAATCAATAAGGATCAATAAATAAATATTGATACAAAAAACATAAGATATTACGTTTATTGATTATGACTGATATTTGACATGCACAACACGGACCGATGCACACAGGCGCTGTTTACGGATTGGAGTTAAAGAGCCGCTAACAAAGTTATCTTTTCACATAATGTTCTCTCTCTAAAAATGTAAGCGAGTGTAAATGTCAGCATTATCATGTCTAAAGAATTGAAGTCTGTCAGGTAAAAGAAGAGCTTATTGTTGCAGTTCAGTCTGTCTGATATTTTATTCCCACCGTTACTCCTGATCGGAGGCTGCCATAAATATTTAGTTGGAACGTAGAGTTACGTTTAAATTAAGTTTAATGGTGCAACGCAAAAATATTTAGTAGTTCGTAAGTTGTAACTTAGTGTCCATTTACGTCAAAACTAGGCTAAGTTGTAACTTACGCACAGCTGGTGCAACCGGCCCCTAGTGTATCTATGGTGCTGAGAGAAGTGATGAGCACGAGCAGCTGATACTGAGCCTGCGCGCACAGCAGTTCTCGGATCACCAGTACAGAACCGAGAACTGTTTATTTCGGACGTGTTCGACATAGAACCAGATGAGCTGATGAGCTGAGCATGTTATCCAAGTACTTTTACTTTTAATACTTAAAGTACATTTAAAATCAGGTACTTTTTACTTAAGTAGCCTAGGGTCATCATTGTGGTACTTTTACTTTTACTAAAGTAAATTTGTCACTGGTTATTTGTACTTTTACTTAAGTACTGAGATTCAGTACTTCCTCCACCACTGATAAACACTCAATTCAATTCACTTTTATTTGTATAGCGATTTTTACAACATCATTTCAAAGCAGCTTTACAGAAAATGCCTCTAATTTAGAGAGATCTGTAATCAGAGACTGGGATGAATATAGTATCAAAATGATTAACACGTGCAAGCACAATTATCCACGAACTTGATAAATATTGCAGGTAGGTATTACTATCCAAAACCAAATGCCTTTCAACTTGCGTGTGCAAAATTCAAAATGAATGAATGTGTAGCAATTTGTACAAATAGAGACATTTTTGTAAAAAGGAAAATGCCATTAACGTGAAACTTTGCACGTCGCGTTCAAATAGGCTCTTGTCTGTAGGCTATATTTTCCTCCCATAGAGCCTATTATAAAGAAAAAGCTTAACGTCAATGAAGTACGGTGATATTACAACTCAGTAGCCTACACCTTCCTGAACATGCAACGTGCTATTCCACATTTCATATTGGTTTTCTATTGGTATTGTTCATAATCTGATTTAATCTGTTTGCCTCTACAAAGTATGCTTTATTAATAAGGTATTTATACCATATTTTGTACTAAATTGGTGCTTCAATATCACTCACATTCAGTGTCTTAAAGCAGCACTATGCAGTTTTTTTAGCTTAACTGAACAGCTTCGGAGTTATTGGAATGGTTATATGACTCTTTTCGGGTTGAATGATGGTCGTCTCACCCCCCCGGTGCCTGTGAGCGGAAAAACCGCACTTGCAACTTTGGGCCGGCGGCCTCAGCGTCAGGAAGTATCGCGTGATTTCAGCTCTCGCGATGTAACGAATTGCTTTACGGCACTGCACACATTACACGCATACACGCCCCATCCAGGATCCGGCTAGCTATAAGAACAACTATCGTCATGGCTAATCCGGCATATAAGAAGCAGAAAGCTAGGAAAGCATTGTCGGAGGAACAGAGAAAGAAGAAACGGCAGACTGACCGAGCGAGGGGTCAGACACGAGTAAACATCGGCCCTGCGTTTCCAGAATGGTGAAAAAAACGTAGAAAGTGCGGCCGGAAGAGTCTAGAAAAAGGAAAGGAGAATCTGAGCGTGAGGAACCGGACAAGAGTCCCACTCGCTCAGGCTTTCACTGTTAAAGTTGATTCCTGCTATTATCATGAGAACAGTTGTCAATATCTCACATAATTATCAGGACATAAATAAGCCTACACGTTGTAAATAGTGTAAATGAGCGCAATTTGCAAACTCATGCAATAATGATTATTGCAACTAAATTGCAATAATCATGTCTAACAACATCATAATAACGGGCATTGTTATGAAATAATGCGATGTACATGATGTAACTTTATTGATGTCATCTGGCATTTAGGCTCAGGTAAGCCTAATGCAGTAGGCTACTTTATTATTATAAAGTGGAGAGGCCGTGAGTGCAGATCATAGACTGTCACGCTCTGCGTGAGTTACGACAGTAACGTTAAATACAAGTACTCTACAGCGACTCTAGGGGTCGCTGTTTGACAAAAACGGAAATCCTGCATAGTGCCGCTTTAAATGGGGAAGAACGCTGGATTACGGTGCCGTTGTCTGTTTTAGCAGCTACTGCCATCTAGTGGTAGCAGGTTTTCTCAGACAGTGTGTGTGGATCGTGCAAAGCTAAACCAGCGAAATGAAAGTCTCAAAATCCAAATAAATCAAATAGGATCGACTCAGATCTTACTTGTTGCATGCACAAATTCTGAGCTACATTAATACAAAATTGAGGTTTTGTATTAACAACTATGTCTCTATTTACAAAATGCTGCACATTCATGTGATTCTGGATTTTGCACACACAAGTTGTATTGAATTAGTTTAAATGTAGTGACGCACATTTGTGAATTTGTCAAATAGATGGGTAGTTGTGCACACATTAATAATTAGCACCAGGCCTATTCATTTGTAGTTGTTTGTGTGTGGGTTGTGAAATGCTTAAAAACAGCAAAAAGAAAGTCTCAAAATCCAAATGAATCAAATGAGATCGACTCAGAAAAGACGTCAATGAATGCACGCGCGTCACCTGATCCACACATGCACATCTTCTTTGTTGCATGCGCAAATTATGATACACTAATACAAAAGAAAACATTTGTATTCATAAAAAAGGGGTTTATTTGTACAAATTGCTACACATTTATTCAATTTTGAATTTTGCACACGCAAGTTGAAAGGCATTTGGTTGTGGGTAGAAAAACATACATGCAACATTTATCAATAATAACATTAATAACATTTAAGTTCATGGATAATTGTGCTTGCATGAGGTAATCATACTATATTCATCCCATACTTCGGTAAGTCGATCTAATATTTAATGTAGATTGATGTGCTGATGAGACAAAACTGCCAAATGTGTTTTGAGAACAATGTCTTTGTAAGATTTTCAGTTTTGCTCAAAGCAAGTTTTTCAGTAACTGTGGAATACAGTAAAAATATGATATTTGGGGTAAAAAGTGCCCTTGTTGGGGCTAACAGGTTTTATACTGTAATAAAAATATATTGCTTTTGCCAAATTAATTGAATAAAAAGCTCTGCTTGAGAAATAAAGACCTCTCAATACATTTATATGATTTAATCAAAACAAAAATGCCTTGCCCCAACAAACTGTTTTTGCATCAGTGTTTAATAAAATGAAAGGTATTAATTCTGTAATCATACACAATGGGAGTGGTTAAAAGCTAATTTTTACTATATCCACTTTTGTAAACTGTTCTACCAGACAATAGATTAATACGCCATTATAAAAGTGTTTTCCCTGTTCTAGTGGAAGAACACTGAATGCTAAAGTCTTCTCTGCTCTTGTTAGCCCTGTGAAGTCAGTGCTGTAATTACAGTCATTAGTGTGTGTATTGATCTGGTTTCTCTCTGAATGTTTTGTCAGTTTGAGGGAGTTGTGGATGGACAAGGAGCCGTTGATCTACAGAGATGGACATGACAACATCAAGATTATTGATTTGAGTGACAGGGAAAAACATGTAAAAATAATTGTTACTAACTTAATGTCTAATTTTTTCGATTATCTGCTTCTTATATATTCATTTTTTTCTGAAAATCAAGAAATGTCTGGTAAGGTTTTAGGGGTCATAAAGAATTTTAATATCGATAAAAATAAATTTCTCAATCAGTGTGGTTTTGCTGTGATTGAATTTAAAGACGGATCGCTTGAATTAATCGGACCCTTTAATACAGTTAAGCAACGTTTTGCTACGGTTTCCGGGTTGAACGACATGTTTCCTGGAAAGGTTTGAGATGCGTTTTCTTTTGTTTGGTGGGTGTGTCAAAAATGTCAGCCCAATCAGCAGAATCAGGGTATCTTCCGTCCATTTCATTTCCAATTTGAAATGAAATAAGGAAAAACGAGAAAACGCGCCTTTATTTGTTTTTTCGTTTTTTATAAAAAACGAAAAAACGAGATTTCGGCTTGATTTTTCGTTTTTTGGTTAACGGGTCAAAAACGGATAAATGACTTCAAAATCCGTTTTGCACATGTGGGCGGTCATGATACGCCCCTTTCACCCGATTGGTCAAGCAAATCTGAGCCTGTGACGTCATCAGTCATTCCCCAAGTCTTTTCAACAAAATAATGGCTCTGCGTACAGCTTCTTAAACTGTAGGCTACAGGGCTGTGCAACTTAACGCACAGCTAAATAAAACCGTCTGGGTGCAGATTAATATTTAATATTTCTGAAATAAATATTTCTGTGAAACGCGTTAAGATGCACAGCCCTGTATCATGACCGCCCACATGTGCAAAACGGATTTTGAAGTAATTTATCCTTTTTTGACCCGTTAACCAAAAAACTAAAAATCAAGCCGAAATCTCGTTTTTTCGTTTTTTATAAAAAACGAAAAAACGAATAATGGCACGTTTTCTCGTTTTTTCTTATTTCATTTCAAATTGGAAATGAAATGGACGGAAGATACCCTGATTCAGCAGCAACATGTGTATAAACCACAAGGTATTAAAGAGAATCAGGGTATCTTCCGTTTTTTTCTCTTTTAATTTCTCTTTTGTCTGATTCCTGGTGTGTATTATAGAGTTCTTCACCTGAAGACTCTTCCGTCATATCGAGCTCTGAGGAGATTTCTCAGTAAGTATTTACATAATACTAACTCATAATACTAAATAATACTAATAAATAAAACTTGTAAAACTCTGATAGGATATTACAAATCCTTAAAACTGATTTCTTCTGAATCATGTTTTATTTTCTTTCTTATTTATATAATATGATTTAGATTCAGTTAAAATTTAAATATAATGCTCTTGCGTTATCCTGAAGATTATTAAAAACATTAGAATTGAAAGAAAGAGTGAATGATTAACAGTGTGTATTAAAATGTAAATCTTTCCATGGAGATGAAAAAAATGACCTTTTATTCCTTTACTTTTTCCAGAAAATACTCCAAAGATCCTCCTGATTTTCCAAAATACCAACTAATTATAACCAATGGGTAAGTTAACATATAGATATATTTTGTAAGTGTTTAAAAGTATGTAAAACTGTGTTTTTTACGGGCAAATATTTTTTACATTTGTTCTTCTACCTAAATTCCATAAACAGGTCAGATGATAAAGTCTTAGACCCAAATGACTCTGGTTTAACACTATTTATTATAATAAAGTAATATATCATATCAAAGTGGAAGGAAAATAAGAGCATGATTAAGTGAAACATTTACATAAAGATTCTGCTATTTGTTTTATTGTTCATCATTTTGTTCTTCTTTTTTTAAATAGAGCTATTTCCAGAACTGAATCGTGGGAGAAGATGAATGATGGAGATTTTATTATTAAAATGATTCATTCATACATCATTTATAGAGACTTCTGTAACAGAAGAAAATCCTTGAAATATTTATATCAAATTCAAAATATTATGAAGAACTACAAATATTTTTATCTAGAAGCAAAATATAACAACATTTTTAATGAATGTTTCAATAATCTTGATGAAAAAGCAAAAGAAGCAAAGAAATCAAAGAAACAATTTGCTTTTGTATTTTTCAGAAAAAAAGATGGATCATTGGACAAGAGTAGAACAGAAGTGCATTACCTCTTAAAAGGAGAGCACACTGAAGATAAAATATTTCAACTACTACTAAACATTTATCATGAAAGTAACTGTGATTATTCAGAAATGTATATCTACTCCACAGACAGCCCATGTTTAGCAAGACACAACCATGTGCCCTGCATGATCCAGGCTTTCTTTATAGCAAACATGTTACATGAGAAGCATGGCATAAAAACAATTATTGGATATCTTAAACCCTATGGCCTGAGTGGCTCGTGTGAGAAAAACGTGCCTTCTTATTCTATTAAAGATTCTAGTTGTACTTCTGGAACCCAAACAATCAGAAGCAAAGATATAATAATTAGAACTTCATCCCAAAATACAAACAATGATAGAGAAGATGACAAGGAATTATTAATCGCAGTTTACAGACAAATTATTCCAGAAGTTCAAAATCAAAAGTTTTTAATGGAAGGTACTGAATCCAAACCAGAACACAAACTTAAGCAATTTTATTAAAAAATATCAAATTCTGAAATTAAGAAACAACTTAATAAAATTGTACAAAATTTGTTCAAAACTCAAAAATCAGATTTATCCAAAACTTCTACTGGTTTTCGTAAATATGGTTTAGAAATGTTTGAGAAATGTACCGAAGAAATATCTGATCTTTTAATTGATGATTATGCAAATATTATTGAAGAAATCTGCAGTTATCTGAAAGAGGTTTTCTTTCGTTGGTGGGATAAAACAGTGGACGATGGATTCAGCCGGAGCTTGAAAGAGAAACTCGTTGGCAAACTTCTGAAAAATTCTCTGCATCTTTTTCTTTTGGAAATAAAAAAACGTCTCAGGTTACTATTGTAACCATAGTTCCCTGAGAACAGGGAACGAGACGATGCGTCGATCGACGCCATGGGAACGCCCCCAGCGTGACTGCGTCTGAAGCATCTATGTCAACTAGTCCAATGGAAAGAATGAGCGTCACGGGCGGGTGACGTCATGACCAGGAAATGATAAAAGCACATCCGGTGCAAACCGGCATTAGCTTCGAAAATTGCCGAAGCAAGCCGATCACAGGGATGCAGGAAGTATGGCAGGGTGACGCATCGTCTCGTTCCCTGTTCTCAGGGAACTATGGTTACAATAGTAACCTCAGACGTTCCCTTACGAAGGGAACTCAACGATGCGTCGATCGACGCCATGGGAACGAGAATACCCAAAGCGCCAGAATTCCAAGTACCTGAGTGTTAGTCTGTTGTAACTAAGCACTAAGCACCTGAGAACCTGGGGCAGCATCCAGGTCCAGGCAGTAAAACCTAATGAATGTGAGCGGTGAGGACCAGCCTGCCGCATCACACACGTCTTGAAGAGAAACTCCAAGTAATAAGGCTTTAGAGGCCGCCATACACCTCGTAGAGTGAGCTCTGACCGCCAAAGGACACGGCTGGTCAGAGTACTCGTATGCAAGTGAAATAGCCTCAACTATCCACTTACTAACCGTCTGTTTAGAAGCAGGAAGACCCTTCTCAGGTGATCCAAGCAAATAAATAACTGGTCGGACTTCCTTATTGAAGATGTCCGATAAACATAAGTATCCAGTGCTCGCACTGGACACAAGAGGTTCAGCCTTTCCTGGTCCGCAGTGTGCCACGAAGGAAACGTGAAATCAGGGGGTATCAACCCAACGATGTACCCCCCACAGGGCGTGGTAAGCCGCAATGGCCGCCACGTAGACCTAAAGCGTGGAAGGACATAGACCTGACGTAAAGCGCTCCTGCAGGAACTCGAGTACTGTGTTCACAGAACAGTTAACCGGATCCCACTGATGTCGGTGACACCATACAGAAAAAACTTTCCATTTAAGCGCATATAGTTTCCTAGTAGCTGGAGCTCTGGAGCTTAGAATGGTCTCAACAACCTCAGTTGAGAGACCACTCTCTATGAGTTGGGCCCCCTCAGAGGCCAAACCCACAGGTTCCAAATCTCCAAATATTGTGCCCCCGGCCTGAGACAGAAGGTCTCTCCTGATCGGGATTTCTCCAAGGGGGCTGGGTGAGTAAGGGAGAACCAAAGTGGACAGTGCGTCGTATGCTGAGACACAAACAGATCCACCTCTGCTTGGCCGTAAAACTCCCAAATAATCCCCTGGCCTCAGCTCCTGCCTCGACAGGATGTCTGCTCCAATATTTTGGTCCCCAAGAATATACACTGCCCTCAGGGAGAGTACCTTACCCAGAGACCACAGGAGGATCCTCAGACCCCCTGACGGTTCAGATAAGAGACCACCGATGTGTTGTCTGTACGGACGAGCACATGATGACCCCTCAGGTCTGGGAGGAATTGCTTCAACGCATTGAAGACAGCCATCATCTCCAGGCAATTTATGTGCCACGAGAGATGATGACTCTTCCACAGACCCTGAACCGAGCGGCCTTCCATTACCGCTCCCCAGCCGGTGAGGGAAGCATCTGTCGAGATAGTAACTCGATGGCAAAGAGCTCCAAACACCGGACCCTGGGTTAAGAACCAGTGCTTCCTCCATATAACTAAGGCACGAAAGCAACGCCGCGTGACCTTGATCATACGAAGTGGGTTTCCCCTCGGGGAGAACCCTCTGGTCCTGAGCCACCACTGTAAAGGCCTCATGTACAGCAGGCCAAAAGGTATCCCGTTGGACGCTGCTGCCAAAAGACCCAACAGTCTCCCGAACTGTTTTACAGTGTGTGACTGGCCTAGCTTCAGCTCTTTTGTGGCTGACAGGATAGCAGCTACACGAACGGGCGATAGGGTGGCCCGCATCGTCACTGAATCCCATACCACACCAAGGAAAGTGGTTCTCTGTACTGGATAAAGCACACTCTTCTTGGTATTGAGCCTCAACCCCAACATCTGCATATGAGCGAGAACGACACCTCGGTGCCGAACCGCCAACTGCTCTGATTCCGCTAGAATCAGCCAGTCGTCGATGTAGTTCAGAATACGTATGCCCTGCAGCCTGAGCGGGGCTAGAGCTGCATCTACGCATTTCGTGAACGTGCGGGGTGATAGAGCTAGACCGAAAGGAAGTACCCAATACTGGTATTCTTTGCCCCCGAAAGAAAACCTAGGAACCTCCTGTGCTGAGGGAGGATGGAGACATGGAAGTAAGCGTCCTTCAGATCTATCGTGACAAACCAGTCCTCGGATCTGATTTGAGTCACGATCTGTTTGAGTGTCAGCATCTAGAACTTGAGTTCCTGTACTGAACGATTTAACAGACGAAGATCTAAAAAGGGACGCAACTCTCCATCCTTTTTTGGAACAATGAAATAACGGCTGTAAAAACCCGACCTCGGTCGGGTGAGTACACCTGTTCTATAGCTTCTTTCGCTAACAGGGCCTTTACCTCTTGCTCCATTACCAGAGCCTGCTCGGGATGCACCACTGTGGGCAACACCCCGATGTAACGAGGAGGACGTGAACCAAACAGGATTCTGTATCCTTTCTCTACAATCTGCAGGACCCAACGAGAAATATTCGGCAGAAGCTTCCACGCTGCCAGAAAATTTACTAAGGGAACCAGCCTCTCGAGGCTGGTCTCTGGTGTTAATGAGACAGCCAGTCCCGGAGCCTGAAACATAATGGCAGGAACTACCTGAACTGGCTGCTCTAAAACCCCCCTCAGAGGGCGCGAAACCGATGCAGTGCCGCAGCATAGCATCAGCGACTCGCTGTAGACCGCTGCGCCCCGAAGAACCAAGGGTGACGGGGTTGGCAGAACGGTCCCGTGAGGACCCCGAAGTGGAACGGGCACCGTATTCTGAGGTGTACACCGCTCCACTTCGGTCGGGGCTGTCTTCACAGGTCTGACGCCAGTGACGTCAGGACCTCTTTTTTTATTTTATTTTTTTATTTTTTTTGAGCCGAAGTCTTCTTCGCCTGAAGAACGGTCCTCAGATCCTGCTTCGACTTAGAAGACTTCGACTGAGAGTGTTGCGCCTGTTTCCATTGTTTATATGGAGGTGCACGAGACGAAACACTCTCTTTCTGTTGCACATGATATGATGAGCTCGACGGCTGGGGCTGCTCACGCCCAGCAGCCCCAGGGGGCTGGACACGGCGAGGGATAAACTTTTTAAAAGCGTCAGCTTGCTTCTTAGACTCCTGAAATCGCTAGACGACCGCGTGGACTGCGTCGCCAAAGAGACCAGAAGGTTCAAGCGGAGCATCTAATAAAAAAGCTCGATCTTTTTCTCTCTGACAGATTTAACCATAAGTGTCTCTCAGTAGCTACCAAGGCTGCCATAGACCGCCCAATTGCTCTGGCGGTCTCCTTAGTAGCCCTGAGAGAAAGATCGGTAGCACGACGAAGTTCTCGAATATCGTCATGAGTAATTCCCTCACTACTATCCAGATCCCCCAGCAGGTCAGCTTGATACGCCTGTAGCACTGCCATTGTATGCAGACATGCTCCAGCTTGACCTGCTGCCGTATAAGCTTTGCCCACTAAAACCGAGGTGGCTTTAAGCGGTCTAGTGGGCAAAGCCGAGGCTTTCAGGGACGATGCGGGACCAGGCGAAAGATAGCTGGCTAAATTCTGTTCCGCCTGGGGCATCGCCTCATAACCATACTCTTTTAGCCCTCTTATTCTCGAATAAGTGTTAACTTGAGGGCTAAAAAGTCGTGAAGAGTAAGGTTTATTCCACGATTTCGATATTTCATTGTGAAGATCGGGAAAAAAGGGAAGCTCTCGTGGTGGAGATAATGTAGTGGATGATAAAAAGCGCTCATCTAATTTACTTTTAGGACGAGCGCCTTTATTCTCAGATGGCCATACAATATTTAATTTTTCTACAGCCCGTGACATAACATCCACCAGCTCATCATATGCTGGGGAAATAAATTGTGAATCTTTTTCCCCCCTGTGTGTGCTTTCACTCTCCATACTCATAACATCGACCTCCTCGGAGGAAGAGCATTGAAATAATGGAGGGCTCTCTCCCTGGGCGGAAGAAACCGCAGAGCGTGCTTCCGACACCGGGGGGAGAGCGCTGGATCTTCCGGGTAAGGAAGGAGAAAAGGCCAAGAGACCCGTCTCCAACCCCTCCGAAAGATCCTTCCGCGATCCCCAGGAATGCATTCTCCGCGCCGCCTCGGCAGACGCGGGTCCTGATCCCTGAGGATCGCGAGCCTGCCCACTCTTTACATCAAAGAGTGACAGGCGAGAGCGGAGCATGCGGAGCGGTAGCATTTCACAGTGTTGACACTCAGCCTCCTCGAAGGCTGAGACCGCATGCTCCACTCCCAAACAAATGACACAAAGCTCGTGTGTGTCCCCACCCGTTAAATAACGCGGGCAGGGAGGAACACACTGCTTGTACACTTGTTTCGCCATAACGTTTCCGAATAAATTGCAACAGACAACAATAAATAGACAGAGACAGTATAACACAGATCGCTTGCTGAGGCAACAGAAGCTAATGCCGGTTTGCACCGGATGTGCTTTTATCATTTCCTGGTCATGACGTCACCCGTCCGTGACGCTCATTCTTTCCATTGGACTAGTTGACATAGATGCTTCAGACGCAGTCACGCTGGGGGCGTTCCCATGGCGTCGATCGACGCATCGTTGAGTTCCCTTCGTAAGGGAACTAGAAAAAAACTGGGAAGAATTTTTTTTTAAATTGGTTATATGGTCGAAAATGAGGATGTGTGTAATGTAAACATTTAAATAAACATTTAAATTTGGCTCTATTTTTGTCATTTTGCAGTATTCCTTTTATTTACTGTATGATGGCTCTTTTGGGAGAATAAGTGTTCATGTTTTAAACATAATTTTGTCGTTCAGTTTTATTTTCTCAGCTTGTTCTGACAATTGCTATTGGTCACCCGCCATCAGCCAATCAGTGTTGCCATGGATTTATTTTTATTTTCCTGCATGATTAGATAAGATTTACAGCTCAGCTGAGCTTGGCTCAATAAAGCCTGTAATAAACGTCTACGGTTACGTATGTAACCCTCGTTCCCTGAGTAGGGAACGGAGACGTTACGTCGGATGACGACGAATGGGGTTTCGCTTAGAAAGCCTATCAACTTCGAGTATTACAAAACGAGCCAATGGCAAAGAAATGCCATGGGTCTGCGGAATTTGCATGACGTAACTCCGCCCCACCTAGTGGGTATAAAACGAGGAAGTCAGCACCAGCAGTTTATGTTTCTTCGCTGAGGAGCCAAGACTGAGCTCAGGCGATCCCCGCGGTACTGCGGAAAGTGGCAGGCAAACGTAACGTCTCCGTTCCCTACTCAGGGAACGAGGGTTACATACGTAACCGTAGACGTTCCCTTTCGTTGTCACTCCGAGTTACGTCGGATGACGACGAATGGGGTTACCGGTCTAATCACGCCACCTTCTCAGCTGTCTTCCAGTGCCCTGCGTAAATCGAGATCCCTGTCAAGACTGGACGAAGGACTCCATTTAACACAGGAATACCAAGGTACACTGGGAAGCATATCCCAAGCTAGGGGAAGTATGCAATTAATGCCAACCCAGAGGGGGGGGACTTAGAGAATACACATATGACCCGAAGGAAGCATATGGAGAACACTGGGGTGTCCAGCCGCAGGTGGAAATTTTTCAACCCCAGGGGTGGCAAGGTGGCTTGCCAAGGGAAAGACACATGCTCAGAGAGGCTTACAGTGGAAATACACATGTGGGGGTCGCTCAGGGGAGGGACCATGCACACGGGAGGCACCTAGCCGACGCACAGGCAAGAGTCCATTGCACATGGCGCCCAGCCCGTGGTGGAGCCATCTGTTGAGACAACAACATGCCGGGAAGCTCGTTCCAGGGGGACACCCGCCCTGAGAAAACTGAGGTTCGACCACAGGGTGAGGAACTGACGGCAGGTCGGAGTAACTGGTACTCGGAGCGTGCCTTGTTGCCATGCCCACCTCGGGACTCGGTCGCGAAGCCAAAGCTGAAGCGGTCTCATATGAAGCAATCCGAGCGGCGAGACCGCGGCTGCAGATGCCATATGCCCCAGGAGCCTCTGAAAGTGTTTCAGTGGAACCGCACTCTTGCCCTCGAGTTGTCTCAGGCAAGTCAGCAGTGACTGCGCGCGCTCGCTCGTAAGCTGCGCGGACATGGCGACCGAGTCGATGTCCATACCGAAAAAAGAGATCCTCTGCACGGGGCAAAGTTTGCTCTTCTCCCAGTTGACCCGAAGGCCTAGACGAGCTAGGTGCCGGAGCACTAGGTCCCTGTGTTCGCAAACCTGAACTCGAGAGTGAGCTAAGATCAGCCAGTCGTCGATATAACTCAGGATGCGAAACCCGTGCTCCCGAAGGGGAACAAGGGCAGCCTCGACGACCCTTCGTGAAGATGCGAGGAGACAGGGCCAGCCCGAACGGGAGGACCGCGTACTGGTATGCCTGCCCCTCGAAAGCAAACCGAAGGAACGGTCTGTGTCGAGGAAGAATGGAGACATGAAAGTAGGCGTCCTTCAGGTCGATCGCTGCAAACCAATCCTGGGGCCGAATGCATTCGAAAACGCGTTTGGCGTTGAGCATCTTGAACGGCAGCCTGTGAAGGGAGCAGTTCAGCACGCGCAAGTCCAGGATTGGCCGTAACCCACCGGTTTTCTTGGGGACAATGAAGTAAGGGCTGTAGAAGCCGGACCTCATCTCGGCTGGAGGGACAGTCTCCATTGCACCCTTCGCCAGCAGGGTGGCAATCTCTGCTCTCATGATGGGGGCATTGCCACCGACCAAAGTGGAGCAGACTCCCCTGAAGCGGGGAGGAGACCGTGCGAACTGAATCGCATAGCCGAGCCTGACGGTACGAGCGATCCAGCGGGACAGACGGGGAAGCTCTAGCCAGGCTCCCAGGAACTGAACCAGCGGGATCACGCAGACGACAGGCGTCCCCCCGGAGGGGCAGCGAAGCGGAGTAACTGGCCCAGACGTGGACGGCATAGCGGTCCGGTGTGAGGGCACAGTTAGCAACCGCGCCCTGGCAGAGGGGGCCAGGGGAGGACCATGCTGGTCGTCCCGCGGGGGCCTGCTCTGCCAGGGGTCTGGCGACAGAGGGGGACAGGGGCGAAGCGGTCCGTGGACGGCACGCCGTGTCAACCACCTCTGGGACAGAGGGGGACGAGGAGAGCACGGCTAGTGGGCGGCGCTCTGTGTCGTCCGAGAACTCTGCGTGCTCAGAGACGGGAGAGTCAGTTCTTTGGAGAATAAGGATTCCTCCCCGGCCCTCCACCGGGGAAAGGAGTGGTCCTGCTACCAACTCCTGGAAAGAACTGAGTCCCATCTCTGAGGAGCCCCTCTCAGGAGCGCCGCGTAACCCGGCGTGTAGCGGGGGGCGGGGCTGGAGAGGGCTGTGGCGTCCGACCGCGGCCTCCAGAGCCGGCCCGGGTGAACGGGCGGGGTGGGAGCCGCGGGGGGCGCCCTCGGCGGTGGGCAGACCGAGGGACCTGAGCGGACGGCGGGGCTGTGGGGACAGAGTCAACCTCAGCCTGCTCCATCCCCGGGGAGCCCGTCTCAGGAGCGCCGCTTAACCCGGCGTGTAGCGGGGGGCGGGGCTGGAGAGGGCTGAGGTGTCCGCCCGCGGCCCCCAGAGCCGGCCCGGGTGACCGCGGGAGGGCGCCTTTGGCGGTGGGCAGACCGAGGGATCTGAGCGGACGGCGGGGCCGTCGGGACAGAATCAACGTCAATCTGCTCATGGGCGGCTGAGAGCTGTTGGGCAAGCCCTCAACCGCACCGCCGAAGAGGCCGACCTGGGATATGGGAATGTCGGACAGACGGGTCTGCGCGACATCCAGCACATCAGACAGGTTCAGCCACAGAATGGTGAGCATCACCTGACCCAGGGAGCGTACAGCCACTTTCGTCGCTCGGAGAGCAAGGTTAGTGGCGGCGCGCAGCTCAGTGAAGAGCCCTGGGTCAGTCCCGCCCTCGTGCAGGACCATGAACATCTGGGTCAGGTAGACCAGCAGAATGACCATGGAATGCAGTGAGGCGGCCGCCAGTCCCGTGGCGCTATAGGATCTCGCCACAAGCGTAGACGAAAAACTACAGGCCACGGACGGGTGCTTAGGATTGCGCCGAGCAGAAGCACTCTGAGGACACATAGCATCGCAACAGAGTGTTCAGCCGGGGGAACCCCAGTGTACCCATGGGCAGCGGCCCCATCGAGGGGAGGAAAGGCGGATGAGATCAGCGAGCGGTCCCTGATCTCATCATGCACGTCCGGGAAGAATGGTATTGGGGTTTGCCGTGGACGAGGGTCGGCGGCCTTACCCAAAAACCAATCGTCCCGGGAAAGCATGGCCGTCATCTCCGGATCAGACTCGACGAGTCGTCACTTCCAGGAAAATCAAACCCACCTAGTGAAGCTGCTACACGCATAATATCATCCTCTGTAGCTTCAAATGAAACACACGGGCCACCAGAGGGTAGACCCGTGGGAATCACCTGTTCACTAGCGGGCACCGTCATTGAAGAGGGGGGCTGGGGTCGCGGACACATAGTCGGCGCTTTGTTCCAGACCCTAACCCTCAGGTCACCCTGGCCACCAGCCGAAGATCGGGGGGTGGATGAGGGGACTCTCACTCATGTGAGTTCACCGAGTCTCGACCTTAATGACACGATGATCATGTTTCCATGGAGAAAACATGAGTCATCCGCGAGCGCTGCTCTAGCATGATTAAGCCCAAACATACTAGACAACGCTCGTGCCCATCAGAGTCCGATACCAAGCTGCCGCACCATTCATTTTTTTTTTTTTTTTTTAAATGCACGGGCGAGCTCTTTTAGTGAGAGAAAACTCAAGTGTTGAAGCGCCCGGGGAGAAACGCACCGACTGGCAGACCACTGCAACAGATCAGCAGGAAGCACGCGCTCGCCGTAGATCGCCGTCACACCAACACTCGAGGTACTCGTTTGTGAAGCTGACAATTCAGAGATGGCTTGTGGAGAGAAGAATAACCTTGGCTCCGAAGCGAAAACATAAACTGCTGGTGCTGACTTCCTCCTTTTATACCCACTAGGTGGGGCGGAGTTACGTCATGCAAATTCCGCAGACCCATGGCATTTCTTTGCCATTGGCTCGTTTTGTAATACTCGAAGTTGATAGGCTTTACATAAAGTGTGCAATTACATAAAAAAGTACAGTATATCCACACTCGACTGAAGACCCAGACAGAAAGAAGAGATTTTTGTGCTGAATTGGGGATTAGTGTCTTTGCAATTGTGAAAAGCGCATGAGGAAGAACTCAAACAAGAACAGTCTTTAATCCAATAATAACAGAATACACAAGAAGCAACACAAGCACATAAACTGAACTGACAGGGAACAATGAACTGAAGGAACGGAGGGCTAAAATACACGGGGAGAGTAAACAACATGAAAGAGAACAAGTGTGTAAATTAGGAACTATGGAAACTACTGAACACAGGGAATTCAGGAGATCCAGAACAGGGGCCTGTTTCAGAAAGGAGGTTAAGTGAAAACTCAGAGTATGTTAACCCTGAAATGAGGCAAACTCTGAGTTATCCGTTTCAGAATGGGAGATATGTCAAACCCGAGAAAGCAGAGTAAGTCAAGCCCGTTTCTGAAAGAGAGGTAACTTATACTCAGAGTCAGTTACCATGGTGACTTATACTCAGAGTCAGTTACCATGGTGACTTATACTCAGAGTCAGTTACCATGGTGACTTATACTCAGAGTCAGTTACCATGGTGACTTATACTCAGAGTCAGTTACCATGGTAACTTACTCTGTGAACCTAACCTGGTCAGGAGCAGGTTTTCTTATATAAACCCAGAGTTTTTCTTTTAGTAAATGCATTTTGATTTAATAATCTTTAGATATTTTGACTGGAGACAACAAGACAAAAATGCTAAGAAAAGCATTTTTTGCAGTGCAGTAGCTACATTCATTCATTGCACATTTTTCTATATAACATCGGAGAGAGCACATTAGTAAAGCTGCTGTATCAGAGCGGGAAGGAAAATGTGTCTCACTCTCACACTCTTTCTGAGAGTGGTCAGTGGTGGAGAAACCGGTTTAAATGAGGAGAATCTGATAAATGACATTCATTTGCTAATATCTTGCTGTGACCTCTGAAAGTAACCGAATAATTAGATTTTCCTTCAGGATTTCCGGTGTGTTTGGATGCATTGATGACATGCATATTCCCATCATCACACCTTCCGAAAATGAAAGAGATTACTGTATGGAATAGAATAAGTCTGGGATATATGCCGTAACCCCCACAGCTGTTAAATACACTAAAATTATTCACAATTTATTTGGTCATCTTTATTTCCTACAAATACAAAAGCAACAGTAATTCTTTTTCCTGTTGGATTTTAATAATCTTCCAGTATTGTGTATCTCCTCTTCATCTATCAGTGATGTACAGCTCCAGCCTCTGTCGGCCCAGTAGAAGTCAAATGTTCATTTCATTAGCCTAATTAAAAAAATTAACAGGTTGGATTAGAGAACATTTAATTATGTGAGAAGAGCATTATACTCTGTGGAAGACTGAATTATATATATTTTGTATTTAAAATGTTTGTAAAGTCATGTAGCCTACAGCCAATTCAACTGATTGAATTATGAATTTATAGTTCATTTTTAGTTGCTGCCACATATATATATATTTTTTTGTCTGTGGGATACCATGAAAATTAGCATTAGTTCAATAACTTACCTTTCTGTCAGTTTTCACCTGATATTATAACAGTGAATAAGTATTATGCTTGTGTATTGACTCGGAACATGTGGACGTCTGTTTGGCCGGTGCTGTTGCCATGGTGAATCGTAGTTTTGGAGCTCCATTGATCATGGCTTTTAATAGTCGTGGTGCATGTGCTTAACTCAGAGTCAACCTACTCAGAGTTGATTGAACTAGCTCAATTCAGCTGTTCTGAAACCGAAAACTCAGAGTTTCCCATCTCAGGGTAAGTCAACTCAGAGTTCAAGTTTTAACTCAGAGTTGGTTGAATCACCTTATTGAAACAGGCCCCAGGGAAAACAGAACCAAAACAGATTTACAACTATACTTTTACACCAAATAGTTCATTTTCAGCCACTGTCACCATTATATTCTGTTTAGTTCATGGACTTTTATTTTGCATTTCTTCAGTTCCTGTTTTCCTTGTGTTGTTTATTATGCTCACCGTCATTATGAGTTCATCTAGATCAGCTGTGTACCTTCATTATCTCGTTTGTGTTTGCCTTTATCTCGTTCCTTCTTGTCTGATCACCGCTATGTTCAGTTGTGTTTGCCATTGCCTGTCTGAGGTATTGAGATTCAACTTTGAGTTTTCTGAACTGGATCTGTCTTCGTCTTCCCGCCTGAAACACAACGTGACAGCCGCAAACCACATTTTGTTAAATAAATACAAACTTTTTCTACATAAACTAACTCTATCAAAACCTTAAAAAGCCTTAGACTCAGTGGACCCTATCTTGCACCCAGTGTAATTGACTGTGTACACGACGCATGTATTATTCCCATTTTGCACCGACACACAGCGGACTTTTCCCTCACAGACGCACGTCTGTAAATTAGGGAATGAACTTGTGCAGATGCTGTTTTAAGAGCGCATGCTTGGCCATAATGTAGCGTGTGCACAACGCGCATACACTTCTCTCATTCACACACACGCAGCAGTTCCCTTTTTTGCAAACCAAACATAATTACAAGGAAAAATATTACCACACGAGGGAAATCATTGTCGTGTCCATGAAGATGTGAAAAAATAGGCATAAATCTAGTTTACACATTTACCCCAATTATTATACGCCTGTTTAACCGAAGCTAATTAGGGTGTCACCAGAGCTTTGATAGATCTTCTGCTTTTCGATCACTGATGCACATTCACACTCAATCACACCAATGTCAATCACTAACCTGTCATGAGGTGTTGTTTCCATGACGACCGAAGCATTGCCACCCGTCTCAACCAATCACAGGCTATAATTAACCAATAATATTACATCAGACATAGTAGTAAACAAGTGTCGTTTTACAATGATATAAAACTGCTGATGTGTTTTGCTGTCAGAGTCTTTAGGCCTTTTTGATTGATTTCTATTTGATATTTTCACATTTTTATTGAAATTTGGTTCTCAAATTCTTCACATTCATTTGAAATTTTGACATCAAATGATATGTGAATTATCTAAATGTAAATGTTGAGATCACACATAGACCACATATATTATGATCAAACCCTAACTTTCAGTGAAGATTCAAAGTGAACTTTGCTGTAGAAAACACATAATAAGATCCATGGGCCATTGGATTTTGTGAAACGTTACTGGACAAGCATCACAAATTCTCTAAATAGACTTTAATCATGAATGTAGGAGAAATACACATTACAAAAGGCAATAACCAACAAGGGACTGAACAAAAGGAGGAGGAGTTTAAATACAAGACAAATCAAGTGACTGACAGGTGATAATTATACCTAACCATAGAAACTAACGAGGAGATGATCAGTAACCAAAACTGAACAGAGCAGAGAAACAGGTATTAAACTAAACAAAATAAGAGTCCCAGTCCAGGACAGCTTGGGCCTGATGCTGGCGCTGTGGACACGACTAGCGCACAGGCTAGCAGAGGCGCCGGATTGGCCAGACTTTTTTTTTTTTAAATGTACTTCAGCGTGAACAAAAATAGAAAAAAAGCAGGTGATTGGATAGATGTGACATTTGGGTAACATCTGTCCAATCAGTCAGGGGCGTTTCTATGATTGTCATTTTAGGGGGGCTAAGCGCCCAATGAGCGTATGATTAAAAAATTTAAAAAAGTAACACTTTAGTTTAGGGTCTAATGCTCAATATTAACTACTTTCATTACCATGCAATAGCAGGATTTTATTACCACTGTGGTCCTGAATGTGAAGCAGGATAATTAGGGGGTTCGGGGTTTCCCCAAGAACATTTTGATTTCTCTGATCCACAGATGTGATTTTAAGATGTTTTGAAGGCCAAAAAAAATTGGATAACAGCTTTAAAACCATGTCAGTGGGCAGCTGATTATTTTTCTCTCCTCATCAGCATCACACTCTTTTTCTCTTTGTTTTTCTCTTGCCCTGTCTCTTCCCCTCCTAAAGCTGAGCTTTAACTGATATAGGCTTTTCAATGACGGTAAACTAATTATTACATTACATGAGTCATGTTACATAGGCCTATTTTCAGTTAAAAATGGCGAAATTAGACAAAACTATATTAGTTTGCCTGATTATTTTTTGTCATTCGTTTATGACCTAAAAAAACTGTCAAATATGAAATGTTAAGTTTAGCTACTTACATCTTATCTCGCACTCGCCCGTACACTGACGCGTCGAGTCGCTTTGCTAAAATCTGCGCTCAGCAGCGTCTGTGAATCAGCTACTGGTCAAATCATGTCAATCATTTTCATTTACGTCACTGGCATAGCGAGGTTATTCTATGGACATGTCCATTTTTCTGTCCCTAGCTTTTACAGAAATATTACACTTAAAAAACACGTTAGAATTACAATTTCTTTACATTTTTAAATACAACAATATGTTATTTGAACAATTACACCTTCTTGAGCCATCAAGTGGCAATATTTTATTAATTATATAGAACCACAGAAGTGCTCGTCCCCACAGTCATGTACAGAGGTAAAATGCTTTCTTATGAGGTCAATAACAGGTTTTTACACCATTTAAAATGCAATAATGTAGGGTAGACTGAGTACAGTTGAGTACAGTTTTTGCGTTTTATTTTTTCACACAAAAATAGATACTGAAAAGAAGTGAATTTCCACATGACATTTCATTAGCTTGTAGCTTGTAGACCCCATATGTGGTCCAGTTCAGACACACATTTTTAACTCTTCGTGCTCTTCGTTTCGGAGTCACACGTGTTTTCTTCCCGGTCAGAAGTGACCGGACCCCTAAAAATGAAACTTCCTCCATCCCAGTAAAAACAATCCAATTTATTTTTGTTCAATTCTTTTTTTTTCTTTAATTTTTTATTTTGAGAGAATTTGATGTTACTTATTAATATTTATGCAATATTTATGGTAAATGTTTTGCCATTGAAAATCATTTTTTGAAAACATTTTTTTTCTACTTTTTTTAAAATATTTCTTCAATTATTGCAGTATTTCAGATTAATATAGAGACTATGTATTTTAAATATTTTTTTTGAAGTCAGATTAGCGCCATTTGTTGATAGAAAATAAAATAAAACATGTTATTGCATGGGTTTTCCACTAGATGCCTGTATAGCTCTCTATGGAGAGGCTTGTGAATTCTCTAGTAGGTTTTAAATTACAAATTACTTTACTTTTAAGATGTGGATTTTAATGTATTTTTAGAAATTCAAAATACTTTTTGCCAAGGTTTATAAAAAAAAATAGAAATAAATTAATGTGAAGTGTACATGTCACGGTGTGGGTTTTGTGTTTTGTTCCTTGTTGTTGTCTGTCATGTGATTCCCTGTTTGCCATGTGTGTTGTTAAGTGTCTGATCATTGTTCCCATGTGTTTCTGATTAGTCACGCCCCCTTGTTATCTTGTTTAGCTTGTTTGTCTGTGTATTTAAACCTCTGTGCTTCAGTTGCTGTTTGTCGGTCGTTGTTTGATGTTCTCAGTTCCTTGTTCTGTGAGTTATTCCCTGGATTACTGTCTATTTTATGATTAAAGTGCTTGCGATTGGATTCACTCTCTGCTTCATCCTTGCTTCAACGTAACAGAACGACCGACCAAAAATATGAATCCAGCAGCACGGATCTCGCCTGATCTACACAGGCTAGACCGGGAGTTCGCTGGACAGATCGCGGCCTTGGCCCTGGAAAGCCTTGATCTGTTCCAGTACACCTGGGGGTTTGTTCCCCTCGCTGCCTCCTGCTCTCTGGGTGATGAGGCGATTAAGATGTGTTACTGGCTGGGGGCTAAGGAGGTCGAACCGAGGGAGCTCCCCGACCTCTCCGGTCTGGACTGGAGAGAGGCACTCTCCAGATGTCTGGAGAGCTTCCTCCCGTGGCACGCCAGGTCATCACCTGTTCTTCACGTTCAACCAGAGCTTCACCACGACATGCCTGAGCTTCACCACGACATGCCTGAGCTTCACCACGACATGCCTGAGCTTCACCACGACATGCCTGAGCTTCACCACGACATGCCTGAGCTTCACCACGACATGCCTGAGCTTCACCACGACATGCCTGAGTTTCACCACGACATGCCAGAGCTTCCAGAGCCCCGCCACGTCTCAGCCGAGCTTCCAGAGCCCAGCCACTTCCAGCCAGAGCTTCACGTCAGCCACGTCCAGCCAGACCCTTCACCGCTCGTCCCGTCCAGCCCAGAGCCTTCACCGCTCGTCCCGTCCAGCACAGAGCCTTCACCGCTGGTCCCGTCCAGCCCAGCGCCCTCACCGCTGGTCCCGTCCAGCCCAGCGCCCTCACCGCTGGTCCCGTCCAGCCCAGCGCCCTCACCGCTGGTCCCGTCCAGTCCAGCGCCCTCACCGCTGGTCCCGTCCAGTCCAGCGCCCTCACCGCTGGTCCCGTCCAGTCCAGCGCCCTCACCGCTGGTCCCGTCCAGCCCAGCTCCCTCACCGCTGGTCCCGTCCAGCCCAGCGCCCTCTCGCTCTCGGAGACGGAGGAGGAAGAGGACGTCCCCCAATGCCTGGAAGTCCTTCCTGTACTTCACCGCTGAAGTCCTCGCCGCTGGTCCCGTCCGGTCCAGAGACTGTTCCCGTCACGTCTGCCCAGCGAGAGACTGTTCACGTCACGTCTGCCCAGCGAGAGACTGTTCCCGTCACGTCTGCCCAGCGAGAGACTGTTCCCGTCACGTCTGCCCAGCGAGAGACTGTTCCCGTCACGTCTGCCCAGCGAGAGACTGTTCCCGTCACGTCTGCCCAGCGAGAGACTGTTCCCGTCACGTCTGCCCAGCGAGAGACTGTTCCCGTCACGTCTGCCCAGCGAGAGACTGTTCCCGTCACGTCTGCCCAGCGAGAGACTGTTCCCGTCACGTCTGCCCAGCGAGAGACTGTTCCCGTCACGTCTGCCCAGCGAGAGACTGTTCCCGTCACGTCTGCCCAGCGAGAGACTGTTCCCGTCACGTCTGCCCAGCGAGAGACTGTTCCCGTCACGTCTGCCCAGCGAGAGACTGTTCCCGTCACGTCTGCCCAGCGAGAGACTGTTCCCGTCACGTCTGCCCAGCGAGAGACTGTTCACGTCACGTCTGCCCAGCGAGAGACTGGTCACGTCTGCCCAGCGAGAGACTGTTCACGTCACGTCTGCCCAGTCAGAGCCTGTTCATGTCACTTCCTCCGAGCCAGTGTCTACGGACAAGATGGCCGAGTCAGAGACTGTTCACGTTTCTTCTGCCAAACCAGAGACGCTTCACATCACTTCCTCCGAGCCAGTGTCTACGGACAAGATGGCCGAACCAGAGACTGTTCACGTCACTTCTGCTGATCCAGAGACTGTTCACGTCACTTCCTCCGAGCCAGTGTCTACGGACAAGATGGCCGCCTCCGAGCCAGTGTCTACGGACAAGATGGCCGAGTCAGAGACTGTTCACGTCACTTCTGCCAAGCCAGAGACGCTTCACATCACTTCTACAGAGCCAGTGTCTACGGACAAGATGGCCGATCCAGAGACTGTTCACGTCACTTCCTCCGAGCCAGTGTCTACGGACAAGATGGCCGAACCAGAGACTGTTCACGTCACTTCTGCTGATCCAGAGACTGTTCACATCACTTCCTCCGAGCCAGTGTCTACGGACAAGATGGCCGGCCCAGAGTCTGTTCCTGTTCCTGTTCCCGAGCCGGAGTCTGTTCCTGTTCCCGAGCCGGAGTCTGTTCCTGTTCCCGAGCCGGAGTCTGTTCCGTGTGTTCCAGAACCCGTGTGTGTGTTGTCTGTTCCCGAGCCCGTGTGTGTGTTGTCTGTTCCCGAGCCAGTGTGTGTGTTGTCTGTTCCCGAGCCTGTGTGTGTGTCTGCTGTTCGTGTGTGTTGTCTATTCCCGAGCCCGAGCCAGTGTGTGTGTCTGCTGTTCCCGAGCCAATGTGTGTGTCTGCTGTTCCCGAGCCGGTGTCTTCACCGCCGTGGCCGCCCGAGGGGTCTTCACCGCCGTGGCCGCCCAAGTGGTCGTCTCCGTCCTGGTCGCCTGTTCCGTCATGGGCGCCTGCGCAAACCTGGCCCTCCGTCCCTCCCCCAAGACCGCCTCCACTTCACCACCCTCCTGAACTTTAGTGTTGTGTTTCGAGGGGCGTCGGGAGTCGCCCATGGGGGGGGGGGGGGGGCTATGTCACGGTGTGGGTTTTGTGTTTTGTTCCTTGTTGTTGTCTGTCATGTGATTCCCTGTTTGCCTTGTGTCTTGTTAATTGTCTGATCATTGTTCCCATGTGTTTCTGATTAGCCACGCCCCCTTGTTGTCTTGTTTAGCTTGTTTGTCTGTGTATTTAAACCTCTGTGCTTCAGTTGCTGTTTGTCGGTCGTTGTTTGATGTTCTAATTTCCTTGTTCTGTGTCCTGTGTGCCTTATTCTGAGTTATTCCCTGGATTACTGTCTATTTCATGATTAAAGTGCTTGCGATTGGAGTCGCTCTCTGCTTCATCCTTGCTTCAACGTAACAGTACACGTTTTTGCATTATTACTACAGTCAAACCTGAACACAAAGAAAGCATTTTGTTACAGGTAACATTGCAATTGACAAAAAAAAAAATATAGTAATGCTTTATCACAGCTTATTATTATTTTTAAATATTAATTAGGATTTTAATAATTTTAATAATATATAATTATTAATATATATGTATAAATTATTATTAATATTTAATAACAATTCTATTCATATATTGTATATTAATAATTATACATATATATATTTGCATAATTGTTATGTTTTTCACTATTGATGCTTTAGTGTCACCCCTTCATTGCTGAGCACTTTTCTTTCTGCGTCGTGGCCGATTTGTAGAGATTTTTTGTGTGTTTGTCAATTTCCCATTCATTTCCTATGGTCGGACATTTTTTACCAAAGAGCATAAGTGTGACTAATTTTTTTACGACCACTTAAACTGCTCGAATCATGCCTCCAATTTTTTTTGTGTGTTCACATACCTAATGCCATAAAAGTCACCAAGTTTCATAATTTTCTGATGAAGCTGTGATTTTAAAAAATTCAAAACATATCTTTAATCACAATTTATTGGTGTGTATGTGTATAAAAGTGTGTGTGTGGGTAGGTCTGTTTTTCACTCTTAATGTTTTAGAGTGTCACCCCTTCATTGTTGAGCACTTCTTTTCTGCATCGTGGCCGATTTGTAGATTGTACTGGCAAAAACTTCTCAGAATTGTTGTTTTTGTCAATTTCCCATTCATTTCCTATGGCCGGTCATTTTTGACCGAAGAGCACAATTGTGACTATTTTTTTAACGACCACTTAGACTGCTCGAATCATGACCTCAATTTTTTTGTGTATTCACATACCTAATGCCATAAAAGTCATTTGAGAAGTCTTTCAGACAACAGATGGTCAGCTCACGCACATGCAACAAAAGCACTGCACCAGAGTTACACCAGGATCCAGGACTCGCTGCAGAAGATCAGTGATGACACAAACCGATGTCTTACTGCACGGGATGGAGCCAGGACTCTGTATTTGAAGATGGACAAACTAGAGGATGCCTTTCTGTGGAATATGTGGAACAACATACGGCAGTGTTTCCACAAGACTAGCACTGCTTTACAGACAGTTGACCTGGAGTTATGTAATGCTGTTATTTTGGCCAGCTCGATGAGGGATTATGTGGACAGTCTACCAGAGGATTTTGCAAAAAACATGTCTCCATCTTTGTCCCAGAGACAGGAGAAGGAAAAAAGAAGCGGATGAATCCACTGAACCTGACTATGAGCGGTACGGCCCAGACAAATTCAGAACAACTGTTTTTATCGCCGTCCAGGGCTGGACAAAATACACACTTCCTTACTTGAGTGAAGGTACAGACACTACTGGTCAAATATTACTCCGTTACAAGTAAAAGTTGTAAAGACCTATTTTTACTCAAGTAAAGGTACAGAAGTACTTGTTTCTAAAAGTACTTAAGTATCAAAAGTAAAAAGTAAATGTCAAAGCATTGTTTTATTATTGTTTCTTTGTTGTATGTAATACTTACAGTACCGTATGCCTCTGAATCTATGCCTTCTCTCATATCAATATCACATTTATTTCTAGAACACAGTTCCAGTGGGATTGAATGTGAGACTGAATAAGTCACTCAATAACGTCCACAATGGTTTCGGACACCCAAACCCCTGTTCTCTCAAATATTGCACTGTTTAAAGTTTTTTGGCTGTTAGTATGAATATGTTACTCTTACTGTTATCTATAAGCTAGTGCGCTCCAAAACAGTGACAAAGTTTGCATTTAGAAAACCAAACCCAACGTTGAAAATGAAGATCAGGTTGATGTCAGAATTCAACATTAGACTGACATTAATCTCCAACGTTGGACAGACGTATTGTGGTTGAAAATGAACATTGGGTTGAATTCAGAAACCAACATCAGTCGAGTTCTAACGTCAACCTGACCTTCATTTCCAACCAAAATCCAAAGTCTGTCGCTAAAAGCCGGTTTCTGATGTCAACCTGATTTTCATTTTTTAACATTTTTACAATTCAGACAATTTATCAAAGAAACCGAGGACAGCTCAGCAAGGTCACTGCTGCAACTCATAAGAGCAAGGAAACTACAATCAGCTTTTCCAAATGTTGATATAGCGTTATTAATGACTTTATTAGCGGTATTAATGACTTTTCCTGTAATTAATGCCAGCTCTTTTTCAAAACTGGGACTAATTAAAAACAGACTGAGATCCACGATGGGCCAAACCCACTGAATCACCCGTCTCCGATGTCCACTGAAAATGATGTTCTGCGCAAATTGGATTTTACTGGCCTCACTAAAGACTTCTCTGCCAGACTTTTTTTAAAAAAGTTCATTCGTTTTTTGATGAAAATTGAAAGCAGAAAATGAGAAAACTACTCATTTATTAATTTTAAAATTACGAGAATTCGGCTGGATTTTATATTTTTAGATTGAGGGGTATAAAATGGATTAATTCCCCTTATTCACCGCGCCTCCATCTTGAAAACCAAAACGAGGCTAGTTGCATTTACATTTATTCATTTACTAAAACTAAAACTACTCTTTACTAGAACTAACTCATTTACTCTTTACTATAACTAAAAGCTGACGCTTTTATCCAAAGTGACTTACAATTGCTATGTATGTCAGAGGTCGCACGCCTCTGGAGCAACTAGGGGTTAAGTGTCTTGCTCAGGGACAAAATGGTGTCTCACAGATTCGAACCCGGGTCTCTCACACCAAAGGCATGTGTCTTATCCACTGCGCCATCACCACCCCATTGTTCGTAACTCTACACCAGTTCAGTGACAGAGCACAGCATGCGTCTGTCATCATGGCGGTACCTGTGTGGCAACAAACATTTCATCTCTTCCATCATTAACAGTGGACTATGTTGAAAAATGACGACTGCAAGATTCCCCTAGCTGTTTTGCTGAAAAGACACGGCTAGCCACGGCAGGACGTTAGCTGATCAGGCTAGTCTAAAGAGCTACAACTTGCTTAACGTTACCAAGCAAGATCGGGCTAGAGGAGTGGTTACGAACAGAGACGAAATAATGTTAATTAACTCACTTTCATGTTTGAATGCCTTCTGTTTGTGATCCGATGTGGATTCTGATCATTACCATAGTAAACATACGCTTGAAGATGCACATAGTAAAAAAAACATGGTGAACGCTTGAAGAAATCAGACCAATCATAAAGGCTATCACAATCATGTTTGTATATCTGTCAGTAGGTACGTCTCGTGTCTTTATACCGGACTAGCATAAAATAAAGCAACTTTTTTTTCCGGAGCTTCCTCTGTTTCTCTGACTGAAAACATCTGTAGCGTTAGCCTATGTCGAGCGAGCGCTAAAGCTCCTCAGGTCGTGTTTTAGGTGCCATATATTTGTAGAAATTATCATTCTTTCTAAATGTGATGTAAATATGTCCTGTAACTATACCAAATAAACAGAAACAGACGCGACTGAAAAAGTGTCCTCTATTTTTGGTGAAACCTAAAGGTGATTTATTTCTGTGTGACTAATGTGCAATTTTGACATAGTACATTAATTCATGATCAATGTATCACTTTGTATTGTAAACCTGTGGTAAAACATTAATGCTTGGGTTTTAAATATTCAAGTAAAGAACAAAAATGCCAGCTAACGGACGCTTTTATCATGTTTGTTTTGCGATCTCGCTGTTTCCAGTGATTTCTTTCTGATTAGTTTTCTGATAAAACTTCCATTAGTTGGTGAAATGATGTGTGTGTGACGTTGTTCCAGAGAGGTGTGTTACGGCGTGTTAGGTAACGTTATGACCGTAGCCTACAGAGGGCCAACGTTATTTCCGTACACCACAGCCTCGTTTTGGTTTAAGCTGGTGACGGAGGTGAATAAGGCGAATGGCTTGAATATTCGATTTCCACATGTGGGCGGGGCTTGAGACGCCCCTTCTGCTGATTGGTCGACCAAAGATCAAGCCGTGCCGCTTTAGTTCTTCCACAGTTCTGTGCAACAGGATAATAGTCCTGTTGCTTTGCAGTTTATAGTTACATATTTCCTTTGTAATTGTATAGTGGCTTTGGTGTCAGAATAATATCTGGTATTCTTTCCACTTACATCTCTGTTGATGTTAGTTTTGGTTGTAGTGCCGGTGTTTCTTGATCATAATAGACCTTTTAAATAAATGTTATATCAATCTCTTCGATAAAATAAATCCTATCAATTTATGGTGGTTTTTTTTTTACTTTGTGGGTATTTTTGAATTTGTTTACCTCTAAAAATTAGAGATGCTACAGAAAATAGGCTACAGTCAAGATCTTGAAGAACCACCAAGTGTTTATTTAATTGTATTTAGAAAATGAGTAACATAAAATTATTCCAAACAAAGAGGGGTCAGGCAGACCAACACACATCAGATCAGCCTAATGGGAGGGGATCAAGTTACACTTAGGCATATTTGGAAATTGTAGCCTCTTAATACACCCACTACATTTACTAATTGGCAACAAAATGTACAACTTGTTACACCAAAACTGGCTACTGATAAAAGGACAAAACTATGGCAAGTTTTTTTCTGTTATTATTATGAACGTCTGATGTAGTTGAGCAGAATGCTCTTTTATGAAGTTACTTCATTAAAGGACATATTTACTGAGATTATGCCTGAAAAGGTTTTGGATTTTTTTATCATGGGTTAATTTAAAAATATATATTGTATAATATGACTTGTTGTTTATATTTGTTTTGTTTTATTGTATATGATATTTGTATTTTTATAATATAATTTTTGCCATGAAAATAGCCTTGAATGCTGACATGGCATTAAATAAAATAATCTGAATCTGATGTAGTTGAGGAACCAACTACATCAGATAAAAAAAAAAAAAAAAATATCACCACCACTTTTGAAACATCTCGCGGCACGGATGTACCAATACAAATAAATAAAACATCTCCAGTTAACTCAGAGCATTCATTTTGTTCATTTGTTAAATAAGACGCGATCTAGCGCTGAAATGTTTTTTTTTTTTTTATCAAGTGAATGAATGATCAAAGTGCTCGTTGCCGCAGCGATCAGTGGCGCAGATACCGCTTCTGTTGTGGCTCGCGCGGTGCGCGGTCTTCACTCGGACGCGCGCTTCAATCCGTTGGGAGACTCCCTATTCGTTCCGGTGAAGGAGAACTCATGTTGCCACTGCCAAGCTCCACTCTGCTGTTGTGTGCCCGTGCGCCACGCATGCAGGTGGGAAAAAGTCGCGCGAGTAATTTACGTCACGTGATCGGCTTTTTTGATCGGCGCTTTTGGGGTTCGCCGATCAATCTATTTTTAGCCAATATCGGCCGATCATGATCGGCGTCCGATCAATCGGAGCATCCCTACTAAAAATACCATATTTTCTATGTAATTTATGCTTATTTTTATGTTATATTTAATATTTCTTTAACTTAAGTAAAAAAAATCATTCCAGTATGTTCAGATAGACAAAACTTAAAAATGTGGTGACTTTGGTGTCATCTGGTGTCTTATGTTGGTATAAAATTAAAAGAAAAGCAATAATATCAATAGCCACTAGATGGCTATAGTTCTAAATGGCTGCATAACACTATAAACCTTTAAAAAAAAAAAAAAGTTTTTGACTTTATCACAAGTTAAAATTGGAATTAATATATATATATATATATATATATATATATATATATATATATATATATATATATATATATATATATATATATATATATATATATGTGTGTGTGTGTGTGTGTGTGTGTGTGTTAGGTGAGACTATAAAAAGATGCCAAAATATGCTTAGACAAATATGACCATGCTGTAAGGAAAAGACATAGTAGATCATTAATCATTTATTTCAAACAAAAAACATATTTTTCAATAACTCAAACTAATTGGTACCAACAGGTAAAAATAAACATCATAACTCAAAAAAGTAAGTGTTAGGTAAAAATAAACCAGTAAGAACAAACAATAATCATAATTATGTTTACATGCACTTGTGCGCATGTGTGTGTGTGTGTGTGTGTGTGCACAGGTGGTTGATTGAAACATAAAAAATAAAAAAAAAGAGATCAGTCATTGGCTCATTCAATTCTTTGTTTTTGTATGTGTGAGTGACTTTTTAAAAATAAAATAAAAAGCTGTTATATGCTTTGTGTTTGTGTGTGTCTGTGTGTGTGTGTGTGAGTGTGAGTGTTTGCAAAATTGAGAATGTTGTACAGGCTCACACTTCATTTGTGTGTATCCATGATATGCATTGTGTTGGATCTATTCATTTTTATTAGACAAAAATAAACAAATGCTCTGATTTACAGTTTTTCCCATTCATTCCTATGGGTGCCCAATTTTGTCCACAAACACGGCATTTAGGAGTTTTTTTTTTCTTCACCCACTTAACATTGTAGAATCAAGTCAAATAAAATGTGTGTGTGTTCAGGTGGATAACTTGTAGTCTTGTACCGCTCAGATTAAGGATTAAGATCCCTTGCGGAAAATTTGTATGCAGCGTAGTAGACATATACATAAAATATACACCACAATATAAAACAAAAGAAATAAGAGCACAACAGTATAGGCTACATATTTAATTAAAATACTAATATTTAACAATCTGAGTATTTAACAATCTGATTGCACAAGGGACAAATGCATATTTGTATCAGTTGTTCTTCATGTTTGGTCTATAGCGAGAGCAGAATAGAGGACTTTGAGTGCAGAAATAAAGGTCATACCATCAGATCATGATTAAAGACATCACTGCTGAATAAAACTGACAGACTTCTTTTTCGTATTTACATCAAAACGCAGTTTATTGTCAATAATAGTCACTAAATATTCATAACTTTCCACACACTCCACCTTCTCACCCTTAATAATCGTACACTGGGAAGAATGAGCTTCAGTTCTGAAAGCAATATTCATATCTCTGGTCTCAGACACAATCAGCTGCAGACAGGCATCAGCAGTTTACAAACCCATCAACATCGACAACTGGACCATGACAAGTTTCATCTTTTATCCAAGTTGTTGGATAAAACAACTTTTCTCTTGGCCGGGTGTGTTTTTCTGATGTGTTGACAGGAACTCCACTTCCGCAACGATAACGCATTTCCTGTTATTGTGTGAAAGGTCTATTAAACTGCTGCTTCTAAGAACTTGTGCTTGTGTTTGTGTTTTGTTTGTAACTTTCTTACTGTGATGGTCCACCTCTTGAAGGAATGTAGAGGAAACACTGTAGTATAGGCTGTCTCAGTGTGTGTGTGTGTGTGTGTGTGTGTGTGTGTGTGTGTGTGTGTGTGTGTGTGTGTGTGTGTGTGCCAGGTCACATTACTGTTTGTGTGTGGATCATGTATGGCACTGAATAAAAGTGTCCAGTAAAGTATAATGATTAAGGGGGCCTGGCCTACATTTATATATAAGTTTAAATTGTGTGTGTGTCAAATTGTTTAAATTGTGTGTGTGTTAAATTGTGTGTGTGTTAAATTGTTTAATATTAATTTAATTAATAATCCAAGGCCTCCACAATTGTACTTTAGTCCTTCATTTCCCACTGTTCATTGTGTCTGCTACTCGCTGTCTTTTACATTTTGAAACAATAAAATGAATGAAAGCAAGGATGCCAGTTCCTGTAAGGATGTTTATTTCAATGATTTAAATGAAACAAAATTAACCAAAATTAAATTAAGGCCTCTACAATTCTGGTTGTATTTCTTAATTTCCCATTTCCATGTTTATTTTTCTCCTTCTGTTAGTTTTTGTAAATGCGTGTTGCTACAGCACGGATTCCAAAGACAACCGCGGCTGCAATAAGAGCATTGACATAACAGTTCACTACGTCTTTCACCTAGAAGAATAAACAGAAAGAATTTATTTTCTAAAACACTGTGTGAGAAAACTTGTTGCTTTTGTGACCTTAATCATAATTTTTAAATTAATTTAAACAATTTAGTCATAATATAGTCCTGTGATTTTCACATTTGAGACATTTATGTTAGTTAGTTTTATTTCAGGAATACACGGCCTCTCGGCCCATAGTTCCAAAGTCACAATAGCATTACAGATGCTCTTTTTTTCATTCCATGATATATATACAATGCCAATCTCCATCGACTCACAAACCTGTGACACATCAACACAAACATCACCCACAAGTGTGAGATCACTCAAATATTTCTTACGCAGATCCGTGTACAAAGAACAATCATACAAGAAATGTTTCTTGTCTTCAATCACAGAGGTATTAGTTAATTTTATTATTAACTAGGTATTAGTTAATTTATGAGTAGCCTACAATATGATTTTGTAAGCGAGGTTATGCTGAACTGCTGTACCTGCTGGGATTGTGGCGTCCCGTATCTCAACAGCGTAGCAAAGTGCTCACAGTTGTTTGTAAGCAGATTGTATGGAAGTCTCTGTCCCACACGTCTATTTGCGTCTTTCAGAATATCTTCAATGGGACGAGGCTTATATTGGCCATCCAGATGATTGTTGAAACAGTATTTATCTCCGCCAGCCACATCCTTAAGTTTCTCTCTCTTCACGGTGGCCTTGTCTTCTCCTACTAATATCCTCTCTCTGATGGACTCAGCGTTGGCATGCTCCACTGCTTCTACTATCCTCTCTTGGATGGACCAAGTGTTGGCATCCTCAGCTACAGAGAAAGAAATGGAAATCATGACTCATGAGACTTGAATGGAGTAAATGTTTCAGATTCAGTAAAGGTTCAGCTCAGTTGACCATGTGCACGGTCACTTCCTGGTGTTCAATAAGCCAGCTTGGGCATTTCCTGTTAGCTGTCGTTCTGGACTCGCTGTAAATCCACACAAAACCATCAATGGTTGACTTTTTAATGTTGTATTTATATTTTAATGCAGTTAGCACACGTACATTATTTGCCAATAAACCAGTTTTATTAATTGTAATAAAAACGAAACTAATGGGAACGTTGGAATAAGAAACACGTCTGTAATTTGATACGTACATGCAACGGTTTTCCAGGACTTGTGTTATTTTGTTATATATATATATAATGTTATTTTTAATGTGATGACCAAAACATTATTTCTTCATCCATCTGAGATCGTTCTCATTTGAAAAATTGATGGATGATGTTCCTACATCATTTCAAGATGTAGGAAGTCCAACATTTAATAGAAACACTTTTATTTAAAAATAAAAAAGACATTAATTTCCACTATGACCAGCAGATGGCGGCAGAGGAGCATTTATTGGCTCATATTAGCCTTTTCCAGTCATACTTTTTCACTCAGTTTCACTTTTTAATAAATATTAAGCATTATAAAATCACAAGGTTTAAAAATAAATTTTGTGAAGGTGATATATGACAAAATACTCACAAAGTCTCATGAAAAACAATAACTTCCTTGCGATTGAATGACACAGAAAGCGAGAACCGCTCTCTCGCTTTATAATCACTGAAGCTGTCAGTCAGCGCAAGCTCATGATATATATATATATATATATATACACACACACACACACACACTGAGTGTGCAGTGAATTAGGTACATCTGGCATTTAAATGATCTGCCATGAAAATATTACAGCTACATGCTGGTAGTGGTAGGTTGTTTACAGCTGTGATACCTGATAGTTATACTGTCATTACACTATCATTGTCAACAAGCAATAGCAACATGCACCTAGCCCTGTCTGGCTTTGCTAATTTGAAACAAGATAATATTTGAGTAGATATCAATGAGGCTTATGTGACATTACATCAACTACAGATAACATGTTATTGAGATAAAATCAACATGTTATTTTCAGTGAGACAGGGAAAGGTACATTGTTGATATGAACTCATAATGAACATTTAGCAAGCTGGTTTAACTGTGGCACTGCTCTGCGAACTGAGCAGTTTGTCCACTTAGCACCTGTATGTTGTAAGGTGCCTCATTTTTCCGCACCGAGGGAAAAGACCTAGCCCTCACAAATATGTGTGATGGGCTCCTGTTAACTGTCAATTAAAGACATGTTAAGTGTTAAATAAAATCTAACATAGCACACAGTCAACAACTCCATATCACAGCTAAGCTTACTACCCCTAGCTGCTACAAGCTAGCAGAAACGGAGGTAAATTGGCGTCCATTCATACCGTCGTGGATAAAACCTTCAATCCAGTTACTGTATCCCTTAATTAACATAGCCCGGGGGATGTTAAAGTCAGTACTGGCCCACTGCTCCACATTTTGCATCGTTTGCACGACATTGTAAGAACTGATTTTCAGAATCAATTTTTTTATTGCCAAGTAGTGTTGTGCACATACAAGGAATTTGCTTTGGTAATAAGGTGTTACCGAGGCTGCTATAATCAGCGCCAACTTGAGAAAAATATAGCATGACATGAGGATAGGTGAGGAGAAAAAAGGCGACCCCCAGACTATGCTCCTGTAAGGAGAACAGTCTGGGAACAGGAAAAAACACCTCAGCATCATTAGCACATATACAGTACACTCTACAAACAAGACATTGCAACACGGTTGGGAGTGGGGGATGGAGGTAGTCCAGCCCAGGCAAGCAGCATCCGGTCCTGCAGCCATTACGGCGCTGGTCACAGACCCGCCTGTCAGACTGGGGGTACGAAGCGGCGAAGGCGTGGGATGGGGTGTGGGGCAGGTGCATATCTGTGTATATGTAAGTTCATGTGTGTGTAGGCCTGGAGAGAGTCGCTAAGCCAGCACCATAATCTAGGAGCCTCAGTCCGCAGGATTGTCATAGCGATACACAGCAAGTTGCCATGGAGACAACCTTGATCATGTCCCAGGCAGAGTCAACAATCACCAGGTGTCTGAGGAGTCGGGGAAGGAACGCAAGAGCGGCTCACTGCAGTGCTCTTCCGGGAGAGTTGTTGTTCCAGCAGCGGCCTTGGCCAAGGCCAGTGCTGGTAGTGGGGTGCCGAAACAGATTAATTTTCCTGTTAAAATAAAACTCACCCTGCAATAAAGCCATAAAACGCACCCTGGAAAAGAAGATCGCAAAGACAGAGCAACAGGACATTGTCCTGTCCAAACATTTGCCCCTTATCTCTGTATCCCCCCTCTCCCCCTGAGTCAAGTCACCAAAAGTTCACTAAGAATGCCTATATATCACATATTCTGTATCTTGTGAATCTATTGTTTTTCCTTTTCATATTTGGGTTCATTTTAAATGTCTCAGTGCAATTGGTAAAATGGTCTTAATTTCATTGCAGTCATTGATATTATAAGAAACATTGAGAACTTAAGAGAATCCTGTTCTCCTTGTCACAGTGTCTGGTTGTGTTCCCTTGTCTATCACTAGAGGTCCTCGTTCTCATGGTGTCCTTCACATTTGACTTCAATTCCCAGCATTCTGTCTATCACTGTCACTCATCAGTTCATTGCACTCAGCTGTTCCCCGTAATCATTGTTCCCAGCTGTTCTGTGGTAGTCTTGTTAAATATGTGTATATAACCCTGTCTGTTTCAGTGTGTGTCACGGAGTCCTTGCATTTATCGCGCCACTTCTGATGTCCTGTTTTCCTTGCTTCTTGTTTTGTTTCCTGTATATGTTGGATTGCCTTTGGATTTTGACCCTTGCTTGGACTTGTTTACGATTTTGGATTATCCTCAAATAAACTACTGCTTTTTTTAACCCCTGTTTCCTGTGTGTGGATCGTGACAGAAGGACTCCGTCACACCCTAAATCCAGCGGTATGTTTTCAAACTTCTCTTCCCCAGCCACTGAGCGGGAGAGGAGAGATTATTTTCAGGGAACCCGCCTAGTCATTTTTCGTGGGACCCGGGGAGGTCGCAGAGGAGGAGGTGGTCGAGAAAAAGTTCAACACCACTCTCCACCCTGGCCCCCCTTAGACCCTGGGCCAGTGAGGGACAGCTCAGGGCCAACATCTCACCGTCACGGATGGAAAAGGGGGAGGAAACGCACGTCTGCCCAGTCAGAGACTGTTCACATTCCGTCTGCCCAGCGAGAGACTGTTCACATTCCGTCTGCCCAGCGAGAGACTGTTCACGTCACGTCTGCCCAGTCAGAGACTGTTCACGTCACGTCTGCCCAGTCAGAGACTGTTCACGTCACGTCTGCCCAGTCAGAGACTGTTCACGTTCCGTCTGCCTTCATGGACCTGGACTATCTGGAGCGTCTGGCTCGGATCCTGGACATGCCTGTGTCTGCTGTTCCAGAGCCGGAGCTAGTGTCTCCTGTTCCAGAGCCGGAACCAGTGTCTGCTGTTCCATAGCCGGAGGCAGAGCCAGTACCCATTCCAGAGCCGGAGGCAGAGCCAGTGCCGTCTGCCTTCATGGACCTGGACTATCTGGAGCGTCTGGCTCGGATCCTGGACATGCCCGTGTCTCCTGTTCCAGGGCCGGAGCCAGTGTCTGTTCCAGGGCCGGAGCCAGTGCCCGTTCCAGAGCCGGAGGCAGAGCCAGTGCCCGTTCCAGAGCCGGAGGCAGAGCCAGTGCCCGTTCCAGAGCCGGAGGCAGAGCCAGTGCCCGTTCCAGAGCCGGAGGCAGAGCCAGTGCCCGTTCCAGAGCTGGAGGCAGAGCCAGTGCCCGTTCCAGAGCCAGAGCCAGTGCCTGTTCCTGTGTTTGTGTCTGTTCTTGTGACTGCTACAGTTCTTGTGTCTGCTGTACCTGAGCCGGTGTCTGCTGTACCTGAGCCGGTGTCTGCTGTTCCTGAGCCGGTGTCTGCTTTACCTGAGCCGGTGTCTGTTATTCCTGAGCCGGAACCAGTGCCAGTGTCTGTTCCAGAGCCTCTGCCATGGCCGCCCGAGGGGTCTTCACCACCCTGGCCGCCCGAGGGGTCGTCTGCTTCGCCCTGGCCGCCCGATGGGTCGTCTGCTTCGCCCTGGCCGCCCGATGGACTGTCTACTTCGCCCTGGTTCCCGGTTAAGCCCTCACCCCTTGTTCCTGTCTCTCTTCACGGACCTG